>JANPWX010000238.1:405169-459658 GCA_024734555.1 Trochalopteron elliotii
CCGCTCCCGCGGCCTGTAACGTGTGCGGCCGGTGGCCGGTGTGTGGCTGCGGGCAGCGCGTCCCTCCCGCCCCTCCCTGGCGGCCGCGGGGCGGGGGAGCGGGGGTGGGCTCGGCTCCCGTATTTTCAGCCTGTTTTGCAGCTGGAACGCAGCCAGGGAAGAATTGAGGCTGCAAGGAGTACTCGTAGTTTTTTTGAGGGTTAACAACGTACTACATAGGTTTATTTTGGGGTGGTTTTTTTGGATCTGGGGAGAATAGTTGATCTATATAAGCTCTCACCCCAGCCTGCTTAAAATGTGTAAGGCTTTAGGTGTATTTACATCTGGCACTTTTTTTAGTAGAATTTGAAGCCTGTTCACTTTCGTTCGATGTAGAGCGTGTATTTCAGGTTTGAATTATTTCTAATATATCTCATGCCAATGTATTTGCTCTACTGCTCAGCCATGCTGTTTTCAGCATCAAAATTGTAGTGTAGGAATCTTAAATAAGTTTGGTATTTCTTAGGATTTTTTTTTAAATGTGTGGATTTGAGGCTTTTTAAAGTGTTTTTGAAAGTTTAACACAACGTAGGACTCTACTTACAAACTTTCCAGTAGAGAAGAGACTGGCACATGCTTGAGAATATATTGACAGGTGATGATCCCAGTCTCATGCAGTTTGGACTAGAAAAATTGGGTGGATGTGAAGGTCACTTCAGCATTTCGTGTGAAAGCAGCTTTCCTTTTGCTTGAACAGCTAGCAGCACAGCCTCTAGGGCCAGTGCTAGAGGCTGTTCAGTTTTTAATGGTGTATGGGGCATGGTTATTTAAACTCTGATTTCTTCTGTGATTGAAATACTTGGTCGCCTAACTTACTATTTTTTCCTCACTTAAGAATCTCATTGGGGACATTTTCTTAGAGCATCTGGATTTTTTTGGGAGAGGATGAAGAAGATTGGTCTCTAACTCCTTACCTACTTCTTCACTTCAGTTTTCTGGGCCCTAACTTGTGACCTTTCCAGCTGGAAGAAATTGGATGTTTCTTTGCAGTGGATGACTTCTGTAAATGCATTTTGGTTGGATATATGAATTTGCCATCAGTTCTATCTTTTCATCTAAAAATACATCTTAGGAGGGTTAGGAAGCTGGTTTTATCCAGTGTGGTATTGCCTGCAGTGGGTTCAGTAGTGTTAGGGGTGAAAGGAAGAGGGGAGCTGCAGAAATGCTTTGCCTGGTGATCAGGCTGGTTTAAGAAGTTCCCTCCATGTGTGGCTCTGGTGTGTTCCCAGTAGTCTGGTGCCTCCTTAGCTCTCAAGTACATCTGTGTGACCTGGGCTGCTGAAATAATTGTCCACAAAGCCACAGCAGACCCAAAGCTCTGAGAGCACCAGAGAAAGTGTGGCAGCCTACGGGAGCCTTAGCATGGACAGGGCCCCGTTCTGTTTCCATCACACTGTGTGATCAAGAGCTTCTGCTGAGAAATAAGCAACACCCCTTCACTGCTCCTGACACTTTTCAGAATTTAACTTTATCCTTTCCTTTAAATATTACTTTTTTTTTTTTCTTATTTTGGTGGGGGATACCAGGAATTAGAAACATTCACACAGTCCCAAACCCAGCACATTTTCATCTAGATGCAGTGCTCCATTTTTTTACATTTCAGAAAGATTGGCGATGGGAAATCTGAGTCCACGCTATGAATTTAAGGACAGCACAGAGATTAAATCAGTCTTTGTGAGTTTGGTGTTAAATAATTTTTAAAAGTGATTCACCTGCACGGTTGAAAGGAGATCTGTTATATAAAACTGACAGTCTGTGTTTCTTTCATAATTTGAAATACAATCTTGGACAAACCCCACAGCACAAATATACCCACATATTCTTTCCTTCCCCTTTCTGCTGACTATTGCTTTCATTTACTTCGGGTGACACTGCTGGTAAAGGCTTTCTTGCAGGGTGTGGAAGAGGTGAAGGAAGTGACCCAAGTAGTGAAAGCTGTAGTAATTGTAGTCATTTCAAGTTCCTAAAGGCATAAAAAGGAACTGCTGGTACATGGGATTGTTTTCAAATACATTTTTTTGTGTGTGTAAAAGTGACTAGATTGATTTTCATTAGCAGATTCCTCTCAGTTTTTACTTAAGCTCATCAGCACTGGGGCATGTGGTGAAAAGAATGTGAAACTGAAAGCTGGAGCACAGAGCTTTTTTTTAAGGAATAGTAGCTTTTAATTAAAATTAGATTTTTGTGTGTGTGTGTGGATGCAGTCATACAGCAGATGCACGTGGACTGGTTTTGCAGCAGTGTGTGTACAGACAGAGCTGTCTGTGTGTCCTGATCTATAGGGGCATATTAGCTTGTGCACTGCTGTGTGCCAGACTCAGGTAATAGCAACACAAAAACTTTGTAGGCAGATGTTGGATGGATGTGACAGAGAGCAGTGAAGGGTTTTCTGAGAAGGCTTGATAAGATCTTTTTCCCCCCTTCTCCTAATCTGTGCAGCTCTCTAGACCTTTGCTTCTTTCTTTCTTTTCTCCTTGTTTAACAGATCTCACTGCATTTTCCCTGTTACAACTCTTGGGGCAAAAAAGAAAATCATTTCAGTGTGCAGGCCTTGTGTGTGAACAGAGTTAATTTGTTGGAGTGCTGAGGGCTAATTATGTACTGAAACAAGCAGTATTGCCCCTTGGGAGGAAATGCAGGAGTGTGAGTGCAGGATGCACCACAGCGTTCTTAGGTGAAAGTGTGAAAAGGAAGATAAGATTTTAATTAACAGGACCTCTCTGTCTCTCCTGTCCTAAATGTAGGTTAGCAGGGGAGGGTGTGAAAAAGTGTAAAGTAACATCTTTCACATCTGAGCAAACTTCCAGAAGTGTCCTATTAGGTTTTAGTCCTGAGATCATGAGAATGATGTGTGTCCTCCTCCCCCAACGTAAGTCAGTGTTAGGAGTTACTAATTTATGTTAGCATGGTGTGCCCAGCCAAGTTGGTCCTCGTGGGTCTAGACTTGATGAGACAAGACAGTAAAATGTGGTCTCCTTCCAGGTAGCTTGTGGCCTAAGCAGGAGAGCATATTGGCTGGAAGTTTGTGACTGAGGACAAGTGAGCACCCTGTCTTTAATTACAGACAGGTTGGGAGATATTGGCAGGGAGCAAAGAAACCCATTAGAGCAAATGGCCCAGGAGAGTGCTGTTCAGAGCAGTGCTTTTCACCTGGCTGTGGAGGGCAGAGGCATGTCTTTTACAAAAAGCATGGCAATTGTCTGATCATAATGCTGGATCCAGGCAGTGAGTGACAGGTGATAGTAGCAGGTGGTGTGTAAAAGGAAAGTTGAAACAGAGACTCTGTTTCTTCTGTGCTTGCATGTACAACAAGAACATGTAAAAGATTTGGTAGAAATAGGCTGAAGCCTTAATTTGCACAGGTGAGAGACCTGAAAGTTGGCCACGTAGAGGTGTTAGAGGATGTTGCTGTGATTACCTGAGAATGGGTGTAGAGTCATGTAGGGTGAAAGTGGATAACACTTCCCTGTCTCTTCAGAGGTAGCTGAGAGAGAGGAGAGCAGAGACTGAGATAGGGAGGGAGAGAGAAAAGTGATGTTGAAGGCAGCTTAAAGAATGAGATGCAGGATCAGTTGTAAGGTGCCATTGTGGAAACGTCAGTGGGAACCTTGGGAAAAGATTCAATGGACTGCATGTGGGAGATGCTGAGCAGGAATGGGTTCAGTTCTGGAGCTGCAGCCATAATTCTTGATCTCCTTTCACATTGGTGTTAAATGTGCTAATAAGCTCGGGAAGGTGTGAGATCAAAGAGTTTTTTTGGGTTTTGGTAAAATGGAGGAGCTGAAATTTGTAATGTAGAAACCTTTGTTTTTAACGTGAAGACAGAGGAGAATGAGATGTGAGAAAGATGAAAGAAGATGAAAGTGTGTCAGTGGGAAGCAGGAGAAACCTGGAGTGCAGATTGTTTTCCACACAAGAACAGCCATACTAAATCAGACCAAGGGTTTAGCTAGGTTAACATCCTGTTCCCCAAAATATCTGTTGGAATATACCTATGGAAAAGAAGAGGACGTGTATATGTGATACCTCTCCCTGACATTCCCTTCTAATAATGTCCATCGTGGAACAGAATGAAATTGGTGAGCTGCTGTCTAAGGAGGGAGTGACACAGAATCAAGAGGAGATTTAAAATGCTCCTGTGATGGCAGGTAGATGTCCAGCAATGGAGATTGCAGGACTGCAGTAGGAAGATAGTTCATTAGTTATTTCATGAATAGAAAACATGACCACTTGTATTTTCTCTGCACAGGAGAAGAAGCCAAAGTGGGCTTTGGGGTGTGCTCAGCCAGGCTCTGGCTTGGCAGGGTGGACCAAATGGTGAGGAGATCATGGCAGAAGGAACAGTGGCAGAACAGTCAGAAACTTGGTGGGAAGCTGTTAATTTGGATGAATGCAGTGACCCTTTTAATTTTTAAATGTTTTACTGATAAAGAATTTCAGTAATGAAGAATTTATCTGCATTACAGTGAATAAACTTGGCAAATAGAGCAAATAAGCAAGTAAAATCAACTGACTGGAACAATAATAAAGCTCACACAGTAGAGTTGTCTTGGAGTAAATCTTTCATGTAGGTCCTGTACTTGGAAATAAAATCAAGTAGAATAATTAAGTGATTTTTGTCTCAAAATAATGTCCATATGGCAGGATTTTCTGGAAAAGCTACACATAATGAACAGTATACACCAGATTGTAGCAAGTTTCTTGAACAAAAATTGTTAAGGCTGCCATATAACTAAAGTAACAATATATTTTTGATTGATCTATTTTTCTTTTTTACTAGATAAAGATTTTCTTTTTTAAATTAGTTGCTTTCAGCCATGCTCTCTTCAGTCAGACAAATTGGCAAGTCAAATAATACTGATACATTTGATGGAATGGGGTAATAGACTTATTCTTGAAAAGTCTGTTTCCTTCTGTATGCCAGTGGGAAAAAAGTAAGCAGCCTTTTTGGGGAGGGAGGGCACACTAGTGGCCATTTCTGTTTATTTAGGTGGGTGAACTATTTTCTCTTTTTGATGGACAAAGGCAGGTTTAAAATCACCCTGCAGAGAACTGAATGCAGTCTCTTCTGTTGAAATGATATTGCCAAAACAGTGTCTGCAGCCAGTTGGTGGTCATGGGAAATCTTCCCCAGAACCAGACACAGAATGAAAATTCTCATGTGAGCTCTTGAACTACTTTGCTTAGTTTCCATCAGTGAGCTGATGTTTTAGTGATAAAGAATTTCAGTAATGAAGAATTTATTACTTCCACCTTTTCAGGTGGAAGTAATACAGTGTAGTCTCCCATTAAGAGCCAAATAAACTTTGGAAGCTGCAGTATAAGGTAATCACAGTCATGTTCATCCTTGCAATTTCCCATTTGGACTTAGTCTAATACAGCAGTTGTATTTTTACTTTTGCTTATCTGTTGCTAACATTGTACATTAAGACTGTGTTAATGTATGATGTTTGTTAGGTCTGTGGCAGTGTCAATGAAACTTAAATTTGTTGTTACATAGGATAATGCTGAGCATTAGGTCTGTGGTGTAACCTCCCATCTGCTGGGTGAAGGCAGTTTAAGTGTGAATATCACCATGTGAGCAGGAGCAGTGCCCTCCTGAAATGTAGGGTGAGCTGAGGGAAGCAGCAGTACAGTTCTGCCCCTTGCCTGGTGGAATGGCTGGAGGGAGGTGGAAAAAGTAATTATTTGTAAGACTTTGGCAAGTACCTGAACACAGAGTGCCTGCCTTTGAGTTCTGAGGGGCTGTCTTTCAAAATCATAACCACAGTCCTGACATGAAAAATGGTCTCTTTCAGAAATGGATCTGGAAATTCAGTGTCTCTGCCTGTGTGTGCAGTGAGTGTGCACAGCTGTGCCCTGTGTCACCCCTGGGTTCCTGGGGCAGGTGACTGGTCACAGCCCCAGGTTTCAATGAGCCCTTGCCACAAGTTCCCAGAGTGGTGTTGTAGGAAGCTGCAGTCCAGCTCTGGAATTCCTTTCCCACCTGAGAAGTGGCACGTGTCACTGGGCAGCTGGAAAGGCACAGGTCCATCAGGTCCTTGGCTCTGCTCCTGCTGTGCATCTCCATGCAAAACTCCTTCCCATCCAAAGTCCTCTTCCCAGGCAATATGCACATAGCAGTCAGCTGAGTCACAGAACATCAGCATCTTTCTAGGGTGGTTTTTGTCTCTGCCTCATAAAGATAGCCAGGAGTTTCTATCCTATCTAAGCTACACATTTATTGTAGTGGGAACAGTGTTGTCAGTGGGCATTTTTGTCTCTTAAATTGATATACAGGAGAACAATCACATATTTTTTAGTAAAATTGGACCCACCTTTTAGTTGGTGATCAAGTGTGAGCAGGTTAGCTTGCAGATAGCTGTTCCAGAAGCCAGAATGAAGTGACTGTGTGGGTTTTCCTGGGGAAACAATAGACTCATGTATTTTACCACAATGGAAAATTTTACAAAGGCTGTCCTGTGGGAAGTGGGGTTAGCTGAGAACACGTGTAGCCCTTCAGCTGATAGGGATGCACAGAGCAGTGCTAAAAATTGTGCATTTAATCAGCTTTTCTTCAGACGTAGGAATTTCAGCCTTAATGGTTGACAATTGGGGATGATTCAGTTTACAGCACATTGCCTTAAAAAAAGTGATGCCCTTTGGGAAGGTAAATGTAAGAAGCCATCAGTGCTTTAAATTTGCCAGCTGAAAATTGGTCAGCCTGCTTCACTGAAAGGTTAAAGTAATTGCTCCAAGTGAACTGGGAGGTTTTAGGGCAGGGAGAAGATCTGGAGTCTCTGTGTATCTCTGGAAATTTGAACATGATTTGGGCACGTTGGAAGTTCATACCATGTGAAGGTAGAGTGCAGAACTGTCCTGTTCAGCATAACTGGGTGAGTGATGATGGCACAATTGTGTAAAGATTTTTACAACCCTAGTTAACTGTCATGAATAAGTATGACTTTGCCTCTTGAGTAGCATACCTTTTTTTTTTAAATAGTCCAAGCAAGTGCCCAACAAAGCAGTAGATGTGATGGCACAGTGAATACTGAATGAGGAAAAGTGTCTTGCTGTGTGTGTCTAAAAATGAACTTGCTTACAGTGCAAAAGGGAATAATACCTGCCAAGCAAATCTAATACCAACTTGCACTGTGAGAACAGGGAAAAAGCACAATTTTCTTATTGCTCCAAATTGATAATATAATGTCCTTTAACATTCTCAGGAGAATAAAATGTGTGTCTTTAATTCCAGTTGGTTTGCAAGTGTCAGTGCTCAGGGTATTCCTCTTCCAGTTGTCCTGAGGCCGAGCTGTACTGGCCAGTAGCAAACCTTTAGTACTTAAGTAGCAACTGCTTGTCCAAAGTTTACCTGTGTTTTTTCCCTTTTGGCCTTGAGCTGTATTTGACTCCCTTTTCCCTGAATTTGTCTACCAGTTCTAATCACAGTGTTCTCTTGAAAATGAAAAATGAAAGACTTTTTCTTTTAAGAACATGTGGTGTTTATCCTTCCACAAATTGTAGTTAATTTACAGGAATGATCTGTCCTGCTTTCTTGTTAAATGATTAATGAATTATCCAAAGCTTTAAGTAAAAATAGCAGATCTTTAGAGTTTGCATAGGGAAAGCTTGCTGTGAATAATCTGAATAGTCTGATTCCAAATACACTTGAGTTGAGTGAAATTCTGCTGATTCTCCCTTTGGATGGGTATTGTTTTATTTGTTTTAATGTCAACCCCCTATCATTGCTTGTAAGAGTGCATTTAAAGTGATTGGTTGAGTTTACATTCTGAAGTCTCATGAACACAAGTTTATTAAAGGCCTGTATTTTTAAAAATTAAACCACCAGTATGTCTGGGGAAAAGACTTGCCTTCATAATTTTAATCTTTTTCCTTAAAAGTTTAGTCTGGGCTATATCAGTTTTCTAATATGAGAGTGATTAAACCTGGTGCAGATTTTTTTTAACTTGCCTTTTATCTGCAGACATTTACACCTAAGGGTCACAGCTCTTAATTTGCCTTTCAGTTTTTTCCCAGTAAAGCCTGCTTCCTTGCTTTGCAGTTTCTTTTGTAAAATCTTAATATGTGGTTTTTGTGCTGATCATGCTTGTGTCTAGAGAGAGGGTTTGTGTTGCTCAATAAGGCCCGTGGCATATTACATGAATGTTCATCTGTGGATTAGTGATGACTTTCACAAATGGTAGGCACTGTGTCATCCAGCTGTGGGACATACCTGGACCTGGTTGTATGTTACTTGTCACCTCTGGGAATAATTTTTTCCTTGTATAGACATCCAACTGAAAAGAGACTTGGGAAGGTTGTAAGAAAAGGCATTGGCACACCAGAATGCATTTCCTTTGCATGTTGCTGTGATAATTAGTCAATTCCCATCCCAGTGTGAATTTAAGGTCACTTTTTAAGCATCATCTTAGACAAACAACTTTTTTGACACAGGGAAATACATTTGGGATTGTCATTTAAAGATGTTGTATTTATAAATGAATGTGAATCCCACTCCTGTTATATCCCTACATAAATATATATATATATATATTTTTCTCTTTGTAGAACTGACAGTGCATCAGCTGACCAGGACAATTTAAAATATTCTTCATCCAGAGATCGGGGCAGTTCTGCCTCCTATGGATTACAACCCTCAAATTCAGCTGTGGTGTCTCGGCAAAGGCACGATGATATCAGAGTCCACACTGACATACAGAATGAAGAAAAAGGTACAAACAGATTGCTGTTTGCTGTATGATTGTGAGGGGATGTGCAGGGAAAGGCACTGAACTGAAATGGTAGAGAAATTTTTATTTTGTTTTGGGTTTGTTTTTTCCTCCCTCCCCCCCAAAAAAGGCAGCAAACTGATTTGTCTCATTGTCTCATTTTGTTGCTGTTTTGGGAGATTGGTCAGGGATCAAAGAAATGTTGTGGTTGATGTGAATACTGAGAAAAATATGCAGTTGCATTAGGAAAAGAATGCAAGAGAAGACTTGATGTATTAACAGAATAAGTACTTTTTTTCTGAAAAATACTGTTCTGGACATATCTGGTCTTCAGGCTGCAATTCCTTCTTGAATAATCTCTAGTACTTGTGGTGTTGGATTAAACTGATCTATTGCCTGTTGTGGCTTTACTGCACCAAACTGGAATCTCTGTTGAGTAATCAGATCTGTATTTTTATCATTAATGGCAGTTTCTACTTTCACGTACCTCAGTCTGACTTCATATAAATCATATGATGTGTGATTCATACATTTCTACTGGTTTGGTTTTTTTTATTCTTTTTAGGATGGAAATACTATCTCTAGAAAATAGCCAAACAGTTTAGAATCATGTCTCTTCTGTATTTATGAAAAATCTGTATTCTGGTTTTTTTCCTTCTTTAATTGCCAAATACAGATATCAAATTGGAGGATTTCTTATTTGCAGAGTCACTTTTTGACTGTGTAAATCCTCAGGCAGGCCAGACTCAAAAAAAAAAAAAATTTAAATAGTCACAGGAATAGTAGTGTGAGAGTTTTTGTTCAGGAACCTAAAAAGTATTTGAACTCCCCCCACTTCTGTGGCCTGTAACTGACTGTAAATAATTGCTGTATCTTAGGGGAAGTTACAGCTGGATGCAAATTAATTTTTTTTAGAAGTAGCAGGTAGTGTCAGAAGGTGGCAAGAGCATGAAGCATGTTTATCTGCAGAGATGGAGAACCTTAAGATTTGTTTTACTTCAGTAGAGAAACTGCTTAGGAAGTGAGTGTATTTCTTTGTCTGCTAATGTGCAATGTTACACTGTGTTTAACACACTGGCAGAGGAGATTGTTCTTGTAATTTGAGGGGTGCTGCTGTGTAAAGAATGGCAGCACAGTGAAATAGTTAAGTTTTGTTCAGATTCAGAAAGGTGGTTTGTGAGTTTGCTGGGAAAGCACCATTTAAGAAGAAAAATGTACCTGGCTGTCCCTGCAGTGCTGTGTCTTGCAGGGCATGTCTCTGCTAGCTCAACACTGTGTTATTTTGTTCAGGTGTGACTTGAAAAGAGGTGATTGGGGTATTCTAACTATAAAACCAAGTTCCAGGTATCTCTAGTTCATTTTATTATTGGAGAAATTTGTAAGCTTACAGATGCAGAATAGTTTCTTGGTTTACTGAGGTTTTTCAGTTCATCTGGTGGGTGTGTGCCAGTGTGGAATTCTCATTGGAGATTTTCTGACCTGGCTGCCTTACACCCCCTACCCTCCTTCCCCCAGTTTCTGGTGTTGATAACAAAAATTACTTCCAAATTGATCATTTCTGGAAGATTTTTGGGTTTGAAAACTTTCAAGGATGTGACTTATGTTTAGGCTCAAATGCAATAATTGCTGTTAGAAGTTACTTCATAGGACAGTGTTGGTTTGTTCTGACAAAATCATGTCAAGGTGGCATGCTTGCTAGTTTAGAGCTGTAAAAAATAATGTTGTAAATCTAAATAGACACAAACTATCTTTACTGTAATTGTACTTAACTAATTACAAGTGAGACTTTGCACAGGATTTTTTGTAATGTGTATAGGAATGCACAGATGTATACTGCTAGTTAATATCTGCTTTTTATCAAAAGCTTTGCCTTAAAGAAACATTCTTTACATCTACTAAGGTCCAGGTTCACCTCAGCATTTGAACTTACTTTTTTATCAATCCTTGAGTCTCAGCAGGCAGCCTCTCATGGGGAGCCACCTCTCCTTTTCCCCAGACTTTCTTTTATACATTTCAGCAGGAGGACTTGTAGATAGATATCTTTTCTGAAAGAAATCTTGCATTTTTTTGTCATTCTGGGTTTAATTTTATTAGTTGGTTCTTCCCTGTCTTGGACAGGGAAGGCACTTGAGAAATCTTCCTTGGAAGTGAGCTCTGATACATTGAGTGAAGGATTGAGCAGGCTCAGGGGACAGTTTCACTTCTGTACAGTACTGAGGGGACAAACTTGCCCCCCAAAATGGTGTGGGGCTGGAAAATTTCCAGTCTCAACGTGTGAGTGTGTTTATTTTTGTGGATCTAGGAATAAGATCAATTGAATTACTCAAAATGATGCTTTTATTTTCATTTTATGTTGTTACAAAAGATGTGTCTTAAATGGGAGAATGTAGGGTTGAGTTTAATTAAGGATGATACTGGTATTAGTGAAAATGTTGACCTTTTTATGTTTAAGGAGAGTTGTTCAAACTGTGCAAACAGATAATATTTGTCTTTTGAAAAGCTTTCTTTTTTTTGACCATTTTACTTAGCCTGTGTGGTGGTTTCATAGCAAAAACAGGATGGAGATTTCATGTGCAAGTAAGTGAAAGTATCTAGCCATGGGTACTAGCAGTGTGACCTTGTATTTTACCAAGCCTTTCATGTCAAAGTAATAATAAGAAAACATTACATACAACAGAATTGATGTTAAACTTCATGGCAATAGTGGTTTTTTTCGTGTACTTCAAAAACAGACAGATGAGATTCTAAGTCTGTGACCTGGAAACTTGCAAGATGTAACAAAACATTGATGCATGTGGAAGCGAAAAAGGAAGCTAAAGGAGGTGGTAGAGGGAAGAGCCGCTAATTTGCATGTGAATTGAATAATTTACAACTCACCACCCTGCTAAATTTGTGGCCTGAGAGGCTGTTTTAATGTCCCATTCGTTTGTCCACAGGTGGCTACAGTGTCAATGGAGGATCTGGGGAAAATACTTATGGTCGGAAGTCGTTGGGGCAAGAGCTGAGAGTTAACAATGTGACCAATCCTGATTTTACCAGTGTTCCGCATGGGAATCGTGCTTTAGCCACAAAAGACATGAGGAAATCACAGGGTAAGGACACGGCTCATTTGCACAGGGTCTCTCTCTCTCTTCTGGCAGCGTTTCTTGTGTTCAGAATATGAAAAGCAGTTCACTATGGTTGGGCAGTCTGTATGGATTTTATTTTTTGTCATCTATGATGGTGTTGATGGAAACTTGTTTTGTCATCTGGTTTTACTGTTCCTTGTGCTGAGGCTTCCTCCATGGGTTTGGCAGATCTCTCAGCTACCTGGCTTAGGCTTTCAGTCCTTGTTTCCTTTAGGTGGTTTTTGAACCCTTACTTAGTTTAGCCAGATTTGGCAAAGGCATCTGCAGGAAGGAGAACTTCCTTTGGATTTGTTGCAAGCTGATGCCTGAACAAAAAGTTGATAATTAATGAGCCCCAGTGTGGGAAGAGCAGCAATGGTTGGGAGTAGCTGAGCCATTCCCTGTTCTCCCTGGGCTGCAGGACAGGCAGTGATCACATCCTGCCAGCTCAGTCACCTCAGTGTCCTCCTGAGCCTGCCACTGCTTGTGCTCCCTCTTGCTCAGCCCAGGAACAGAGGCCAGGGAGGAGCTGGAGGCATCCTAAGAATGTGGGCAAGGTCCTGGGAAATGCAGCAAGAACAAATCTGGAGTTTCAAGAGGGTGCAGGAATGCTGGGCTTGTGTTTTTGAGGAAGAAGGCTTCACTCTTCCCACTATTTGAGGTTTGAGTCATAGTTTAAAAAAAAAAAGAAACAAAAATGAGTTATTCCAAGCATTTTTGAATGAAAATAGAAACTTCATGACTAAGCACTGTCACTTATTGCATCACTTAGTATAAGTAGTAGTTGAGGCACTGGTGAGAGCTGCCTGCTTTATGCCAGGCACATTATAAACAAGAGGACAGGCTGTTTCTTCTCAAGGATTAATATTTCAGAGGAGAAAAAAGAGTGTTCAGTGTGCTTTGCAGGGTGGAAGAAACGAGGTGTAAGTGGTGATGTGACTGTTTCCAAAATGTGATTTTAAGGATGGGTTGAACTCAGACTTTATAATCCCATTCTGGTGTCTTGATATAAAATTATGTAGTCCTTTTAGTGTCTTTTGATGTCTATGTAGGGGATGTAGAAAACTCTTCAAATGAAGAAACTTTCTGCCAGTACTAAATAATAGTTAATTCAGACTATTCTCCTGGGTATGTGAGCATCTCTTTAATCCTTAAAAGTTTAGGGTATATAATTTTGGAAGACTGAAGTTGTTGCCTATGACTTGTATGTTTTCTCTCCTTGAGATGTCAGATTTCAAGAGTTTCTCCTTTTCAACTTGTCTATCTTTGATTGTTGTAGGTTTCAGCAAGTCATTTTGGTTTTTTGTATCTTTTTTAAAATACAATGGAATTGTTGCAATGAGATTTTGGGTTTTAAGTTCTTTGATGTTTTCTTGTTAGTATATTCATTAAACAATATTAAATATAGTTATCTGTGAGTTAGCATGTGGCTGAGACCTTGCTGAATTTTCACAAAGTGGATGTCACAGGTATTTAACTAGTGCTTTGATTAGTGTAGCTTCAGTCGTGTTCTTGGTTAGTGTTTTTTGGTTCTGTTTTTTTTCTTAAAGTTGTGATTGTGACTTGATAATTAGCTGACACACTTGGAGAGTCATGCCAATGTAGATTAGCTATTAACTGAATAAAGACAAAGTTGCTTTAGTCACATCAGATGACTGGTGTCTAAGAGAGTAGAGCAAAAAGCTGCCTGTAACTGCCTTGGATTTTCTCATTAAAGTCACTTCATCATGTTCCATGAATCCTTTGATTTGAACCACCCTGAAACCTCTAATGTTGAATTTATTGAAAGAAATTTTGTTTCCTTTTTGCAAATGAGGGCAATTAATTATTTTTATGAATTCATAGGTAATTTTTCCCTAAAGTGGGGAAACTGTGTTGTGACCTTTCTCTGGTCTCGAGTGCTGTTGGCCTAGTTTAATCAAATGTTTTCTTAGGAAGGTTCATTCTCCCCCAGTATGATCTGCCTGAGTGAACAGCCAGGTTCTTCTACATGCTGGGGGCTTTTGTTCCTCAGTACAGGAAGAGCAGATCTATTTTCCTTTTTGAAGCAGAACCCTGCTACCTATCAGAGAGAAAATACTATTTCTTTGTAGTTGCTTGAACTTAAATTTGGTTCTTTGCTTCAGGAAGCAGCTTGTTTCTTCCACAAGGTTTTCTCCTTGAATATTTTGAAAAAAATTTGAAATATTATTTGTTGAATTATTTTTTTTTATTCAATCGGAAGTCTGATTTAATCTCAGCCCACACCATTTTTTTTTTTTTAATTCCATTTATGTAGAAGGGAGCTAAGTCCAGGTTTTTGTGTAGAAGTAAGACAGTTCTTCTTAGTTCCGAGTGAGTTCAACACAGATACTGGGCTGTCCACACAAAGAAAAGAAATATTTTGGTAGCTAAATTAGATTGTACATTTAACTTTTTATGAAAGTTGAAATCCAGTCAAGATTTACTTTTAATAGTTTTCTCAAATGACTGTTATGACTTATTGATTTCACACATACTTTGGTGTGTGTGTGGGGACCCTGCTTTGGGGTGTGTGTGTGTGGGGGGGACCCTGCTTTGGGGTGTGTGTGTGTGTGTGGGGACCCTGCTTTGGTGTGTGTGTGTGTGGGGACCCTGCTTTGGGGTGTGTGTGTGTGTGGGTGTGGGGACCCTGCTTTGGTGTGGGACCATACAGATATTGTTGAGAAATGCTGTAGGAAACAAAGCAATCATTTCCTTTTTCAGAGCGACCGTTGTCTTATTCTGATGAGTCTCGACTGTCAAATCTTCTGCGGAGGATTACTCGGGAAGACGACAGAGACCGAAGACTGGCTACTGTAAAGCAACTGAAAGAATTCATTCAGCAACCAGAAAACAAACTGGTCAGTAATCCTTCCTTTGCCACGGCATTGGGGGTTTCTTGTTTTGTAAAACTTGTCTTTTTTCAAACCTGAGTGTTGGGACATGTCTGCAAGGATTGTCTTGTGTACGAAGAATTTCATTCCACAAGGAGAGGGTGTTCCTGGATTGTCTGTCTTGTTTCCATAACTCAGGAAATGTTTTGTTAGGATGTATTGCCTTAAACCAAACTGCTGAATGCCTGAACTGTAGGGATTAACGTGGCACGTGTGTGGCTTTCTTTGACTGCTCTTAGGAATAGCCTCTGGATCCCTCAAAAAGGAAGCAGAGGGAAAGGGAAGTGTTGTTGTCTTGTTCAAGAACTGTTTCTGTATTTTAAATTAAGGATACACAGGTGTTTAGTCTTGTGAACAGCTCATCTTAGAGCTACTCAACTTCCTAACCAAACATCTCTGTACGTGGATTCCCTTCCATGGGAAGAGAACTAAGTAAATCTTTGTTTTCATTACACCTTGAGGATTTTTGGTGGTTTGCAGAAGTCTCTAATGTCCTCAGGTGTTTTTTAAGGATATGGGGATGGGAAATATCCCACTGGAAGTATAAATTTTTAACATTATGTATTTTGAAGTGAAATATTAAAGAGCATATTGTCTGACACATCTCCCCCACTGTTTTGGAAAGCTTAAGAGTTCTCCAAGTACTGAAGAAGCAGGAAGTGATGCTTTAATATCCTGCCACTCATTTGCAAGCAGTGCTCTGATACTTTAGCTGTGAGATCTGTGTCTGTCCTTATTTATAAGAAATTGGTTCATTTTCTCATTGTATGTTAATTAACCAGTGATAATTGTGCTCTTTTCCAAAGGACGTGAGACTTGAATATGGGGAGTGTTCTAGTCTGTGCACCTGGGTGTAAGCAGCCCCTGTACAAGCCTAGTTAACACTTCAGCTTTCCTCTTGTTACTTATAAGGGTTTAGGCAGTGAATGCTTTCCACAGTTATTCTGTGGTTATTTTTTTAGTTACTTCCATTATTCTCCATGCGGTTTTCCCAATTTTTGAATTTAATTTTGTAACTGCATTTTATTTAGGTTTATTGGTATCTCAGAACATACTGAAATTGCCATTCTAATGTCTAACTCAGTGATGACAAACTTTGTTAGTGGTCAGAATATTAGAAGTCTGTCACTGAGCAAATTTTGGTTAATCTTCTCTGAGCTCACTAATGAGAATAAGATCAATGTCAAGTGATATCAAGGCCAAAACTATATTGGGCAGTGTTTAACCTAGCAGTAGTTCCTACAGCTCTTGACACTAAGTGTAGTTTAACTGAGTTCTTTTTCATCTTCAGGGTTGAAAGATGAGTTCAAAGTAAAGTAGTAGGAGTCAGTAGTCACTTGTCATCTAGTGGAGTCCCACTTTAGCTTCTAAATTAATATAGCTGCCTTTTCCTTTTTAGCCTCTCTTGCAGGTACCAAACACATTTTCAAAATGCCCTTTTGAGTTCTGAGGGGTCAAACATGTGGATCTCTGTCCCTCCACCCTCAAAAGCATGATGTTGCTCAAAACTTTTTCCAGGGTTGCCTAAGTAGAAACTTCAACGCTTCAGATTATATTATGTGTTCCATAAAATTTTTCAGTGATACAATGGATTTATTAGTGTGAGAGATTTGGTCTTTAGTAGATGCTACTCATGAGCTGTGTGTTGAGTCTTCCATGGTGATGTAATGTTATCAGCAAGAACTAAACTTGGAACAGACCTTGATAGCAAGCTGCCAGTATTTTCATGGCTACTGTAAATAAATATCAAATATAACATCTAGGATAATATTGCAGTGTTGCTTAATATAGTTCATGCTAGTCTGCAGTGGCCATGGAAAGCATAATGACATTCTCTTGGCAAGGAGAGCTGCCAGTGTTGTCTTTAATGTGGGTGTAAACAGGACCTATTGTGGAGGCAGTATTGGGCAATTACTGTGCTTATGCCTTTGATTTATCTTATATTACAGGTACTTGTTAAACAACTGGATAATATCCTGACTGCCATTCATGATGTGCTCAATGAGAGGTAAATTGGAAAAATGCTCTAAAGGGGAAAAATAATGAGAGCATTAGGTTTGAAATAGAGAGGGGAAAGGTTGTGAGAAATTAATTTGCTACTTTTGCATCAGTGTCCCATTGCAGGAACAGAATTAAATTAGGGGGGAGTAAAGATTCTAAGGCTTATCAGCATACTGTTGGGCTGTTTAGAGTACCCCTGCCTTGGAGAGAATGTGAAGGCACAAGTGTGGCTTGGATGCTGTAGGTTGTGTGGAGTCTGTCTCAGGTGTGTTCAGTCAGCTGCTGGAGCTGGGCATTGCTGTGCTGGTGTAGCTTCCAAAATGAAGTAAGTTTTTTACAAGCTGACTCATTTACTTCCAATTAAGAGTGAAGGTAGAGGATACTGAGGTTTGTGGGGACTTTAGGTGCTTAGGTCAGTGTTATTTCCCAGAGTCAGCTGCATATTAACAACTGTTTATTTCTATTGGATACTGTGTTGCAAGTAGAACAGCACATTTGCATACTTTTATTCAAGTTGACTTACTCCATAGAAGTAATATTTCTTAGAATTTTATTTTAGCTTTGCCACTACTGCTATTAAGTAGGAGAGAAGCAGCTTCATTTCTGCATATATTTTCTTTTGCTTTAGAAAATGGTTTATTTTGTTCATGCTTCTGTTGTGCTGTCAAGGCTGGAGATCCCAAGTTCTTTTTTTTCTCTCCGAAAATACAGTAGCAAATTGCTTCAGGAATTGAGACAGGAAGGAGCTTGCTGTCTTGGCCTTCTTTGTGCTTCTCTGAGCTACGAGGCTGAGAAGATCTTTAAATGGATTTTTAGCAAATTCAGTTCATCCACAAAAGATGAAGTTAAACTTCTTTATTTGTGTGCAACCTACAAAGCACTAGAGACTGTAGGAGAAAAGAAAGCATTTTCATCTTTAATGCAGGTAAGACTACAAGTGAAAACATGATTATTAATAATTTTCTCTGTGTAGTGCTTGAATGAACTTTTTAAAATGGAATGAATAGTAAGTAATGTTATATTGACATAATAAGTAAATATTACAACTGGGAGGGAACTTTCTGACTAAATGAGATTCTTCAATTCTGGTTACATTAGAAAAGGATGACAAGTCTTTGTAGGATGATACATATTTTGTTGCAACTTTCTAGTATTTGTGGCAGATCCAAGAAGAAGAATCTTGTTGAGACCAAAAAAGGAACTTAAGTGGAATGGTACACAAAACCCAACCTTTTGATGGTTTTGTGCTATCTCCTATTTACAGTTTCTAACTGGAATTGTGGATGGATCTGAGGAAGGAGTAGCATGTATGCAGACAAGATGAGGTGCCCTTATTCAAGTTTTAGAGTTTCTTACTTTGGGTGTAGAACAGCTATGGCCAGGTCTGTGCTCCAATTTAATAGTTACTTTACAGAGCCAAAAAGCTTTAGCAGGAGAAATAGGACTTAAAACAACTCTCTGTTCTGTGGCTAAAGAACTAATGAAAAGTGTTCCCTGGCTCTGCCATATATCAAGCAAGTGCCCCCTTGAAGTGATTGTTTTATGCAGTGTATGTGATGCTTTTTACATTTTGTTCCTGCAGAAGGAGTAGAGTTTTGTTGATTGAATCAAAGTAGTTTGTTACAGTGTGTTCCCTCATGTTCTAATGAAGTAAAGTGTCTGGTGGCTTTGCTTTACTTCCAGCTTGTAATGACCAGCCTGCAGTCCATCCTAGAAAATGTTGATACACCAGAGTTACTGTGCAAGTGTGTCAAGTGCATCCTTTTGGTGTCTCGATGCTACCCACACATCTTCAGCACCAATTTTAGGGTAAGCTTTCTTTGTATTTTGTGTTTTCTTTCTGCAATATAAATGTTGGTGCAGCAAATTGGGTAATGGCTCTGTTTTCACAATTGCTTTCCAGGACACAGTGGACATACTGGTTGGGTGGCACATAGATCACACTCAGAAACCTTCTTTGACACAGCAAGTCTCTGGTAAGTTTGGCAGAGGAGCTCATGGAGAGTCTCAGAGCCTGCTCTGTTAAGGATTTACTTACAAGAGTTTGGTTCTACTGACGTGGAAGTTGACATAAAACCAAATTGAGTTTCTGACTATATAGCAAGATACTTTGTTCCTAACTTTTTAGTGAATTTGCATTTGCTGTTGTATGCTAATTCTGGAAAAATAGGATGCTTTATTCAGGGTACATTTAAGCACCAATTGTTTGGTGCAATTTTATAACAATCTTTTAATAAATTTATAGGTCTTAGTGTATCTTCTGTGAAAGGATGTATTTTTTCCTAAGTACTTTTAGAAAATCTTTGTGGTGAAGATACTGTACTGGCATTTAAAAATAGGGAAAGTTTTTCTAATAGCTTTATTAGTTTTCTTGGGAGTTATTCACAGAAGTTTATTATGTTTCTTCTGTCAGAGTCCTAGATTCTGTCCTTGGTGTTTAACCGCTGTGGGACAGAACTGAACCTTAAAATGATTTTTGCAAAAGGACAGAAGAGGGAGATACAATTTATATTTATTTAAAAAAAAAATCTAGTGTTAGTATTTTCATGTAGATGACCTCTTGACCCCTTAGCTCAGCAACTTTCCCCTCAGCAATATGCAAATAAAATTTAATGATTGATGTCACCTTGTATTAATTGACTTGATATTTTTATACAGGATGGCTGCAGAGCTTGGAGCCCTTTTGGGTGGCTGATCTAACTTTTTCTACCACACTCTTGGGTCAGTTTTTAGAAGATATGGAAGCTTATGCTGAGGTAAACAAGACTTTATGGTGTATACCAGAGTTAACTGTTATGGTTTTCTTAATAAATCCACAGCTGTGATTTTTATGGCTGTATTACTTTTGTAGAAAATAAAATGACATGGCTTTCCTGGGGAAAAGAGGACCAAATTATGGAGTATACTTCAGTCATGTACAATGACCAGCTGCACAAATACTCATAAAATATTTAATAAGTATCACAACCAGGCCTTCAGCCATTGTTGATTGAGAATATCATGTTATAATAAAACTATAAACAATTGACCAAACAGGAATGCCTTTATTTTTAAAGAGCTGATGTGAAGACAATTCATGGTCTTTCCTTGGTGCTTTGTTTAATTGTCCAACCTCAGAGTGTTCCAGAACTAGTAACTGTTGGGGGGAGAGAGGAGATCTTAATGCTTCAAAAAACTGATGATAAATCTGTCCTTTTAAAATAAAGCAGCAGATTATATAGTGCAGAAAATAACGCAGCAGGAACTGATGGAAAACTAGATTATATTCATTTGATGTACTCCATTTTGACTTTGTCACCTTTGCTTAGTTAACGGGGCACAGAGTTTATCTGATGCTGTCATTAAAGGAAGAGCTTTGGGATTGGGGGGAGGGAGTGCTGTTTTTTAAGGTGTATGTGCTCATATGAATACATAACTTAGAGGTAGATTATACTACATGGTGTATGTTAATATGCAGGTCCTGTAGGTAAAATTGCACTTGGAGCATAATTTGTTTCACTCAAAGCAGAACCAATAATTTGGTCAGGGTAATTCTGTGTACACCAGTGCCTTTGCTGGGGCAGCTTTAGGATTCACAGGGCAGAGCAGTAAATCAGTGCTTATCAAGCTGGCTGCTGCTCTGGTCAATGTGTGTATTCTTAGTCACGGAAGAGTTTTAAGATAACGTGTGCTAACATGGAGGAGTTGCCTGCAGCCAGTGTGTTTATCTCACAGTGGGGTAGACCAAGGCTAATGAGATCAGCACTTCTGGGAATGTTCCCAGGCACTGGTGCCAGCTGGCATGGAGCAGTCTGTTAGTGAACTCTTGGTCTCCAGATCAACACAGTTTGCATGCGTGATGGGAATGGCCAGTCAAACATCTTGACTCCAGTTTGGGGATGGGAATTTTTTGGAAGAGTGGTGAAAGTGTGCAGACAGCTGTTGTAACAGTGCAGTAATACAGATGATCAGGTTCCATAGACCAGGAACTTCATAAGCCTCAGGCTTAATTTACAAGATACAGTCTGAGTACTTTGTGACTTCTCATTGCCATTGTGTGCCTATATCCCACCTTCACGTGTGTATGTAGTTAGGAGATATTGGATAAATACATCTGTAATTGGATTGTACAGTTTAATGTCTGGAAAAGAGACGAAGTGTTTTCAGTCTCAAATTTTGATTATTTACCCATGCATGCTGACCCATGAACCTTGTGTGCTGCAGGACCTCAGCCACGTGGCCTCTGGGGAGTCAGTGGATGAGGACATTCCTCCCCCCTCGGTGTCGTTGCCCAAGCTGGCTGCACTGCTCAGGGTGTTCAGCACCGTGGTGAGGAGCATTGGGGAGCGCTTCAGCCCCATCAGAGGACCCCCAATCACAGAAGCTTATGTAACTGATGTAAGGAACTCAATCTCCTGTGGATTTCTTCGTTGCTCACTTGTTTTGTAACCATATAGCAATGCCATTCCCTGAGTTTATTTAGGTTTTAGGAATGTTACACGAATGTGTACATTCTCAGCTTTGAGTAAATCTATTTTTTCCAAGAAATGTGCTACATTCATTTTATTAAAGTATAGATCATGATAGTGGCACATGGGAGTTGTATCAGAAACTAACTTTTTTTAGGCATTTTGACTTCACATGGTTGGGGTTTGCTTGTTATCTTTGAAACCGTGTTACTGTTTATTCACATAACTGTGCCACTATAGAAACTTGAATTCTAGTTGCAAGTTTGATTTTATGAAATGTGATGGTTTTTATTCCTGTTGAAATTGTATCTATTAAGTCTGATAGCAAACTTCTCTAGCTCTATAGTATGGAATGGTGTAAACTCAGAACAAATATTATATATAATATGCTGAGTAGCTGCTACAGTTCTGTAGTGGGTGAGGAGATAAGATAAAAATACCTGCAGTTGCTGTAAGAGCTGCACAACTGGAATTTATGCTGCTGCAGAATTTTGTGAGGGACAACTTCCTGGGTAAATAAGTGTATGGATTTCCCAGTTGAAGACAAGACAGTTATGTAACTTCTGCCTTAATCTGCAGAGGATTCTTGTGAGGAAAGCTCAAGAAAACTCATCTGTCTTTTGCAAGGGGAGTTCTTCTGATGTTAGTTGGAACTGAACAGAACTGTGAATAATGAACTTGCATTTTGTAGATCTCTAACTGAATTGCAAACCAAGCAGTTGAAAATTTGTTTTTTCATACACTTCTGAAGTATAATGCCAAGATGACATTATTCAGAGTAGAGTTGACCAAGCTGCAAAGTAGGTGATGGGAAAGATGTCAAATGGGTGTGAATACAATTAAATTGCATCTCTTTTTAATGGAGCTTAACTCAGCTGTGGTTTTAATTTTGCAGGTTCTGTACAGAGTAATGAGATGTGTGACTGCAGCAAACCAAGTGTTCTTTTCTGAAGCTGTGCTCACAGCTGCCAATGAGTGTGTTGGGGTTTTACTTGGCAGCCTGGATCCCAGTATGACCATACACTGTGACATGGTCATCACCTATGGATTAGATCAAATGGAAAATTGTCAGACTTGTGGCACTGACTATGTCATTTCGGTCCTCAATCTGTTGACACTGGTTTGTACATGTTTTTATTGTTGTGGGGGACTAGAAAAACAGTATTTTGATTAATCTTTAATAATTAGTAAAAATTAGTGAAGTTACTCATTTTGGTTTTTATCCCCAGATTGTTGAACAAATAAATACAAAACTACCATCATCATTTGTAGAGAAATTATTTATACCAGAGTCTAAACTACTTGTTCTTCGTTATCATAAGGAGAAAGAGGTAAGAGTAAGTAACTTTTACAGGTGTATTCCACACCCTTCATGCACTTCCTAGATTATATTAAGCTGTAAAATTTAGCTCATCTTAAATATAGATTTTAGTCTAACCGAATATCTCAAACTTCTGAAAAGGCAGATATAGCTACTTCTTGGTTTTAGCATTTAGATTTGATAAGAAATGGGTAAATTTGCCATCATTCCTGTCCTGGTGCAGAAGTGCTTAGTTCATTGGCTTTGATGCTCAGTGTGTTAGGTGGATGATCAAGAAAATAATTAATAGATTCTGTAAGTAAGAGGTACAGAAATCTGAAGGTAGGTATGTGTATCAGACTAAGCTATTCATAGATAAAGAAGAGTGATTTTAGATTCTTTGTTGCTGATTAGTATATTTTATGATCTGTTCTAATCAGTTATTGCTGTAATTATGTTCTCAAGGTCGTTGCAGCAGCCCTTGCTGTATACCAAGCTGTATTGAGCCTGAAGAACATTCCTGTTCTGGAGACTGCTTACAGGTTGATTCTAGGAGAGATGACCTGTGCTTTAAATAGTCTTCTCCATAGTTTACATCTTCCTGAAGCCTGTTCTGAAATCCAGCATGACTCTTTCAAGAAGCTTATATCCAATGTGGATAATGCCAAGTTTGTTGTTATATTTGACCTCAGTGCTCTAAGTACTATTGGGAATGCTAAAAACTCATTAATTGGGGTGAGTAAAAGTTCAACAGACAGTTCATGCAGTAAGTGTAAAAAATACTTGATTACTTAAAATTAATGTATTACACCAGTAGGGCACATATGTATAACTGAAATGATCATATTTGAACTTCCTAAGTTTTACAAAACCTTTCAGTATTAAAACTTAGGAGAAACAATGGATGGGTTGTATCTCTAGTTAGTGCATAATGAAAAGCAGTTTCTGGAGAAGAGCATCTTATCAGGGTTATTAGGAGTTTTATGCTAAGATCATCATAATAATTGCTTTTCAAACTCAAGACAGATAAAAGCAGCTGCAGTGTGTCCTTTGGTATTATATCAGCCATATGAAAACACTTCCAGATCTTTCCCTGTCAAAACATACAAAACTTTTACCAGACTTCTAAAAAATGGGAAAGAAAATAGTTATAGTCAGAAAATAATAGAGTTAAATTATTTCCTGTGGGGGAAGAAGGAAAAGACATTAACTAATGTTATGAAAATTACAGTCAAAAGTAAAACCTTCTTTTTATGTCTCTGTGCTTGTGTTGCAATTGTTTTATAGATGTGGGCCCTTTCACCAACTGTGTTTGCACTGCTGAGTAAAAACCTGATGATTGTTCATGGTGACATAGCAGTTCACTTCCCTGCTGTCCAGTATGCAGTGCTCTACACATTGTACTCACACTGCTCCAGGTAGGAGGTTTCATAATTCAGCAGTATTTTAACAGCACTAGGCTGGACTGACTGGAATACTGTTAGAGGGATGAAATTTAAGTAGACTGTTACAATCAAGCTTTTGCCCAAACTCCCTTAATTAGTTTTCACTTTCATTAATTGCAGGGAAGCTGTATCTCAGCCAGGAAAGCATATCCTGGCCTAAAGCTGGCCTTTTATTCAAAGACAGATTAGAAATCTTGTGTTTGAATAGAGATAACTGAGGCAGAACTCTATTGAAAGTAAATGAGGAGAGATTATTTACTATTTAGCTTACTGGGAGATCTGGGAGAGGTAATGAGATGTAAACAACAGATTTAAATACGTTTTAGACCTTATTAATACAAACTGTTGTTAAAGTAAGGGAATATATCAGTTTCACTGTTACTCTTTGCATTCTTAGCTGTGGTGATTTTTCACTAAGCATTGGATACCAGACACAGTTGAGAGCAGGTTACTGGCCTGAATGGACTGATGGCAATTTGTAGCTTTGTTCTTTGAGGATAGGGGTCAAAATATTTGGATTTTGGCATAGTGTGTGTATGTGTTCATTTAACTTTTCTGCTGATTGTTAATGTTTTCTCTCCTCCTGTAAACTTCAGGGAAGTATCTCTAATCTTGGGGTAGTTTTGCAGTTTGTTTTTCCTTGCCTTTTCAGGCATGACCATTTCATATCCAGTAGCCTCAGTTCTTCCTCTCCCTCTCTGTTTGATGGAGCAGTCATAAGTACTGTTACTACAGCAACAAAAAAACATTTCTCAATCATACTGAACCTTTTGGGGCTACTCCTTAAGAAGGATAACCTTACTCAAGATACCAGGTAAGGAAAATTTTCTTAGAAATTGGGATTTTTTTTTTTTTTTGTCCAGTAGAATACATTAATTCAGAAACCAGGGTAATTTGAATTTGTAAAACTTGGGGTAAATTTTACCAGTCAGGTATTTGGGGTTTTTTCAACATTATTAGTGAAATTGTGGAAAAAAAAGTAGCTACTAGCTACTTTTGAACAGTAGCTAGTAAAAAACTAAACTAAAAAAACCCTAAAAAAGTTTAAACTAAAAAAGTTTAAACCATCCTAAGATCTATCCAGTAGAAGCAGAGTTATCAAAGTTTACTGAAAGAAAGGATTCGGTCACTGAAAGTACCCTTTTGCAATATTTCCCATCCTGTATTACCAAAATGCTGTGAAAGCTGGGGACATCTTTAAAGTTAAGAAATACCTTGTTTAAAAAGTGTGAGCTACTACGTGAGGCAGTTTAACTTATCAGAAAGTACTTCTCTGTAACTGTGTGGAGTGACTAAACTCTTGGTTTTTGAAGGAAACTACTTACAACGTGGGCTTTGGAAGTGGCTCTTCTGATGAAGAAATCAGAAACATACACACCATTATTTTCTCTCCCATCTTTTCATAAGTTTTGCAAAGGACTTTTAGCAAACAGTAAGATACTTCATATTTTTACTTAAGTTTGAAATGTAAAAGACAGTTAAGTATATAAATAGCCTTCTCCCACTGATAGTAGCAACTGTACTTGTTTCATTTACTTTAAGGATGCTTCAGGGTTATATTGTGCAAGAACTTACATTCTTTTTATGAATTTTTTTTTAATGGATCCCTACTTGTTACTTAAACTATTTTCTTAAAATAAATTGCAATCTTAAGAGACTGGACACATTACTGACACATTTTTGGTAGATCAATTTCCCAGTCACAAATCATTATTTATCAAAAGCAGTGGAACAGTTCTGTGATGTATTCAATTTCAAAATCTGTAAATAATATGGGAACAAATGCAGAGTAGTGCAGAAGTTACCTAATTCCAGCAAGAATAACTCTTTTTTTCTCCTTTCAACTCCTTAATTCAGCACTTCTGGAAGATGTGAACATTTGTCTTCAAGCATGTAGTAGCCTCCACGCCCTGTCTTCCTCCCTTCCAGATGACCTTTTGCAGAGGTACTTGCCCAGAGTTCTGTGTGTTCTTTGAATGATGCTGATAATGGAGATATGAACACCTCTTGCCTTTTTGGTGTTGCAGGTGTGTTGATGTGTGTCGTGTTCAACTAGTCCATAGTGGTGCTCGTGTGAGACAAGCTTTTGGAAAACTTCTGAAGTCAATTCCTTTAGATGTTGTGTTGAGGTGAGTTGCTCAGACCAGCTTGAGTGTAAATAATGATTTTAGTTTCTTCAGAGACACTTAACCTGAAAAACAATGCCAGTGGACTGTCATCACACTGTCGTGGTTCAAAATCAAAAAGCATGAGCTTACAATGGTAATTCTGGGTTGATGATTGGCCTTGATGATCTTAAAGGTTTCATCCAACCCACTATGGTTCTGAGTGTCTTGCTATCTCTCCTATGCTTCTACAGGTCTAAGAACAGTATGTAGTACACAAAATAATTATTATAATAATTTGATAAGCTGTGCATCACTTCTTGAAGCAAACGCTGAATACCTGTAAGGTCCATGTTATCCACAGCTTCAGCAATATTATGTCCTGTAATTTGTCTTGAAGACCTGAACTCTGAAAGCACTTGGTATTAATACCAAAGTGTGTAATTAGTTCTAGTCATTACTTATATATATAGTATGTGCATAATTCTCTTAGACAACTTTTTTTGGTTTATTCAAGTACATTATAGCATGGGTTGTTTCCCCTCTCTTCCTGCAGTAACCGTACCCACACTGAAATACAAGAAATTTCTTTGGCCATAAGGAGTCACATGAGCAAAGCTCCAAGTAACACATTCCACCCACAGGATTTCTCTGATGTCATTAGTTTTATTTTGTATGGAAACCTCCACCGAACTGGGTAAGAACTCCTTGTAGAACTCAACTCTATGAATGTTGAATTTATAGTGAACAAGTCCAAGTTGTATTTAGTTTAAAATTTGTAATTATCATTACAAACATTGCTTTACTTTCAAACTTTTTTATACTTTTTAGTATTTAGAAAAGTCTTACATACACACCTTTGGCCATATTTTCCTATGTACATTGCTGCTTGGAAGTTAATTTTGTGAGAGATTTGTTTATGAACAATAGGGAGATGAAGTGTGTACAGTATAAACTTGTTACCGTGTGAACTTGTTAATGCACTGATGTTTTCTTTCAGGAAGGATAATTGGTTAGAAAGGTTATTCTATAGCTGTCAAAGACTAGATAAGAGAGATCAGCCAACCATCCCTCGGAACCTGCTGAAGACTGATGCTGTGCTGTGGCAATGGGCTGTGTGGGAAGCAGCTCAGTTCACTGTTCTCTCAAAGCTACGGACTCCTCTGGGGAGAGCCCAAGATACATTTCAGACAATTGAAGGTAAAGTAAAAAAATACACTTTATTTTAATAAGATTTTTTGGTAAGGTTGTGAAGCCAAGGTGTCTAAGGCAAGAGGCACAATGGCTTTATTTTTCATTGCCTACAGATTTTAAAGATGCTGTGTAATTGCTGTCAACTTGTGATAGATTTTGAGAGATAGCATTGCTGTCCCTTTGCACATTTAACTACAATACCTTGTGGTAACTCTTTTTTTCCCCGTGTTTTGGTAAAATGTGTAGGTATTATTAGGAGCCTTGCAGCCCACACATTAAACCCTGATCAAGATGTCAGCCAGTGGACTACTGCAGACAATGATGAAGGACACAGCAGCAACCAGCTCAGGCTTGTTCTCCTTCTGCAGTATTTGGAGAACTTGGAAAAATTGATGTACAATGCGTATGAAGGATGTGCCAATGCCCTTACCTCTCCACCCAAGGTTTGTCTGTCTTGGCAGTGATGATGTGGCTTGGAACAGTCTGTTGAATGAACAGTGTTTTGAGGATTGTTCAGTTCTTAGCCATGGAATTTCAGAAAAAACGTCTCAAACAAAGTTTGAGACTCTTAAAAGACTCTGGCTTTGACTTTGGTGTGTTCCTACAGAGCATGTTCAACCAGGCTTTGTTTCTGGAGTACCAGCCTGTGTTGTGGTATAAATCCAGCAAGCCTGTAGTACCTCTGATTCGTAGCAGTCACTTATTTGTAGATTGTCAGCAGTCCTATTATAAAACAACACAGTTATTTAAAGCTTTAATTGCTTTTTGGGGAATGTGGTAATTATTATAAGCAGCATACCCTGTTGTGTAGTTCTAAGTGCAAAACATTCTTCAGTGTTGAAATAATCTGTTTAATTACCAGACTTTGATGTGACAGTAATATGTAATTTATAGTCAGTTCATATTAAGACTTCTGGCTTGCCAATGTGCTTGGCCAGTTGCATGCTGCATGTGATTTCAGACCATTTACATTAATAAAATTACAGATGAATTGAAGACTGGAGAAAAGAAACCTTCCTGCCTTTGCTATCAATCTTAAGTAGTTAACTCTTTCAGTTTGTGCAGAAGAATGTTGTTGTGAAACTTCTTTCCTGTCTCTGAAGGTTATCAGGACGTTCTTTTACACCAACCGCCAGACGTGCCAGGATTGGCTGACACGGATCAGACTTTCCATCATGAGAGTTGGATTGCTGGCTGGCCAGCCTGCTGTGACTGTCAGGCATGGATTTGATTTACTCACAGAAATGAAAACTAATAATAGTATCTCTCAGGTACTCTCTTTTCAAACTCTGTAGACTATTGCAGAAATATTCATCGTGATATTCTAAAAGAACTGAGCTAAGGGAATCAGTAGTTACTAAACCAAGTGGTATGTAAAAGAATGAGTGATTTAAAGCCACATTTTTAACTTGTGTGTTTTTATTGGGATTGTGGTACTGTGGATTGGGGTTAGGACGTACTGAAGATGTGGTGAAATACTACATTAGGATGAATCCTATAGTTAATTCACAGTTTCAGTTGAGCAATTTCTAATTTAGTGGAAACTTTGTGAAACTGGTGCTGCATTAGTGTGAGGCCATCCCAAGGTTGTGGTAGTGTGATGTCTTTGCTTACCTGTGGATATGAGGAGGAATAGGGTTGTGTCATGGGGGTATCCTTTCTTGAACTAGCAGCTGAGTTCAGAGGTGGGATAGGTGGATAAAATAGTTGAAGCCTTCTTGAAAAGGTTGAGTACTTTCTTGAGTACATGACTTGATTTGCTTCATGTTTTACCAGAGGTGGTTTGATAGATACTTGTTTTGTCCTCCCTTATGAATTCTTATATAGGTACAAAACCACCACTCAGGGATTGCTAACCACTGATGTGTTCAGGCTGTGGATTCACAGCTCAAACTCTCCTCTTGGCTTTTCCAAAACCATGCAGTGGATGGATCTGAGGAGCACTTGTAGATGTGTATAATGAAATACTGCTTCACACCATTTCTGAGTATTTCCCACAGATATGTGGCTCTTGCATTAGTTGAGTTCTGTTAATTAACACTCTTGGTTTGGATTTAGGGAAATGAATTGGAAGTGACAATTATGATGCTGGTAGAAGCATTATGTGAGCTTCACTGTCCTGAAGCTATTCAGGGTATTGCTGTCTGGTCTTCTGCTGTAGTTGGGAAGAGCCTCTCCTGGATCAATTCTGTAGCTCAGCAAGCAGAAGGGCGGTAAGTTTGCCCTAATAATTGACTCTACAAACTTGGACTTTTTTCCTTCTGTGGAAAGTTCTACTTTTGAGTCTTTTTAAACTGTGGCACGGGTCAAGGCTGCTGATGAATTTCCATGTCAGTTATGTGAGTGAATCTTTCCAGAGATATAATATATACTTAATCAGTATTCAGCTCTACTCATTCAGATTAAAATTGTGACAGTCAAATATAAAACTCATTTATTTCCTTCTGTCTCTACTTGATTTGAAGTTGGCATTAAAACTTTTATAGACAAGCTTTTCTCAAATGCTATAACCTGGAAATTCAACCAGTAAACTTGTATCCTGTCTTAATCCCTTTCTTTCTGAAGGTGATATGAACTTTTTGAGTATTGGGGTAAAATAATGCTGAAAGTCTAGCCTATTTACAAAAAAACCCCAGCCTGGTTCTTTAAGATGCTGACTGAAATATTGAACTGTTTTAGGTTTGAAAAAGCAACTGCAGAATACCAGGAGCACCTGTGCTCCATGACTGGAGTGGATTGCTGTATAACAGGCTTTGACAAGACTATTCTCAAGTTGGCCAATTCAAACAGTGTGAATAATGCCAGCCCAAAACATTCCTTGAATGGTCAGTGTCTTCTTTTTAAGAGAAATACAACTGTGTAAATGTGTGTGTGTAAAATGAAAACATTCAATGATACAGCCATGGTAATGTCTGAAATCTGAAAACCTGTTTCTGTCTGCAGTTAAACTGAACCACTTAATGCCCTTGAAACCAATATTATGTGTAGATAGGAGGGTTTGAAGTACTGAGGTCTAGCTGAATGAAACTAAAGGTAATAGGTAAAATATTCTGTAACTTACTAATTTAAATCTTGTTTATTTTAGATCATCATAACTTCAACTTTAGTGTTTATGACATAATTGTATCATAAGTGCACTAGTTGCTCAGAGGTTTTTAACTGCTGAGACTTGGTTGCAGTGTTCTGTTTGTCATCTTTGAAAATGAACCTGCTTTGTTCCTAATTTAGTTGTTCTGTTTTTCTGTTTTGATGCTCCTTTACAGATATGAACTGAATTTTTTCAAAACCTCCTTTGAGAAGGTTTTTTTCCCCTTAGAAAAAGTCAGTGGAAGAATACTGTAGAAGTTGTATAACTATTAGTTTCGTTTTAATTAAGAGTTTTTCTTGACAAAAGACATAGAAATAATGTTTGAGTAATAGAACTGCTGTTTGAAAATATGTTTTATGTGCGTGTTTATATAAATTTTTTTCATTTCACAGGAGAAACTAGAAAAACTGTTCTGACTAAGCCTAGTGACTCTTCACCTGAAGTGATAAACTACCTGGGTAACAAGGCTTGTGAATGTTACATTTCCATTGCTGACTGGTCTGCTGTTCAGGAGTGGCAAAACATGGTCCATGAGCTGAAGAAAAGCAATAGTAATACCTCAATCAATCTGAAAGCAGATTTTAACTACATAAAGTAAGGCTATAATTAATTTATTCAACAGTACCTTAGACTTCATTGTTTTACAACTGAAATATTAACGTTTTAATGGGTTTTAAAATTTGGAGGTCAGTTTCTAAGTAGAGGCAAGCAAAGAAGAAAAATGTGTTCTTGGGAGGGTGAACACTTGGCTGTGGCATTCACAGATGAGTGAAGAGGTAACATCATTCTAAATAGCTGCTGTAGCTTTGTGGCTGCTGAGGCTGCTTAGTATTCAAGGAAAAAAATCTTCCATTGAAGAGAAAAGATTCCAAATTTATTCTGCTTTTCTCAGCAGAAGATGAATCCTTTTGTCAGCTTAAATAAAATGTATTTCAGTGGTTCTTAAAAATATCTTAATTTACTTATTTAATGGGAAAAAATATAGGAAAGAAGTGGTCTTGGCTGCTGAATTTTTTTAGTTTTGTTTATTTTGAAAATGAAATTTAGAACTGTAGCTTGTGCATTCATTTCCTGACCTTTGATATTTTTCTGGTTCATGAAAAAATACTTGTGACATTGAATAGACCTTCAAAGACGTTATAGACCATAGTTGCTTTTTATTTGACAACTTGATTGCTTTCCATTCCTGCATGATTGTGGTAATCATAGTAAAATCCTTTTGGCTGAAATTTCTTGACTCGAAAATCAAAGCACAGAAGGAAGCAGTGAAATAAAATCTTGCTGGTCTGAAAAGGTGACAGCTTCTGTCAGAGAAAGGGGCTTTTCTTCCCTTTGGTGCAGAACTAGTGCCTCCTATTGCTGTGTGTGATAATTGAGATTTTTGCTTAGAATAAATCATAAGTGCTCTGTAGGACTTGGAGTTAGGCTTGAATCTTTTCTTTTTGCTGTGTAATATACTTAGCAACTGGAGTGAAGTAAGAAATGTGAAAATAAAACTATAAATGTTGAATTGCAGATCTTTGAGCAGCTTTGAGTCTGGACAACTTACTGAATGCACTGAACAACTAGAATTATTACCAGGAGAAAATATCAACCTGCTTGCAGGGGGATCCAAAGAAAAAATAGGTATAAATGCATAAATTAACATTTACTTCAAATGCAAAAGAAAATATTTCTCTCTCATGTATCTGTCTCTGTAAATGACAGACTGAATGCAGTTTGCAGTGTTCAGTGGACTGACCATAACCTTTGAGTCAAACTTCAAAATGATTGGCAGTGGTCATCCTAAACGTTGATGCAAGTGTGTTTTCTAGAGTTAATGTGACTGTTTTTAAGTAATCTGTGATGAATTTGTATTTTGAATACACACATATATAAAATACATATATTTTTAAAAGAGGGGGGTTTTTTTCCTAACTTCCTTACTGTCAAAAATGCATTTTGAATGGTGAAACATAAGATTTGGCAGTTCTAGTTGGTTTCAATTGTTTAATCTCCACATAGACATGAAGAAGCTCCTTCCTAATATGCTAAGTCCTGATCCAAGAGAACTTCAAAAAGCAGTTGAAGTACAGCTTTTGAGAAGTTCAGTATGTCTGGCAACAGCTGTAAACCACATAGAACAGGAGCAAAAGTGGCAGTCAATATCTGAGTAAGTTGAAATGTGCTATGAATTAATGTAATACACTGTGGAAGCCTGTTCTAGTTTGTTAAACATAACTTTGTGTCAAGCTTCAGCATCCGTGGCAGTTCTAGCTGTTTTGAGTTATAAGCTTACTGAGGAAAAATAAGATGATGTTTAACTTTGAGTTCATATAGCTCATAAAGTATTTGAGTTGAAAGTACTTCTGCGTATCAGCTTAATAATAAAGTATTGTAACTTGTATGATATTGCAACACTTCCTCATCATCCTTTTAAAGATAGTGAATTAGGGGTTTCTTCAGTAATTTTGATATCACTATTTACTCTTAAAGTCTAGCTAAGAAAAATGACTGTCCTGATCCTTTAATTTCAGAAATCTTATTAAGTACTTAAAGCAAACATCTCGCATTGCCATTGGGCCTCTGAGACTTTCCACACTCACCGTGTCTCAGTCTTTACCAGTGCTGAGCACTCTCCAGTTGTACTGCTCTTCTGCCTTGGAAAACACTGTGTGCAACAGGCTGACATCAGAGGTAATTCTGATTAATTCATGACCACCTAAATTGGGGTCATGTCTTTAGCCATGTCGTGTTGTGGAGGATTGAATATAAAACATGCATTATTTGTTTTGACTGTTAATCATACTGTGAAAAGACCTCATTTAGTTTTCTAACGTGCCTTGACTCAAGTTTTTTTTATAATTTTACATCTCAATTGGACTTCTCTCTATAGTTGTAAATATACCTTTCTTTCAATTATGCTTATAGTATTTTTGAAGTGTAATTGTTAGTTGCCTTTTAGAGTATTGGTATTTCTTCTCTGAATGCATTGTAACATGCACTTAATTTACTTTCAAAGCAATTTAAAAATATTCTAATAAAAAAATCGTATCAGCAGTTAAAAACTGAATGTCAGACTTCAGTCACTATGAATGTTCTAGATGTAATTTCCATAATCACATTGTAGAGAAGACAATTCTGGTTGATTTTGAGCAGTTGTTAGTCTTGTCCTCTCAAAATCAACCATAAAACATATTTTTCTTAGTCAGTGATAAAGTGTGGCTACTAATATAAATAAGAATGTTTGCTCTAAAAATGGTCTTTGGTTTTAATCAATGAAAATGCATTGTAGTAAAGTTGTTTCATCACAACTCTGCAACTTCTGTGCCTCTTCTAGGACTGTCTTATTCCTCTCTTCAATGAAGCATTGAGGTCATGCAAGCAGCACGATGTAAGGCCGTGGATGCATGCCCTGAGGTACACAGTGTACCAGAATCAACTGATGGAAAAGCTTAAAGGTGTGCAAGCTCTCATTATGGTGTTAAGAAGCAAATCCAGAAATTGAACTTCAGCTGTGTGCTGAAAGTAGCAGCTGTGTCTTTTTTTCTGTTACTTAGATGGAGTACTTTTTAAAAGCCAAGTTTTTTCCTTCAGGAGTCTTGCTTTACTACTCATTGTCTTGATTAGTGCTGTGATGTAGGCAGTATCAGAAAGAAAAATAACATTCTGAAGTGTTTAATAGTTGTGTCCTCCTCTCCTAATAACCCCTTACTTGCTCATTACTTCGTGCATTAACTGCTTTCACTGTTGAACACTTCAACATTATGAATAATGGGTCTTCACAAACAGTCAGGAAAGCCATTTAAATGTGCAGTATGATAAGAAGTAATGGGAGATAAAAGTTCTGTTGGGGACAAGTAGATTTATTAGCTAAGAAGAATGGTTATAGTGGGGAAAAATCTTTTGCCCAGCAGATAATCTATGGATATAATTTGTTTGAGATGGGGCATATAAATATTCTAGGCAGAAATGAAGTCATCTAAATTTCTGAAGCAATTTTTACTGGTGGCCACGTACGCAGTACACTGGGCAGAAATTCTGTTGTGTCAGACAGTGGTTTAATACTCTTGTTTACCATGTCTTGCTCCCTTCTTTAGAGCCAACAGTCCCCATCAAGAGCCATCTGATGGAACTGGGCCTAACAGCAGCAAAGTTTGCACGGAAGCGAGGGAACATCGCCCTGGCCACGCGGCTGCTGGCCCAGTGCAGTGAGGTGCAGCTGGGGAGAACCACCACTGCACAGGACTTAGTCCAGCACTTCAAAAAACTGTCTGCCCCAGGTCAGATAGATGAAAAATGGGGTCCTGAACTTGATATCGAGAAAACAAAGTTGTTATACACGGCAGGTGAGTGTTATGTTGTAGTGACTTGAGGGTTTTTTTCCTTATAACAAGGCTAATTCCCCTTACCTTGAAGTCACAGTATCATTAGGAAGTGATTTCATCCCATCAGCTAATGTCTATCTGAAAGTGTTGTCACAAGTTTTTTCATGCTTGTCATTCTTGAAAAGAGAATTTTCTGTGTAAAAATATATTGCTACAAGCTGTATCTGTGCTGAATTTCAGAATTGTTTTAAATAATAGGAGTGTACTGAAGATCTGCTTTTTGTGATATGCAGGTCAGTCAACACATGCCATGGAAATGCTGAGTTCTTGTGCCATATCTTTCTGTAAATCTGCCAAAGCTGAATATGCAGTTGCTAAATCTATTCTCACGCTGGCTAAATGGATTCAAGCAGAATGGAAAGAGATCTCAGGACAGCTGAAACAAGTATATAGAGCTCGACAGCAGCAGAATCACACTGGTCTGTCTACCTTGTCTAAAAACATATATAATTTGATTGATCTACCAGCTGTTAATACACTAGAAGATGAATATCCCAGGATTGAAAGTGAATCTACAGGTACATTTGTTCTCATTGTTCTTTTTTAAAATTAGTTACTGCTAATTCTACTGAGGGCTAACACCAGTTATTTTGATAAAGACTGAGTGCTCCATCACTCATGTATTTGTTTTCCTAATACACATGTCAAAGGTGTGCATTTTCTGCAATAGGTAACTATACACAGTTAAAAACTGCTAATATTGATATTTCATGTTTCTGTCACATTTTTCTCATTCAAGTAATGGTGGCCTGAGGAAGAAACTGGGAAATGTTTATTTTGTGTTGAGGATATCAGTTTATGTGCTTGCTTTCAGCTTGTGTATTTGCTAAAGTTTGAGTCAGATCCTTCAGGTTTCAGCATAGACAGGATTTATGGTATGAAGGCCCCCATCCATAAGTGTGAAAAGTACTTCAGTTTTTTTCATGATCTTTATACATAACCTGAACACTTGTGCTGGTGCTGCAGAATGTGTTCTCATTCCTAATTTCCAGCAGACTTTTCTTTAAATGTTAAGATAAATTCTGTGTTTCTTTAAACACGGATTTCATAAATAACTTAGCTCCTCTCATGCAGAGTCAGAATTGTTGTAGAGCTGTTGGGGAATGTTAAACAGTAGGTGCATTCTGACTTGAGGGAATAGAAAATAAATACATACACAAATAAACACAAGAACAGTGCCCTGGGTACTTCATAGAAGTCTGTTTTCTGCATTATTGTGCTCCTTTGGAGGTCATGAGTTCCTTGCCTCAGCTCCACCTCTCTGTGAAAGAGGAAGGAGCTGTAGAGTAACAGCAGTGGTCGTTGGCAAATGGAAACAGGGCTTTATTTTGAAGCAGTGTCAGAACTGAAAAATAATTGCAGTTTGGAAAATTTTGCACTGTTGGGTATTAATTTGACTAAAAAATATTGTATACCCATTATTTTTTGGTGTTATTTTCTGTGCTAAGGAAGGCAGAAGTAGGTCTTACACTGTAACATATATTACTCTATTTCTCCCATCACAGTAAACATTGGAGTTGGAGAGCCAGACTTCATCTTGGGCCAGCTGTATCACTTGTCTTCAGTACAGGCACCTGAAGTGGCCAAATCTTGGGCAGCCCTGGCTAGCTGGGCTTATAGATGGGGCCGCAAAGTAGTTGATAATGCCAGGTAAATACAGCCTAATTGGTGAATTTGAATGGTTGGTTTTCCTAAGATAAACCTTATCTGTGTCTTTATGATTACTGTTGCATGTAGCCTGAAGTTTCACGTGAGCAGAGAAATGAATATTCTCTTGGTTGCTTGCCCTCTGTAAAACAAAGCTAACTTAATTCTGAGATCAAGATGATTTCTTCCTTCAAAAAGTTTTATGTATGGACTCGCAGTAGCACAGCAAATACTGATGTAATGGGGATCAATAATTGATTAAATGTTACAGTCAGGGAGAAGGTGTTCGGCTGCTCCCGCGGGAGAAATCCGAGGTTCAGAGCTTGCTTCCAGACAACATTGCAGAGGAGGACAAGGAGAAAATCTATGGCATTCTTGGGCAGGCAGTGTGTCGGCCAGCTGGGATTCAAGTAAGTGTAGATTTATTTGCTCAAAAAGATGTTCAGCTTCAGCATGAACCTTGTTTTCCTCTTCTTGCAGTTCATGTTAACTCTTGTAAGTGTCCTAAAGTTAAAATTCAGACAGTACAAGAAACCATCTGTTAGCTAAGTGGTCACACACCTGTTGGATGAACTGTGGCAATGTGATCAAGTAATGCAGTTGCATGAGTTGCTAGACAAAAACTGACTTAGGAACTAAGATTGCTTATGGAAATTGTTGAAGGACTTAATCAAATCTGCTTTCCCTTTATTTGCATTTAGGATGAAGATATGACTCTACAAATCACTGAAAATGAGGACAATGAGGAAGATGATATGGTGGATGTGATATGGCGTCAGTTATTAACAAGTTGTCCCTGGCTTTCAGATCTTGATGAAAATGCAACAGAAGGATTAATTAAAGTCTGGAGGAAAGTTGTAGACAGAATCTTCAGTCTCTATAAACTGTCCTGCAGTGCATACTTTACTTTCCTCAAACTCAATGCTGGTCAGGTTAGTGTTCACATTGATGTGATGTGGAAACCAAGTTACAAACTTGTCTAAATGATAATATGAACTAAGAGGAGTATTTCTTTGTTTCAAGGTTCCACTTGATGAAGAAGATCCTAGACTGCACCTAAGAAACACCTCTGAGCAAAGCACTGATGATGTAATTGTGATGGCAACCCTGAGACTGTTACGATTGCTTGTGAAACATGCTGGAGAACTTAGACAGTATCTAGAGCATGGGCTAGAAACTACACCTACTGCTCCTTGGAGGGGTAAGTATATGTTCTCTAGCTGTTAAAATTGGTTTTTGAGGCATTTTCTCTAAATCCAGAAAGCTGTTCATTTCACTTTGATAAAGTTTTTATTTCGGTGTGAGCAAAAGTCTCTTTTACTAAATGATGTCATTGAAGATGTTAAAGTCTGTCATACGCTCTGATTGTAAAGCAGATAAGTAGGACAGATTTTGATCCCCTCCTTCCCCCACTTGAAGACATAGGAAGGAGAAAGGAGATGTGGTTTGTGAAGTATTACATCATATGACTACTTTAAAAAACAAACGAGGTGGATTTTTTCTAGCTATAATTGAGAAAGATGTGTGACTAAAGCCACACGTTTCAGAAGTAGTTGTTTGTCATTGCACTGCAGTTTCTGGTTGTTCAGGGACTTTTCCCTCAGAGGTTATGGAGTTAGTGTGGGAGGCAAAGAAGAGAAGGCCACCTGTGGTAAAATTGCACTTTCTTTTGGACTTTTTTGCAAATTAGTAAATTTGTACTTTGATTTACATTCTCCCTATGCAAAAAAAAAAGACATGCTTTTAAAAATAAAATTCTATCTGATTTGAAGAGGAATGAAGTGAATCAGCACATTCCCTTTTCCTCTCTCTGCAGGGATTATTCCCCAGCTTTTCTCCCGCCTGAATCACCCAGAAGTGTACGTTCGTCAGAGCATTTGCAACTTACTCTGTCGAGTTGCTCAGGATTCTCCTCATCTCATCCTCTACCCTGCAATAGTGGGAACCATTTCACTTAGCAGTGAATCCCAGACTTCAGGTATGGAGAAAAGGAAAAAATACTCAAATAAACTTAAGCTACTCTATATTTATATAGTGGATAGAATGATACTGAGGTGGGTGTGTGGTGTGTTTTTTTTGTTTGGTTGGGTTTTTTTCTCAATTTTGATCTTAAGAATATTTTTATTATGGGATCTCACTGATACCCTTAATCTGATTTACCAGATTTTGCATATTTTTCATATACTTCATCTGTACTTAATGGGAATCTGATGCTAAATAAACCATGGAGTGATATATCTTACTGTAGCTAATATTTTATCACCTGTTAATAATTCAGGAAACAAGCTGCCTTCTGCCATCCCTACTTTGCTGGGTAATATTCAAGGAGAAGAACTGTTGGGTGGTGAATGTGATGAAGGGAGCACTCCAGCTTCCCAAGAAAGTAGTAAAGATGATACCAAAGCTGGATTAAATGAAGATCAAGCAATGATGCAAGATTGCTACAGCAAAATTGTGGAGAAACTCTCTGCTGCAAATCCAACAATGGTATTGCAGGTAAATAATCCAAATGTATGTTACTTGGGAACTTGAACCACAAATAGGCAGTTTGTATGTCTTGGGTGTTGGCCTACTGTAAGTTTACTGTGTCTGAATTTTTTCCAACTTGTTCATCTACTGAAACAAACCTGAATTTTAGTTCTTTTGCAAAGTGAATCTTGCTTTCCCCAGGTTCAGATGCTTGTGGCTGAGCTGCGCAGAGTTACAGTTCTGTGGGATGAGCTTTGGTTGGGAGTGCTGCTGCAGCAGCACATGTACGTCCTCAGACGGATCCAACAGCTGGAGGATGAAGTCAAGAGGGTCCAAAACAACAACACTTTACGGAAGTATGTCTGTTCCTGGGGGAATACAGGGGGTAATCATAGCACATGTTTGTTCTTGGGGAAGCATACAGTCAAATGAGTCAACAGTGCTGTTGTTCCTGAATGCATATTATCCCAGCTGCTGCTCTGTAAGCCTGGGACCTTATTTCAGGAGCATTTTATGCTACAGCTACTACTCCAGTCTAAATGAGATACAGTCTGCCTGTGATCCATCTTGATTTCTTTAGTAATAACATGCTAGAACCCAGTATATGTTGTATTGTGGATGATGAGATCCTATAGTTCTCGATTTTCAAGTCAGATGGAATGAGTATAAGCGTGATGAAGGGTGTTATCTGTTTAGAGATCACTGTAAATGCAGGTATTTGGAGCAAACAGAATGTCTTCATCTTGTAGTTTTCAGTGTTGAGGAAGTCTAGCTTTTTCCCTCACGTGGATCTCCTGTAAGCATTGGAAGAGCAGATCCATTCACTGGGCAACTGGCTAAACTTAAGAATACCTCTTATATTCTGTAGTCAGGACTGGCATAAACTGGGAGAACAGAATGATCTGTCGTCTTTATTGTGTGGTGCATCCTCAACAAGTAATAGTAAAAAGGTCCTTTATTAAAGGAAATCAGTTGCTTTAAGTAATTCCTGCTAAGAGCTTCTAATCAGGGTTTCTGGTCATGAACAATGCATTTCAGATTTTTTTTTTAAAAAAAGTGTGGTTCAATGTGGAATGACATACTCTTCATTTTAATATGATCTTAACCAAAGACCTCATTTTAGAGAAGTAATAATTTTTGTAAGTTCTTCGATGTCTCAATTGTTGTTTAATGCTGTCATTATGAGAACTTCCTCTTAATGCCATTAAACCAAGTTTTTGTGTGTTTTTTATCACAGAGAGGAGAAGATAGCAATCATGCGTGAGAAGCACACAGCTCTGATGAAGCCCATTGTGTTTGCCTTGGAGCACGTGAGGAGCATCACTGCAGCTCCTGCAGAAACTCCTCATGAGAAGTGGTTTCAGGATAACTATGGAGATGCAATTGAAAATGCACTAGAGAAACTTAAGAATCCTTTGAATCCTGCTAAACCTGGAAGCAGCTGGCTCCCATTTAAAGAGGTATTACATGCAAGAGGAAGAGTACAGTGGAGAGACACTTGCTGCACCATGTGCTTGACCTTTTCCTTCTCTGCTGTTCTCTTACCATATCAAAATTGCAGCCTGAATCTGTCTTCTCAGCTGTCAGCACAGCAAACTGGGGACTAAAGCACCATAATTTTTGCCTCTAGCCAGTCCTATTGATTGTCTGTTATTGCATTTTTACCCATTGAAATTATATTTTTCAAATCTTGCATCTTCTGCTGTCTGGGATGCTGTCAGCTTTGGGAACAGAGGGCTTTATTTCTTTTAAATACTGTCTTTCTGAAACTCTGGTGTTTGAGTTCAGTTGATTTAAATTTTAGCAAGTTAATTCTGTTTATCTAAGTGTAGTCCTTGGGCTGTGCAGCAGCCTTCAAATGATCAACTCTTCCCAGAGGTCCTTTGTCAATTGTGTCATCTTCTCTTAGTTCGTGGGTCTGAAGAGAAACAAAATATTCACTTGTCTATCCAGAACCAGCCTGGTGTTTTAAAAACCTTGCTAGATAGAACGGAGGTTTTACATGCAAATAGACCTTTTTTTCCTTGTACTTCCTTCTCTTCTTGGCAGAACAAACAAGCATTCACATCTATAAACAGGAGGCTGCTGAATGCTGCTGCCTTTAACCACAGCTCAGATACTTACAAATACAGAAGCAAACCTCTTGAGGAGCATGATTTGTCATGACTTTAGTTCTTACCACTGCACAGGGTATATTTGCTGCATAGAGGATGTTGTTTAGTTTTTGTAATCTTCATCCTAAACTGTATCTGGGTTAGCAGCATGGCAAGGGTGCAAGGGAGTTTAGGAAAAATCTTTGTTTTCTGGAAGATGACCACCATTAAGTCCAGTTTGATGGCGTTTTTGTTTTTGACTGCTAACTGTTAAGGTGAACGTCAGCCTAAAATAAAAAACTGTCTTTGGAATAGGTAATGCTGAGTTTGCAGCAAAGAGCACAGAAAAGGGCCAGTTACCTCTTACGACTTGAAGAAATCAGTCCTTGGTTGGCTGCCATGATGAACACTGAAATAGCCCTTCCTGGAGAGGTGTCCACCAGGGACACAGTCACCATCCACAGTGTGGGCAGCACCATCACCATCCTGCCGACCAAAACCAAACCTAAAAAGCTGCTTTTCCTGGGTTCAGATGGGAAGAACTATCCCTACCTGTTCAAAGGCAAGTAGCAGAATTCTTCTTGTACCAGGTACTGTCTCTTGTTATAAATTAGACTGTATTAAAGTTAGGAAGATTGAATGGTGCAACTCCAGTTTTATTTGCCTGAATGATACAGAGAAAAAGGAGTATGAAGCATTTGTTTTCTCTCTTCCCTACCTCCCACTTCACCTTTCCAAGGAATTTTGCCTTGTGAACTGCAAGTCAAATCCATTCTTTACAAGACTTTCATCAGAAGCAATGCTCTGCCTGCGTATTGATAGGATTAGCTGGATGCAATTATCCAGAAGCTTTATGTAGCCCCTAAAAGAGAACTTTAGAGACTTCTTGTTTTCCCTGCAAGGGAAAGGCCTATTTGTTATGTTGTAACTATTGTGTGTACTGCTCACACAGCCAGCTGGCATAAACTTGTAAGTAAATACCACGTAAACACTTTGGTTTAGGCCAAACAACTCATCCTTAATCTACATATTATAAAGATACTCAATAGTCTGAAATGTGGTAAGTTTAAAAAAAATGCTAAATTTCAGGGCTTTAGGAGAATTTTTCACCTAGAAGCTAAATTTTAAACAAACTCATTACAGGTTTGGAAGACTTGCACCTAGATGAGAGAATCATGCAGTTCTTATCCATTGTGAACACCATGTTTGCCACCATCAACCGGCAAGAGACGCCGCGGTTCCACGCCAGGCACTACTCGGTGACACCTCTGGGGACAAGGTCAGGCCTCATCCAGTGGGTGGATGGAGCCACACCTTTGTTTGGGCTCTACAAGCGCTGGCAGCAGAGGGAAGCAGCTCTGCAGGCACAAAAGGTAACGGCTCTGTTCTGTGTTGAGTAGAACAAGGCAGAAGGGGAATGCTTATTTTGATTTGCTTTGGAATTTGAAGTCACGTAGTGTTACAAGGCTCGTGTTTTGTTCATAATAATGCAGGAAGGTTCTGGGTATTCGTGTGTCCCAGGACTTCACCAGAAGTCAATAAAATTGCACCTCTGTTATTTACATCTAATTACAGTATGTAACAGAAAAATGCTGTTCTGGCATGATAATTTTTTACAAATAGAATTAACCGTGGTTGAAATTTAGTTCCATATCTTGTTTATTCATTCACATTTCATGCTGAATACAGTTTTTGTAGTTATATTTAGGAGATCAACTTTGAGAGTAGAATTAGGCCAAAACAACGTGTTTTCAGTTTATTTAGACCTTAACTACTGAATTTTGAAAGCAGTCTCTGAGCTCTAGAGGTCATGCTCAGTTGAGGCATTGGTTTTGTATTTCATTCTCATTAAAACTGAATTTGGGATATTCTGTGCTAATACATGAACTACCATTTTTCTCTCTGCTAGGCTCAGGACTCTTACCAGACCCCTCAGAACCCTGGAATAGTTCCTAGGCCCAGTGAACTTTACTACAGTAAAATTGGACCTGCTTTAAAGGCAGTTGGGCTTAGTCTCGACGTGTCCCGTCGTGACTGGCCCTTGAATGTCATGAGGGCTGTTCTGGAAGAACTGATGGAAGCAACTCCCCCAAATCTCCTGGCTAAGGAGCTCTGGTCATCGTGTACCACACCAGATGAGTGGTGGAGAGTTACACAGGTGAGTTATAACAACTGTATTTTACATAGGAGAGGCTGTAGTTTTAATGGGATGAGGGGCAACAAATGCCTGAGGTGTGGTACTTGTGAGTGTGGAGAGCTAGTGCTGCTCTGAGTTTGATGAAATGTTGGCAATTGTGCCATCTGGAATTAAAACATGGGTGTAGACCAGATAAGTCTACGTTAAACTAGATTTACCAGTCTAAAGAATGAAAACTCTTGTAAGATACCATCAAACAACAAATAGAAAACTGCTTGGAATAAGTTGGGCTTGATTTGTTTTACACTTACACGTAAAATAATGTTTTAAGATGGTAGTCAGTCCAATGTGTTGGCAGAGGATTCCCACAAATAATTTTTTCCTGAAACTCTCTTTTAAGTCTTATGCAAGATCCACTGCAGTTATGTCCATGGTTGGCTACATCATTGGTCTTGGAGACAGACATCTGGATAATGTTCTTATAGATATGACTACAGGAGAAGTTGTCCACATAGATTATAATGTTTGCTTTGAAAAAGGTAATTTAAAAAATGCTCTATGTTATTCAAATAAAAGGTTTTCTTTCTTGGTAATTAAAAGAAACAACTTCATCTTTTCTCTTAAAGGGAAGAGCCTTAGGGTGCCAGAGAAGGTTCCGTTCCGGATGACACACAACATTGAGACAGCACTGGGAGTGACAGGAGTGGAAGGGGTGTTCAGGCTTTCTTGTGAGCAGGTATGGTAGGAGATTTGAAAACTTGAGGGCCATCACTGGCCAAATGCTGGTTTATAGAGCCTTCACCTTCCTGCTGTGATTTTAATTGGACTTTAGCTATATCCTGTGGTAGGTATTTAAGAAACATGAGATTGTCTGATAAATGCACGTGCAAGTAGTGGTACAACTAAAATTTAGGTTTGAAAGGGGGACTTCTAGTAGTAGATTAAAATGTTATGTTTTTCCTGAATTTTTTTTTTGGAGATGTTTTGCTTGCCCTTTTCCTTTGGGACTTGTCCTGTATAAACATGACAGATACCTTTTTAAAAAGAAAAAAGCTCTGAAGGAGGGAGATTTTTCCTCCTTGGGTGTCTGTGGCTTGTGCATAGAGTTTGTGTGGAAGGCTAGATCTTCCTACAGGCTTAGCTCTAAGCATTTGTACCCACTGTGGTGTTCTTCCTGTCTCTGTAGTAGTTGGGGATACATTATGGATTTCTGTACCTACTCAATTACAGTATTTTGCATCTGAGTTTCCACTATTCTACAAGGATAACACAGAATCAGAATGAGTCTGTTTAAAATACTGTGCAGGTCCTACATATTATGCGGCGTGGGAGAGAGACTTTGCTTACACTGCTGGAAGCTTTTGTTTATGATCCCCTGGTGGACTGGACAGCTGGAGGAGAGGCAGGGTTTGCTGGGGCTGTCTATGGTGGTGGTGGCCAGCAGGCTGAGAACAAACAGAGCAAAAGGGAAATGGAAAGGGACATTACACGGAGTCTCTTTTCCTCGAGGGTGGCTGAGATAAAGGTGAGTTTGCTGCAGTAATTTTCTATTTTTAAACCAAATTAGGCTCCGTGTTTTCATTTTATTTGCATTTTGGGAATGGGGGAAGATATGATCATATACCAGCAAGAGTTCATGGGTTGTGTTGTGATAAATTGAGTTTGTATGAAGGGAAGTACTAGTATTGAATTTGCAAGTATTTAGTTTTCAGTTTCTGCATGCTTAATTCTAAAACACTAAAACGTTTTAGTGCTTTGCCTGTATCTGGGCTAGGAGAATAAAAATAGAGGTTTAGAGAGGAGTTTAAATGAAGAATGTTAAGATTTGACAGTTGTAGCACTGGAAGCAGTGCTAGATGAATTACATTGTTGAAGAGTTATGTTCTGCTGTATCTTACTTTATCTTGCCAGTTTGATTTAGTGCAGTTCAGTAACATCTGTGTCTTGATTGCAGGTTAACTGGTTTAAGAACAGAGATGAAATGCTTGCTGTGCTGCCAAAACTGGACACTAGCTTAGAAGAGTACCTGAACCTGCAGGAGCAGTTAACAGATGTAGAAAAGCTGCAAGGAAAACTACTAGAAGAGATAGAATTTCTGGAAGGTGCAGAAGGAGTGGATCATCCCTCCCACACACTTCAGCACAGGTACAGAGGAGCCAGGAATTCTGTCAGAAGTTTCACAGTTCAATACACGTGGTGTTTTAGCAATGTACTTATGGGTTAAATGTTAGAAATCTGTATATGAGTGAATAGCTGGGTAAAAGCTATTCTTGCAGTAAGCAGGTCACTCCTTGTACAGAAGAAGTACTGAAAGCTTTTCCTATTGAATAATCTTATTTATGTCCTGCACCTCGTACTCCATCAATATAACCTGTGCTGGTCCAAGTTCCACACTTGACCCTCAAGGTAGGAGAGGGAATGTTCTGAATGTGGTGTCCCACCATAATAACCCACATAAGGGAGCTGTGGATAAATAGTGTAAAAATCTTTCCTTCTAAGTTTCTAATTCTTTAAGTTATTTTTGAATGTTGTTTGAAATTAATCAAGTATTTCAGAATTGCATGAGTAGGCACAGGCATTAATTATTTTGTAGGAAAACAGAAGTAATTAATAATGCAACATTGTTAGTTTTATGTAATTGGTGAGAACAAGTTCATTTTCTGGTTAACAGTTGTATTGTTCAATATCGTTCTATATTCTATAGTGTGAAGTATTTTCTTTTTTTAAGTACTTACTTGATTCTGTGGCTTCAATAATTCAGGTATTCTGAGCACACACAGTTGCAGTCTCAACAAAGAGCTGTCCAGGAAGCCATCCAGGTGAAGCTGAATGAGTTTGAGCAGTGGATAACCCATTACCAAACTGCCTTCAGTAATTTAGAGGCAACACAACTTGCAAGTCTGCTCCAAGAAATCAGCACACAAATGGACCTAGGTACAAAATAATATTTCTGGGGGTGGTTTTAATGGTTTGAAAATAACTTGATTTTAATACCAGGAAGCATTATGAGTATCCTCTAAATTAAAGGCAATGATCTGTATGTAATAAATTTAAAAAAAGAGGTTTCTTCAAAGGGTGATTTAGAGCACTTCCAGGTTTCAGTGCTAAGCTATCTGAAGTAATTTTGCTGTCTTATCCTACCTGGGCATGAGATTCTCTTAGCCTTGTGCTCAAAATTCTCACTATGAGTTCTCTATGCTTCCTTTATCACANTTTCTGCAAAATGCAGGCCAGGCACATCTCATCAGTCAGTGTGAGCAGCTGGAAGGAGAGGTTGGTGCACTTCTGCAGCAGAGAAGATCTGTGTTACGTGGTTGCCTGGAGCAATTGCACAACTATGCAACAGTAGCTCTGCAGTATCCAAAAGCTGTGTTCCAGAAGCACCGAATAGAGCAGTGGAAAACCTGGATGGAAGAGCTCATTTGCAACATGACAATAGAGCGTTGTCAGGATATCTTTAGGAAGTAAGTTGACAGAATAACCACTTGTTCAAAGAATGTAACTTTCAAGCTACTACCCTAATTTTATCATTAAAATAAATACTTTTGCAAGGTCCTATCTAATTGTAAAGCAAACGAAGATTAAGTTACTGTTCTAGAAATTAGGAGTTAATACAAAAAACTGCTTTAAAAATACCATTCCAGAGTTTAATCTGTGTACTTCAACATGAAAATCAAGTGACGTTGTCCTGTAATGAACAAATGGAAGATTCACCTTTGTGCCTTCAGTGTAGTGATATTTTGGGTTTTAGAAACTTGTAGTATTTAAAAATCAAGAAGGAAAGATTTTTTTTTTTAAATCTAGTCAATTTTCAAGCAGTTTCTGCTTCTTCTTTTCTTCTAAGATCAGGCTGTTTCAACATTATTATGGCTTGGCTTAAAAGATGTAGATTATATTTGATCATTTCCTCTGAAATCTCTTTTTTTTAATCTTCTATTCATTCTTTGCTTCAAGCACAGTTGTCTTGTGTCCTTGTGAATAGGTGTGGAATATGGTGGATTTTAGGACCTTATAAAAGCATTGCTGGAGTAGTCATCAACCTCTCGTGGTAAAGTTAAGAAGGAGTAGGTGATAATAGGAGTGATTTAAAAACATGGAGTGTTTTTCCTACCTACAGAGCAGAATGCAATGTCTTCCCACTTGAGCAGGGGAGATTTAGACCTTGTGCTCGTGATAGGATAGGGTTAACATGATTTCTAAAGGGCATAGGACTAGGAGCTGGTTTTGCTGTAGTCAGGTGCAGTTTTCAGGCTATTGTTCTAATTCAGCCAAGTATAGCTTGCTTAGGCAGCTGGATAGGGGACGGGGAATGCATATAATGTTAAGGCTTAAAATAGAATTAAGATGTTCTTTAATAAGTCAAGGTGAACTTGTACCCATATCATAATCATTGATAAATTACTTTATTGTTAATTGTAAGCATCTGGTAACTAAATATGATTATTATCTTAAATACGAATCACGGGAATCTTGAATTTGAATCGTAAGAGTTTGGAACATAAAATATCGATTGTTCTAAATTCATGCTTGGGTAGAAGCAATAGAACAATAGGGGTTTAATGTTTAACATATCTGCTTATGTAATAAGAAAGTATAAAACTGTGTCTGTTTCGGACTTCTGGTGGAGTCAAGATCCCAGAGCTCTTCAATAAAGCACTGCACGCAGTCGCTCCGTGATTGTGCGTTCCTTCCTGACGCTACCACTGGTGCCTTGCAGGTACGAGATGCAGTACGCCCCTCAGCCTCCCCCCAGCATGTGCCAGTTCATCACGGCCACGGAGATGACGCTGCAGCGCTACGCGGCCGACATCAACAGCCGGCTGATCCGGCAGGTGGAGCGCCTCAAGCAGGAGGCCGTCACCGTGCCCGTCTGCGAGGAGCAGCTCAAGGAGATCGAGCGCTGCATCAAGGTCTTCCTGCACGAGAACGGCGAGGAGGGCTCGCTCAGCCTGGCCAGCGTCATCATCTCTGCCCTCTGCACGCTCACCAGGTGAGCTCCGGGCTGCTGGGCAGCATCTGTGGAGGGCAGGGAGAGGGAGCTCTGCAGGCCTGAGGTGTTCTAGAACACGTGGTTTTATTGCAAGGGTCGTGGGTAAGAAGGGCCTTGCCTTCAGCCACCAGCCTGGGCTGAGGGGAAGTCCCAAAGAGTGAGGGAGAGAGAGAGCAAGAGGGTTAGAGGTAAGAGTGGAGAGAGCAAGAGAGCCAGAGAGAGGTGGCAGGGTCAGAGCACAGGGGGAAGAGACCTAAGAGAGCTAAGAGAGAGCGAGGTCCTTGTTACAATACATTGTATCTCCTTTTGTGTTGAATATTCTAATTTACACTAACCAACCAGTACATGACACAAAACCCTATAGAATCTACATATAGCCTATAAGAACTACTGCATTACCATACTGTGTTATATTTTAAACTCTAAAAACTACTCTTTAGACTGTTCTCTTTTGCTACATTGGCCTTTGGATTCCTTAGCCAGCAGGAGGGTCTTGTTCAATCAGGAGGGATTCTCCTTCAGCTGGCTGGGCTATTGTTTTCAGGTTATATAGTAACTAAGGCTGGGTATCCTACAACTCAAAGCAAGCTTTCATTTCTATTTCCATTATAGGTTTCATATTTTCAGAATCTTTTGCTAAGCAATCATATTTATAAGGTTTCCCTGATTCATCTTCCCCAACATTACACCACGGCAGTGTTCAGTGGGGCGATTCTGTCAAGGCACCTTGTCTGAGTGTCTCAATTCTTCCAGGCGAAACCTGATGATGGAAGGGGCAGCATCCAGTGCTGGAGAGCAGCTGGTCGATTTGACCTCCAGAGATGGAGCCTGGTTCCTGGAGGAGCTTTGCAGCATGAGTGGGAATGTCACATGCCTGGTGCAGCTGCTGAAGCAGTGTCATCTTGTACCCCAGGACCTGGATATTCCGAACCCCATGGAAGCATCAGAAGCTGTTCACTTAGCCAATGGAGTATATATCTCCCTTCAGGTGATTCTTTTGTGTTACTTTTCCCCCCATCCTTCAAGGCTTCAGCAAAGTCATTCTAAATAGTGGGCTAAATGTTTATGATGCTGCTGAGATTTTTCACAAGTCTTTCTCCTGATTGCTGTATCTGATTGAGCTGAACAGGCATTTGCTTTTGTCATTTACATTTTTATTGGTTGAAAGAAACCATTTTGATGGATACAGGACAAATTGTAAAAACTGCTGTCAAGTAAGTAACCATGAGGAAAGAGGTTGGTATCAGCTTTATAAACACACCAGCTTCATGTCTCCTTTTCATTTTTCTGTTCTGTTGCTGGCAGTCCAGAACAATTTCCAAACCGTTCAAACTGTGATCTTTCTGTTTTCTGCTCCTGCTAAACTTTACTTATTTTCACCTGAACCAAATACTTTCAAGTAACCTCAGAAAACCTGTTGTACAGGCCCCTGTCTCCAATATTGGGAAGGAGAAAAATGCATTTATAATTTTGTGGTTCAGAAGTGTTTCCACATTAATAAACAAAAAACCCATGAAGGGCAGTCTGAGTGAAATATCTGCTGAAGACATGCTTTATAAACTCTGGCTAGATAAATAGACTTTTGAGGCACTTGGTTCTATTGATTGTACTTGAGAAATATTTCCTGTCAAGCTGCATAAGTGCATTTGGATATTCCTCACTTTATTTTTTTCCCTCTTTGAAGTAGTAACATTTCAGAACTGTTGAAGAAATGTGCATGGCAGCAGTTTCACTGCATTGCAGTGGGGATCTTTCACCCCCACACTGTTGTCCTTCCTGTGAACTTTTAGATAAGATGTACTCACTGAGCTCACTGGGCAGTCAAGATAACCAGTCTTTTTGGTGTGTTTCATCTCCTTTTGGAGACAGAGCATGTCTGTAGCTGCCTTTAGCCCTCTGCTGCATTCTGCTCTGTGCTACTTAAGGTACTGTTTTTCTTACCTGCATTGATTTCTGTGGCAAAATTATCACTACCTGGCAAGTTTTTGCTACTTTTTATTTGTCTAGTCCAGTCAGTTTAGCAAATCATAAATTCAGCAAATAATTTAATTTGCTCATAGTTATGTAATGGAAAAGAAAAGCTGACATTGATGAAACCAGTTCACAAATTATGAACTCTGCCCCCCAACCTCTGCTGAGGATAGGCATTGCTGCTCTGGAGATGGTTGTTGCTACATTGCTGCAGATCTCCAACCTTTGGCTTTGTACAGGGTTTAATGTATTCCTGATTTCTTCAGAGGTAATCAAAGAGTAGACTTTTGACTCTTGGCTGTCCACCATCACGTTACATTTTAGATAACGTCTGCTGCATGGTGGTGTAGTACTAAAATGACAAAAGCTGTTGCATGTGATATTTTTTTGAGAGGGGAAAATGTCTTTCTTTTGCATCTTACTTCCCAACAGGAATTGAACTCAAACTTCCGACAGATCATTTTCCCTGAAGCACTGAGGTGCTTAATGAAAGGAGAGTATACTTTAGAAAGTATGCTCCATGAATTGGATAATCTTATAGAGCAGACAACTGATGGAGTCCCTTTGCAAACGCTGGTTGAATCTCTTCAAGCCTACTTAAGAAATGCTGCCATGGGTATAGAGGAGGAGACACACACTCATTACATTGATGTTGCAAGGTAAATCACCTTTGTTCCAGTTTAGGTGTGAGAGAGTGAAGACTGAAGAACATCAGTTTGTCTAAAATTATTTTTTGTTTGGTATACAGGCTTTTCTTGCCCGAGAATGCCTTAAGCAGAGTGCAGGGTCTCTCTGCATGTTCGTGTTTATCCACATGCATACACAGAAATATGGAGCTGTGGCAATTTATGCTTACATCTGCTTAAAGCTGACTTTTGGTAGTCAGCGTCTTCCAAAACATGTAATTGTGATTTTGTATTTGAAGTTAAAGGATGCTAAAAATAGGAACTAGTTCATTAGTTTGTGGGAGGAGCCTGTGAAAGAGGAGAGCTTGTAACCATGGAACTCCTCATCAGGAGGTTTTGATGAGCAGCTTTGGCTTAATGAGTCAGTGACTTGATTAAAAAGCAAAATGAGACAAAGCACTGAGCAAACAGAAAGACTTGTGGGTCTTGTAATGTGGGGAGTACATTTCTGGGTAGGTGCTTGGTACACAAAACAATTCAAAATCTTCAGGTGGTGTTTCCCTTGAGACAGTTGTAGTCACTCCCTCAGTGGTACAGTGAATCTGTAGAATCAGTCAGTTTAAGAAAATTCTGTTTATTGTGGACTAAGCAAAACCATATAAGTTTTCTTTCCTCTTTTTCATTTTAAGACTCCTTCATGCTCAGTATGGTGAACTGATTCAGCCAAGAAACGGTTCAGTTGATGAAACTCCCAAAATGTCAGCTGGTCAGATGCTTTTGGTAGCTTTTGATGGAATGTTTGGTCAAGTGGAAACTGCATTTGGTTTATTGATTGAAAAGGTATGGATTTGTTCTTTTTGGAGTACTGTTAGAGTCCGAATTAGGAAACCTTGAAAAAACCCAAATTAATTAAATTTCCTTTTCATTGCTCAGCTGAACAAGATGGAGATCCCTCTTGCTTGGCGGAAGGTTGACATAATTAGGGAAGCCCGCAGCACCCAAGTGAACTTCTTTGATGATGACAATAATCGGCAAGTTCTGGAGGAAATTTTCTTTTTGAAGAGACTGCAAACAATTAAAGAATTTTTCAGGCTCTGTGGTACCTTTTCTAAGACACTGTCAGGTAAATAAATGTTATCAAATGTTCAGTGTGCCTTTATCTCCTTCTCACCCTGTTCAGAAGAATGTAAAATGGTCACTTTTTGCTATAACTTACCCTTGATATGTGGTAAGGAAGCAGAAACTAAAAATGAATTCCTGTGCTTTTGCTGTGTTTGTAAGTCGGGTCTTATTCATTTGGATGCATCAAATGTTTTGTTCATAACAAAAATACTATTTCTCTCCCTTTAAAAGGAATCAGTTCACTTGAAGACCAGAATGCAGTAAATGGACCTGTTCAAATAGTCAATGTGAAAGCCCTTTACAGGAACTCTTGCTTTAGTGAAGATCAAATGGCCAAGCCAATTAAGGCTTTTACAGCAGACTTTGTGAGGCAGCTTTTAATTGGCCTTCCCAATCAAGCTTTGGGACTGACCTTGTGCAGTTTCATCAGCGCTCTGGGTGTCGATATCATCGCTCAGGTGGAGGCCAAAGACTTTGGGGCAGAAAGCAAAGTTTCTGTGGATGACCTGTGCAAGAAAGCCGTGGAGCACAACATCCAGATTGGCAAGTTCTCCCAGCTGGTGATGAACAGGGCCACAGTGCTGGCCAGTTCCTACGACACGGCCTGGAAGAAGCACGACCTGGTGCGCAGGCTGGAAACCAGCATCTCCTCCTGCAAGACCAGCCTGCAGAGAGTGCAGCTGCACATTGCCATGTTCCAGGTGAGAGCCCAGCATGGGCTGGGGATATCCAGATTGGGTCTGGGAAGAATGAGCCTGAATTACAGTGTCTTGAGCACAACAAACGTGGTATTTTGTTGAATAAGTTCTGAGGTATTTTATTGGACTTTATAAGATCTTTTGGTTTTAATTATGATGTAAATATATAAGGAACAGTGTCATTGCTGGCTTTTTTTGGAGACTAACTGCTTTACAAGAAACAAATTCTGCAGCGTATAAATTTTATTTAATCAATACATGTCATTTTTTTCAATAGCCATTAAGTTGTTTTTTAGAAGATAGGTCATTCACTGGCTTTCTTACCAGCAATGCTGTCCATTTCTCCCCCTTTTTCTCAAGCAGATTATGACTTTAAAGGAGGAGAAGGCTTAGAACAGAGGGTATGAATTGCTGAATGTCATTTTGGGCCTTTCCTTCCAAGTTTTAATGCATTGACTGTCTCCTTGCTCCACTCTTTGCTTCATTAAAAATACAAATAGCAGCAGTATCAGTCCTGACAAATGCTCTTCTGAAGCTTTAGATAAATGCCATTGTGTACCTTTACACAAGTATTCAGTTGTGTTGTACTATCAGTGATCTTTATGTTATAGTCATTTGTAGGTTAAGGGACCAGGCTTTCTCCAGGTCAGTTAATAAACCATTTCATAGACTGGTAAGGAAAATTATCTTGGTTTTAATGTATCACAAGTGAATTGTTTCTGAATACTGATGGCTTTTCCTTTAGATCAGAAAAATGTGTGTAAATCACTTCTAGTAAGTTAGTGGACTGATTAATGATATAAACATCCAAGCAAAACATAATTTGCAACTACTTGTATAATTTAATGCTCTCAAATGGTTTAGAGCTTTGAACTGTGCTGGTGCTGACATGCAGCCCTTTTAAGTGCCCTTACTTATATGGGTACCAGAGCACTGGAATTGCTGTTTGTGATGCAAAGTATTTTGTGCTGAGCCATATTGATAATCAAGTGTTGCTGTTCCTTCCTTAAAGTGGCAGCATGAAGATCTCCTCATCAGTCGTCCCCAGGCTATTTCTGTCACTCCTCCACCTCGTTCAGCAATTTTAGCCAGCATGAAAAAGAAACTTCACACTCTCAGTCAGATTGAAGCTTCCATTGCCACGGTTCAGGTATGACAGTTTTGGGGAGGGTTGTTCAGCAGCACCTTGAAATGTGACTAAATCAAACTGCAAAACCATCTGCTGCCCTCAAATTACCTTCTCTGGCTCGCTGTCTTACACAAATGTGGGGATATTGTCACTGATCTCTTTGAGTCTGTCTGATGGGTACTGTTATATTGTTTGATTCTGTTGTCTCTTTCAAAATGTTCTCTTTGGAATAGCAGTAAATCTCTTTGAAGAAAAATACAAATCTGGGAACATACCTTTCTTTCTGAAGGCCGGTAATGCTCTCCTTCTTTAAGTTTGTCTGCCTTAGATGATCCCTACTATGATTTTTGCAAGATAAATGTCAGAAGTTCTCTTTGTAGAAATGGGCAAGTTAATTCTTCTGTGTGTTAAGGTTTGTGTGCTGTGGCTTTGCTCAGTATTTTAGATTTCTTTGGTGCCAGTGATGTAGAATGTTCAATTGTTTATTAAATATTGCTCAGCTTCCTGAATTTTAATTTCCTTTTTTAGTTGTGAAGGTACTGTTTATAAAAAAATTACTGAATTATTTGCAAAATAATGGAGGGCCTCCTGTGGTGTTAGATAATTCTTAGTCTAGAAATGTGATTAGTTTTGCCTTTTTTTTTTTTTTTTGATGAATTAAAATCTAGGCAGGTAGACTTACTATAACAATCAAATCCAGCTGTGATGTGTACTGGAAATAAAGTTTAAACAGCATAAACTAACATTTGTCAGTCATGAATGCCACAGTATTTTACATATATGGACATAAGAAAGTGTCTGCATGTGTTATATATGGATTTTAAAATTTAAATAAATAATTTATATGGATTTTAATTTATTTAAAGTCAGGCTTAGAATGGTGTGTATCACTGTGAGTTATCTATATGGGT
>JANPWX010000238.1:480972-495809 GCA_024734555.1 Trochalopteron elliotii
GGGGAGGAGGTAGCGGAGCGCGGGGAAGCGGGCGCGGCCGGGGCCCGGAGAGGAGGCGGCCCCGGCGCGGGGGGCTGGCGGCTCTTACCGGGGGCGGGAGTTGGCTCGCGCGGTGTTGGTGTCTCAGTGGTGAAAGTCCGCGTGTGCCACAGGGTCTGTCCCAGTGCCCGGGACACCTTTGGGGACGGTGCTGGCAGCGCCCGGGCTCTGTCAGGGAGGGCTGGCAGTGCCAAGTCATGCCTGCCGTGCTGGGGGTGCTCCGAGGCTCCTTTTCGCGAGCAGCATCACAGAGCTGCTGCCGGGTTTCCTTTCCCAAGCGTTGTGTTCGTGCATCCTGCAGGATTTTTGCAGCTCAGTCACCCGAGCAGCTTCTGTTAATATAATACCACGTAGGATCTAATTAGCGCACAGGATTGGTACTGTGCAGTCGGGTTTTAATTGGGTTTTAAGGCCAGACTGATTTACCTGAGGAGATGTCACACGGCTGACATGGTGTCTGGATGGTAGTTTTGAAATCGTGTGTGTGCTTTGATAAAGCCCAATTTAACTGTGTCAGATTTCCTGACGTGTTATGGTAGTGCTGACTCTCCTTGATCACAGCTGAGCGTGTGACTGGGCTCGCTGATTTAGCTTGAGAGCGCTTTTTAAGGCTTAACGCAACTCCCTGTCAGCGTTGGATCTTTTAGCTCTAAAGTTAGCCTTGACAGAAGCGCTGCTGGGTGTTTGTGTGCCGGGGAGCCGGTGCCGTGACCGCTGCCCTCCCTCCCCGCAGGCACCATGGTGCGGATGAACGTTCTGGCCGATGCTCTCAAAAGCATCAACAACGCAGAGAAGCGCGGGAAGCGCCAGGTGCTCATCCGGCCGTGCTCCAAGGTGATCGTCCGCTTCCTCACCGTCATGATGAAGCACGGTGAGTGCCGGCCCTGCTCCCCCCGCGTGTCTGGGGCTGCTGCCCCTAGAGCTTCACCTTTTGGCCTCTCTGCCTTGCCAGAAGGTGTTTCCTGCTTGTGGTTTAAAAAGCCGTGGGATTCTGGAGTAATTGAGATGGTCGCAGTTTGACTTCAGATCACAAACTTGTTCCACGAGTAACTAAGGGTGGGAGGTGAATGACAACTCTTTTCCTTCAAATTTCTACTTCAGAAGTGTTTCAAAACACCAGAATTTTGGGTGGAGTAGTTGCCGTGCAGCTGCTTTGTATGTTGGCACTAAGAAACAAGAAGTGAATCGAGGTGCTTGAAGCAGTTTGGTGCCCCACAGTCCATTAGTTGTGTTACTGTTACTGTAGCTGAGTGTTACATGTGTCTGTGTCTGCTGGTCTCCTGCAGGTTACATCGGTGAATTCGAGATCATTGATGACCACAGAGCTGGGAAGATTGTTGTCAACCTCACAGGCAGACTCAACAAGGTAGGGTTTGCCTTCCTGAATTCAGTTCTCTCTTTTTGGTTTTTAAATTTTATGTTTGCTCCGTTTCTAAAAGAACTGCTTGCAAAGAAGGTGGGATTTGAATCTGTGTACATAAGAGTAGCGTGGATGTTATCAGTTAAGAGGGTGGTTAATTTGTCTGGATTCAAAGTGATATGGGTCACTAATTACATTTCTTTTAAACTCTGGGTGTGTAAGATACTCTTTCAGGGAAGTCTTCTTGCAAGTGCTGTGTATTTCCCTTCAAAGGCTTTCTGGCTACCTGGTGCTTTCTCAGTTTCTTTGATATTTAAGCTGTCTGCCAGACTTGTCTTAAGAGATAGGAGCTGAGTTGGTTTCCAGTTGATGTTTGATACCTACAGATGTGGAGAAACCAAACCTTTCTCCTGCTGCCAGGTGGGCTTCCCTTGCAGTGAAGGGAAGTTCAGTGTTACATTAATTGGGGCTTGTCAAGTTCCTGGGGCATATGAGGCTTTCGTGTGTGTTTTGGAATTTTTTAAATGCTTATGTCTCAAACTACTGAGCTGTGTAGTTCTGTGGTGACTTGCTGTGCATCATTGTTTACAGTTTAGCTCTTCAAGTGAGAGTTGGCTCTTGAGTAAAGGAATAAAAGAATTACTTGGTCAGAATGTGTTGGGGGCTGTCCTCATGATGAATAAATATGCCATCTGAAAATTGCATGAGTGTGTCAGGCAAATAGTCCTGACACCCCCAAATTACTGTAGCAATTACAGTGTTATGTATCTGTAATACAAGTGATGTAGGTCAGGTTTGAGGGTAGTGTTCCTTGAACTCTTCCAGGATGTTTTTGTAATGGATATAATGTTTCTCTCAGTCACTGCAATAAGGGAACAGTTGTTGGGTTCAGAAAAACGTGCCTAGTGCAGGAAGGTGTGCTCCTGGTTTGGTGTTGGATAGTTGTTAATAATTGGAGCCAGTGAGGTAACTGGTGGTGGTGCTGGTGGTCTGGGTCACTAATATACAATTACCTTGAAAATTCCAGTAACTTCTATGCAGATTATTTTCTTCCTGGTTAAAATCTACACGGGATTTTTTTGCCAGCTGTGTATGGTGGTTAGAGGTGGAATCTCCCTGAACAATCCCAGGAATTTTGCTGATGTTACAGCGTGCTTTTGTGCTCCCCCAGGAGTGGGTATTATTGGGTGGTGTAACTTCAGCAGCAGTTTAAGGCTGTTGAGGTGAGGAGGAGGAGGAGGAGAGGCTGAGGAAGTAACGGGTGTGGAGTTGCAGGGTGGGAGGAAGCACCACTGGTGCTGAGGGTAACTGAGTGTGTGTGACAGCACTTGGTAAAGTCCTTCAGCCAGGGAGCTGGGATCAAGATCTGCACATCCATAAAGGTCTTCAGTTTGTAATGGAATCCTCTTTTACAGTGTGGTGTAATCAGTCCCAGATTTGATGTGCAGCTGAAGGATTTGGAAAAGTGGCAGAACAACCTGCTGCCTTCCCGTCAGTTTGGGTGAGTATGAGGAGGGGTCAGATGTGTGTTGTGTTGTAAAAATGTTACAAACTGCCTGAGTTAGTCTGACCTGGCACCTTTCCTCTGATCAGCCTGGAATTAAATTCCACTCTAAAAATCCATCCTCCATATAAATGCCTTTTTACCCCAGTTTTAAAGGGGCAGTGCTAAGCAAGGATCAGTTTCTGCTTAGCTTTGGTAAAATCCTTATTTCACCATTTCACAATTCAATGGAAAATAGGACTTTTCTCATACTTGTTCCATTTTTATGAATGGCCAGTTTTAAATGGGGAAGGAATTATCTAAGTTACCAGGTCAGTGGAAGTAGATTGTACTCCTTAAATTCACGTGTCCAGATTAATGTGCAGATTAATCAGATATGAAGTGATGAGGGACTGGGGGCCTGTGTTGAGCAAATCTCTACAACACAGGATGTCTTACTGTTATGCAGTGTATCTTTTCTTCACAAAGTGTACAGAATCAAGAGATATAAATCCCAGGGCACCGGGATGGCAGAGCTGGAAGAGTTTTGGCCATAAATAAAATACATCAATTCACACTTCTGATGATCTGTTCAGTTCCTGTTCTCCTGTAGAGAATAGAAGTGTCCTTGGTTGAACACTTCAAATACAGCTGCATGTAGCTGGGAAGGGGCTGTTTCTTTATTTTCTTTATTTCATAAAGACATACAAAGTTCTGAACTTCTGAAAACTTCCTACCCTCCTAAGCATAGTTTTCTTCTACACAACCATTGTTGTCTCTGTCTTCCCTCCTTTTTTAAAATTTATTCAGCTGTGGTTTTTTTCTTCTTTTTAGCTGGCATTTGTGTGTTCAAATAGAATTTTTAAAACTTTTTCCTGCTTCTTTTAAAACACATGATCCAATTTTCTCTTGTTTTTACTATAGCATTGTAAAAATTGACTTATTCAGGCACTGAGACACAGATCCCAGCTGAGTGAGGAGCTGTGTGGCACTGACACCTCTGCCTGCTCTGGGAGCAGTATCTCTGGAGGGTATAAGTGGCCTTGGTCTAGAAACCTTAGAGTTCCTGCTGCAGCAGCTGGGTAGGGCCTGCCCAGTGGGAATATGCAGGGGAAGAGGCAGATAGTTGGAAAACAGAAGTCTGTCACTGTCCTGTGTGTGCTGCAGAGCAGTGCTGGTGAGAGGAGCTGCTTTTGCACTGTTGATGATGAGATCTCCCTGTGTTGGGTCTGTTCTTACAGGAACAGGCCTTGCTGTTGTGAAACACATGAAGTTGGTGCTGTCAGCTCTGCAGCAGCCTGGAACAGGGAGATGAACTGAACATTTGCTCTCTCTTGGCAGGTACATTGTACTGACAACCTCAGCTGGCATCATGGACCACGAGGAGGCGAGACGAAAACACACAGGAGGCAAAATCCTGGGATTCTTTTTCTAAAACTTGTAAAAAAAGAGGATACTAATAAATTGCTCAAATGGACTCTGGTGTTTCCAGTCAGTATTTTAATGACTTCAAACACTGCCTGTGATAGTGCTTGGAACAGCTCTTCAGTAGTGCTCGAGTTCCAGCTTCACTTCAAATGATGTTTGGGCTCCACACCAGCCCTGGTCACAGTTCTGTTTCTGTTCATGATATAATGTACTTCTAAAAGTCACCACTGGAGTGGCAGTTTGGGGCCACTGTCCAGGAGATGCTCAGCAGGGGAGCTCTAATGCTAAACCACTGCTAATCCCAGCTGTCCTGCATAGACTCACCTCACAGGTGCTCAGTACTTGTGTCTCCACAGTTACCTCTGTGTGATTTCACCTTTTGGCTCAGTAATAGAAGGTGCCTTGCCAGAAGGTATTTCCTGTTTATGCTTAAAAAAGTTGTGGGATGTGGGATTCTGGAATAATTAAGATGGTCACAGTTTGACTTCAGATCATAAACTTGTTCCATATCATACAGTGGAAGGAGTAACTAAGGTTGGGAGGTGAATAAGAATTCTTTTCCTTCAAATTTCTACTTTGAAAGTGTTTCTAAACACCAGAATTTTGGGTAGAGTAGTTGCCGTGCAGCTGCTTTGTATGTTGGCACAAAGAAACAACTGTTGTGGGTTTTCTTTAAGGTTTCAGAGTGAGGAAATGAGGTGGTCTGAACCTACAGGTAGGGAATACTTAGTATTGAATGAGTTGGTGTTTGCTTCAGGCACATGACAGCAGTGTCCTTGATGCAGAGAAATCAGATGTATTTCAAGGCAGTACAACTTGTATTTCATGGAGCAGTACAACTTGAGTTGGTGGAGGATTTAAAGCAAGTTGGGCTGATGGCATTGTCCTCCAACAGCTGGAACTGCCCTGCCTTATTTCACTTCTGAGTCTCATCAGGAAGGAGCACAGGGAGATGTAGCAATCCTGTTTCAACACACTAAACCAGCTGGTGAATTGGTACTTCTGGTACAAACGGTTGGAAACCAAGTTTGCCTTCTTGGTGATACATCCCCGTGCCCAGTTGCTTGAGCTGGAAGTGTCCTGCCTTGAAGGTGGTACTTCATCACAAACCTTGGCATGGAAGCCAAACTCTTCAGCCACAGAGTCTGAACTCAGTAACTGTAACCTCTTTCAGGTCAGTCTGTTACTCTTTATGGAGAAAAGGAGGTGGTGATACTGTTAAACAAAAGGTCTTTACTCTGGACAGACACTGTGGTATCTCCTGATATGCTTCCCCAGGAGCAGGAGAGCCAGCAGAGCTCTGGAAGTGCTCACAGGAAAGGTGGTGGCACCAGTGTCCTGGCTTGAGCCTGGCTGAGAGCAGCAGGGGCACAGACTAAAGCTGCTTTACCTGCTGGGTCACAGCTGTGATGGTCAAGGTCACAAAGTGTGGACTGGGGACAGCATCAAAACCTCCAAGTGGAATCACTGGTTCTCAGTTGGACTGTAAGCAAATCTGCTTAGCTGAAGATCCGTGCACTGAATTAGAGTAGTTACAAATTCCAAAGTCTGTTCCAACCCCTATTTTATTGTCAAGTGGAGCTATTTAGTGACAGGTGGGGTTTTTTCTATGCATAATGGATTTCATTCTGCAGTACCAGGCACTGACACCTGAGATGTTGTACTTCTTGCACAGAGTAACCCTGAAGATTGTATCAAGATCTCACTATTCTTTTTTATAGAATCTTGATTTTTATCAAGTCTAGAATAGAACATGTTTCTTATACCTAGTGGAAGAAGGCCAGTGACAGTTTTAAGGCTTCCTTCAGATGAATTTACTATGGCAAGTTTCCTGCTAGCTTGACAGTTGTATTTTAAATCAGTTTTACACAGGACATGGTAGTTTTTCTGACCCAGCTTCACTGTGTGTGTCCTTTACTCCCACAGAACTCCTGAAGTAACAATTTCTGATGTTCTCAGTTGACAGATCAGTTGGGAATGAGCTGTAAACTTATTCCACAGGCCAGCCCAGCAACTTTTATAGAATTATTAAATGGAAATTAGAGCTCTGATGTAACAAGAATGACTTAAAGGAAAGGAAGCAGCAGCAGAAGCACCTTTTCCACCGTGTATCTACAAAAATAATTGCATCCAGGCTTACCACATGTGGAAGTTGATGTGGCTGATCTGAGTTAATGAGATTATCCCTGAGCTTGCACCTCCCTGGTGAGAGCTTCACTCCTCAGCTGCTGGCTGAGAGCTGTGAACTTTGGAAGGTGAACTTGGGAGCTGACAGGAGGGATCACAACACAACAGCTTTAAATGGGTTTACAGGAATTTTTTCTCCCAGATATGTTTAAAATCTGAAAGTGGTGTATTTTTTTGACCTCAGTGATGCTTAGTGGGCTGAGGGCATATGCCTTGGGAAAGCAGTTTGCAGGTAAAAGCATTTTGGGTAAGAAAAGGATTGATAGAGGTGAGAGGGGAAATGGCACAAAGCTGAGAGTGCAGTGTGAGTTACAACAGCTGATCAGGGGCAAGTGTTTGTGTTCAGAGAAGGGGTTTGGTACCTGTGGGGCAGAGAGAACATCAGTGATGGAGGAGTCCCCTGTGGGGCAGAGGCAGCTGACCTTCATGGGGTTAAACTGGCAGGGTGGGTGTCCCCTGAGTTACCAAGCTTTGCCCTGGTGCTGTCCTGGGCCCCCTGGTCCAAGACAGAGCTGGAAGTGATGGTGTCACCTGTGTGCCCTGCACACCAGCCCTGAGCCCTGGCTCTGTGCCTGGCACTGGGGAGCAGCCTCTGTCACAGAGCCCCTTCCTGCTGCTCACAGGCAGCTCTCAGCATCAGCACTCCAGCCCCAGGGGGTAGATTGGGCTCAGAACTTCATTTAGCTGTGAAAATCAGTAAATTGCAAGTAGCTGGGGAAGGGTTGGTGACGCCCCTGCGAGGTACAGCCCAGTCTCAACTCTGGGGTCAGAACTTAATTTAGCTGTGAAAATGAGTAAATTGGAAGTAGCTGGGAGAGGGTTGGTGACGCCCCTGCGAGGTACAGCCCAGTCTCAACTCTGTGGTCAGATCACTGTTTTGGGGTGCCATCGCTCCCTATGCAGTGGCATAAGGAGAGGATGGAGGATGTCCAAACAAACTGCCTGCTGTGGGCCCAAACAGCCGTTTACTGGTGTGTGAGGTGTCAACAGAGGGCAGCATCCGACCTGCAATCACTGGAGATCGAGGCGAGGAGCATCCTCATTTCCGTGAGTTTTTTCTGTCTTTGATGCTTTCAGCCTAATTTAAGGTAATACTGGAGGTGAAAATAAATGTGGGTCTTCAAAATACTGCAGCAGGCTAAGAAGCCTGGTGTGTGGCAGTGGCTTCACTGGAAATGCACCTTTTCCTCCTCATCCTTTCATCTAATGCTATTTAGCTCATTTAGGTCTAAGACAAGGCTATGTCTTACTGCCAATTAATGGAAGTATTGGTCTCTCAGTAAATATCTCGATGGATTTAACCACAGTTTAATCTGGAGAACTGTTCTAGTGAAGTTGAGGGATTCCAGAGGCTGGTGGCCTTCATTTCTGTTCATGCCTCTGATGTTTCCTCTGCCCAGGTGCTGCTCTTGTATTAATGCAATAATGGGCTGTAATTTCCCTGATCCTCAGGACAGCCCATCTGACCAGGCATGTGATGGAGCTGGGAACAGTGATGTTGTTGGTACGTTTGTGCTGGGACAGGATTCAAGTTCCTAGTCTAGTTTAGTTACATTTTATAGAGGCTTTTATCTGCTGGTGCTGCAGTTAATCGTTGTGTATGCATTTCTGTGGTATTGTCTGCTTTTGGACAAGGTGCTCTAATAGGGTATGTGATCCACCCCACAACTTTTAGACTGCTTTTTTAACAGACTGGGGGTAATTCTGTCTGAGGGCCATGGAAATGGTGAGCATTCCTGCTACTCTGTAATCAACTTCTATTTCCTCTTTATAATTTGTAACTAGGGGTTGATTTTTTTTAAATATTTAATTCACTTGATTTATTGTTCCCACTCTGTGAACAAATCATGCTACGCCTTCTCCACAAAACTCTTTTTTCAGGACAGGACCTTGCAATCCCCTGCCTGTCATCTCTAGATGTCTCTCTTGCCTTAATATAAGAAAACATGAAAAAGGCAAAAGTACCAAAGTGCTTGGTATGTGATCTTGGATAGAAATGTGTATGTGCAACCCTCCTCCACCTTCACCTCCCCAGCTGGATTAGAGTGGGATTGGCCCTTTTTCATTTGTGGGGAAGAAACATGGTACAGCCATTCTTCTTGTCTGCCACTGATGCAAGTTAACTCTGCTCTCAGCTGGACCAGGCTGTGAGCAGGAAGAGACAAGGATTATATCTGGGAGTAGGGGAAAAGTAGGTGTTGGATGAGGTTAAAGAAAATCTGCTGCTGGAGCCCACCTCTGGGCACTGTCTTAGTCACACTAGCTCCATGGATGGAGCTCAGTTTGTGTTTGGTCCACTGCTCTGTTTGTGCCAGTTCAAAAAGCAAAGTCCAGGAACATCAATGACAACTTTAGGTTTTCAGTATCTTTACAAATCAGGCCTTTAACCATAAGGATGAAAAAAAGAGGAAAAATTAAAGGTTATTTTTTCCTTTTCTCCCTACACCTCAGCCATTCACATGGATGTTTCTCTCCTCACTTGCAGTAACATGCCCAGCTGTGTTCTTGCATAACAGGATCCTGGACACATGATCCACTGGTTTGTGTGGGCTGGTAATTAACACTGGCCCTCGTTCAGTCCTTGGGATCCCTTCCTTAGGGCAGCAACATCAGCCCCTGAGTTAAGCATCTGCACTCCTCAAGTCTGAGACCATTTTTACCTGACTGGGGCAGGCTGTGGGTGTCAGAGCTGACTGCACACCTTGTGCTGGACCTGTGCTCTGTTCAGGATGGACTCATGGATCTGCCCCTCTTGGGCAGAAGCCAAAACCTTGTTTTCCATGACTGGTGGTGATTTCTGACCCGGTTCTGTTTCCAGTTTAATGTTCTAGTCCAGCCCAGGTAGCAGGAGTTGGGGTTTGCTGTGAAGCCTTGTGTAGTGTGTGTCACATCAGGTGAAAGAGGAGATGTGTGTCACTGGATTCATCTGCAGGCAAGTGTTTGTTCTGGGAGGGAAGCAAAAATCAGGAGACTATTTTTAGCTCTGAAATACTTTTCTTGAATGACATTCAGTCCTCGCCAGCCTTTGATGAGCAGAGAAATAATCCCTGAAGGGAAGAGCTGGAGGTACCTGGGTGTGTGCTGGGCTGCTGGCAGCTCCTGGTGTGGCTGTGGCAGTGCTGGGACAGCTCCTGGGACAGCAGCCACCTGCAGCCACCACCTAACACAGACTCTGGCTGAGAGCAAAGGGCTGCAGTGCAGAAAGGTGTCTGAGTGTGATCAAAAATGATTCTGAGCCCATTCTCCTGAGAGAGACCCTGTCCTATGGAGCAGGACATGGGGCTGAGAGCCACCAGCCCATCAGGAGTCAGCCCCCTGACCAGGACAGAGAACCCACCTTGCAAATTGCTGAATTACAAACCCAGTGCTGGTAGGTGGTGGCTCCAGAAATAGATACAGAAAAAATAGCACAAAACACTCCCTGATAGCTGAAATAAAAAGAATTAAACTGTACAAAAGTGTGCTTTAATTGCTAACTCTCTCCTGTCTGCTTAAATCACTAGAAATAAAGGTCTCCTCTTTAGTGATGAGCAGTTGCAGGCAGAACAGACGTGATGGGGGAAACATGTTTGGAATAAATACTGATGTGAATGACACTTATTAGCTACAGTGTGGCATATTTATTTCTCTGTAGTTAGCATAATAGCACAGCTTGAAATGAGAAGGGTTCTTTCCTTGTGTCTGTGTGTGCGTGCATAACAATAACAATGGGTTGTTCTGGGCAGAATGCAGATGATTGTGCTGTCTCTGCAATTAGCACCGGCCTTTGGGTGGTGTCAGCTGCCGTGGCAGGGGGCGAGGGGCCAGGCACGGCTGTGCTCGGGGCAAACCTTCCCTCCCTCGTGTTGTTACAAATGATATTGTGAAAAACGAGGTTCGCTTTCTATGTAAATTTTAAGAAACAGGTTTAATAGAAAATAAGATAATTAGGAGATAGAAAAAAAGCAAAGTACAGCCCGGGTGATTTGGCATTCAGCCAAGCCCACACCCTGCTGTATCAGAGACATTCTTTAAATCCCCTTTCTATTGCATCAGTCTGTTGAATATTCTTGTTTTTCCATAAACTATTTTCCATACTTCAGGAACTGTTTTGCATGGTCCCTCCTTGGGTCCCCCTTTTTAGAGCACGTGTGTTTCTGGGCTGTGTCTTCATTATCACCTCCAGCCTGGGCCTTGCTCCAGACTTTCTCCAGATGGGAGATGCTGATAGTTGGTGTATCAATAGCAGGGTCTTCTCTACATGTTCACTGGATGTTATTTTGGTCAAACAGACAGTTTAAGCACACTCTATCAACTACTACCACTATGCCTAGTTTTCTTTACTAATAGCAGAAATAAAAACTTATATCCCTACTACAATGTCATTAATCATATAGCACACACCTTGAGAAAAGCCAACTTTGTAATATATATCTATAACAATATGCAGCAAATTTGATATCAAAGATTTTTATTTTGCCATTTCCAAAATCAATCGGAGTCAGCCACAATAAAAGCATTCAGCATCGACTGAGTGCTGGGTGAAGGCAGGAACAGCCTCAACAGAGCTGTTCCACCTCGCCCACGAATATTGGTTTTCAAAGTACAATTTTGATACAGTTTTTCTGCCCAAAGGCAAGTCCGTTGTGTGTCTTTGTCCAATCTGCATATTCATGTACTTCTTTCTTCCGTAGTTTAGTTTTAAAAAACTTTCCTAGCAGTGTGTTGGGGTCTAAATTAAGTTCCTAGAACCAAGCATTGAGATGGTGATCTGTTCAATCTCCGAGTTCCCTCCACCTAGATCAGTATCAAGTGCTGATCGACCATAAAGTGGAGAGTCCACCCTTGATGAACGAGCCATCTCCTGCTCAGCCCTGTTCTCTTTCTGTTGCAAATTCTGGTTTCGCCCTGCTATTTCACAGTTGCAAAATGGGCCTCCATAGTCGGAAATACCTTTTGCAGTTTTTGAAAATCAAAACTTACAGCACAATTCTTAAAGGATAACATACAATACATTTGATACACAAATTTACTTAACACATATACCACAGTGTCAAACGGGACAAAAACCGAGCAGCACGAGGCCCTGGCTGGCTCTTCTTCCCTCTCAGTGCCTGACAGTCCCCTGCCCGGGGTGGTTCTGCTCTGCTTTTGGGAGCTGCAGAGCTCCTACAAGGGCAAAAACATCCCTTGCCAGCCTCCCAGGACTCCTGGCACGGTGACCACAGCCAACAGCCTTAACTGGAGCTGTGGGGAGTGGGAGGGGAGTGGGCACATTCTGATTATCCCACAGGAATTCAGCCCCAGGTGTAGAGGGTGACTGGGTGAAAGCTTCACTGTCTCCTGAGGAGCCAGGTGGAGATGAGGGTGGGTGCAGGTGACCTTCCCTCCTGCTCATGGGAACCTGCCCATCTTGGCCTTGTCCTGCTGTTCTGTGCTCCCTGGGGCTCTGCAGGGAGGTGCTGGGTGCTGCTGGCTGTGCCTGGCTCTGGCAGCCCTGCCCCTTCTCCTTCCACGGGGTTTGACATTTCTCACCCTCAGGAAGTGAGTGAGGGGCCTGCAGCAATTTTAAAAGCATTGAGCAGTTCAGTGAGGGCATCATCCACTGTTGTTGCCATATCCTCCCCAAGATCCTGGAGCAAGGAGGGAGGAAAAGCTTTGCTGAGGGTCTGTGTTGGGCAGACACTGACAGCCAGCACAGGGCGAAGGGTTCCCTTGCAAGAGCTTCCAGACAAATGAGTGCTTCAGTGGGCATCATCTTGGCGTTGTGGCTTTGAAACAGCAATTCCTCATCTCTTCTGCACACGTTTTAATATAAGAATGTGTGGATATGGGCAGTCTTGGACCTCTACTGCCCTGCTTCAGCTTTGGGTGAAGGTGTGTGGTGGATTGCACAGCTGCTTGGGGAAGGGAAGACAACAGGGTGGACAGGCAAAGGGACTGCTAGAGGCCTCTTTCCTTAAGAAAAGTCACGAGGCATTTCAAATAAGAAGCCAAGGTGTTCTCAGGTGGGCTGTGAATGCTGAGCACAGTCTCAGGAGCCATCTCACAAGCCTTTTTGTTGAGGGGAATAATTACACTGTGGTAAAAGTATTTACTTGCTAGGTATTTGCCTGCCTTATTGTACTGTATCCTTCCATTGCTGCAATGTAAGATGAAAAACCTGGGAGTAACAAACTTTCTGTTCTAAACCCACTTGATTGAGTGCTTGGTTCAGAAATACCATAAAAGTGCCAGACCAGAGCTTGAAATATCTCATTACCAGGTGTCAGGCTGCTTATAACTTCCACTCTGGGATTGCTGAGGATTTTTTTTCCTGTTGGTCTTTTAATGAAAATGCCAAAGGGGGAAAAACTATTACAAAAAATAAAAAATGCTGCTTTGATTGAAAATAAAAATGCTGAGGCAGCAGCAACTTTCAGCAGTGTTGCATTGCCCTGACACAGGTTATTTCCCAGGGCTGGGGGATGTTGTGAGGGTCTGGAATGGGCACAGCCCTGCTGGATTTTGGTGTGTGGGAGGCACTGCAGAGTGAGAGATGAGCAGGCAGTGTCAGCAGAGGGAGCTGACAATTGGCAGGAGGGAGGAAAACTCCGATGCTGAGGTTACAGTGCTGGCTTGGCTGAAGCCAGACGAGTGTCTCCTGCAGAGCACGGGCAGAAGGAGCAGTTGAGAGAACCTGGCTGGACCTTTGTGTGGCTGCTGGTGGCCTGTGACAATGTGGGGATGCTGCTTTCCTGCTCGTGCCTTCTCTTGCAGGGTTGTCTGCTCTCCCAGCTGCGGGGGCCAGGGCAGTGAGGGGTGTGAGCAGCTGGTGACACTGCCAGGCTCTGTGACACTGGTGTGAGCAGCTGGTGGCACTGCCAGGCTCTGTGGCACTGGTGTGAGCAGCTCATGGCACTGCCAGGCTCTGTGACAGGGCTGTGTCAGGGCAGTGAGGGGTGTGAGCAGCTGGTGGCACTGCCAGGCTCTGTGACAGGGCTGTGCCAGGGCAGTGAGGCTGCTGGGGACATGTGGAAGGGGCTGAGGAAGCAGCTGAGGACAGATGAGCACCCAACAAGTGGTGCTAGGGAAGAAATGTGGGCAGGGCTAACACAGAGTGCTGCTGGAGAGCTGGGGAGGGCACCTCTCTCTGAAGATGCTTAGTCAGAGCTGGAGATTCATGTGGCCCATCCATAGACCTCCTGGGGTGGAGAAAATGATGCTCCAGAAGGATAGCCTCAGCCAGGTCCAGTTCATACTGATTTTGGGTGGCATCAGTGCCTTTAGTCCTGGCCTTCAGCACTGCTTCCCTGCTGCCTGGGCCTTTTCCCAGTGGGGTGGAGGATCTCTATTTCAGGCTGGAGAATGTGCTGACAAGGATGGAGGTGTCACAGCTTGTACACCAGCTCTGGAAGGTGCTGGCTGCTGGGAGCCTGTGATCCCCTTGCTGTCTGGCAGGAGCTGTTCCCTGGCACAGGAAGGTCCCCCCTGCCTGGGACAGACAGACAGACAGACAGAGGTGCTTGAGGACACCAGGAAACCACCTGGGAAGGCCACAGTGCCCCAGAGCAGCCTGCATTTGTGGGGAGTTTCTCTGGTCTTCTTAAAGGTTGAACAGATTTTTCCTTTAGGCCTGCCAGGGGCTGGAATCCCCTCCTTTTAGGAGTGCTGGCACTTTCCACAGCAGGGAGAAGGAAACTTGGAGACGTGGCAAAAAATTTGCAACAGTTAAAGCTACACGAAAAAGCATCTTGCATGGAAAATCAGAGCAGGAAAAACAGCACTTCCTATCAATATAACACAGCTGAAATATCTTTCTTGGAGATAATCATCTCTGACTCCAGCAGTAAAAATAAAGGACAGAAACTGGAAGGAGCCAGAAAACATGGTCGTGGGAGTGAATCTCAGTGAAAGGAAAATTAAAAACACAATGAAAAGCACAGAACTGCCTTAAGTAAAAGCAGCAGCATGGCCAGAACAAAACCTGGGATTATGAGGGAAGCACAGGGGCTGTAGGGAGAGGGCCCAGAAAAACTCCCAAGAACGTGTGGGCCCAGAACAACAGCCAGGATTATGTGGGAAGCACAGGGGCTGTGGGGAGCAAACCCAGGACAAAACCCGGGATTATCTGGGAAGCACAAGGGCTGTGGGGAGCAAACCCAGAACAACAGCCAGGATTATGTGGGAAGCACAGGGGGTGAGGGCCCAGAACAGCACCCAGGATTATCTGGGAGGCACAGGGGGTGTGGGGAGAGGACCCAGAACAACACCCGGGATTATGTGGGAAGCACAGGGGCTGTGGGGAGCAGACACAGAACAGCACCTGGGATTATCTGGGAGGCACAGGGGCTGTGGGCCCAGAACAACACCCGGGATTAT
>JANPWX010000238.1:500802-831343 GCA_024734555.1 Trochalopteron elliotii
CCCTCGCCCTGCACGACGCACGTACGATCACAGGCCCACCACCAATCAGGGGCTGGCCCCACCCCCCCCATTCCCCCTGCCCCAACTCCCCCCATTCCCTCTGTCCCATCTCCCCCCATTCCCCCTGTCCCAGCTCCTGCTGTCCCTGTAACTGAGGACTACTGAAGGATTTGTGCTGTGCCCCCTCTCTTCCCTGCACCACCCTTTTCCCCCTCCTCCTCTTTTAATCCCCGTCTTGCTTGGATTCAACTTCTTTATCCTGATCTTCAAGGACCAACCAAAACGCTTCCAACAGCTCAGGAAGCTGGTCAGATTTGCATTCAGCATATTTAAATATTTAACACACTCAGGGTTGAATTAAAGCAAAGGGAGACAAAATTGGGAACAGACTGAAGAATGAGAGTGTGTGTGTACGTAGGGAGGAATAGAGGCCATGTGTGCAGCTACACAGGGAAAACAACATGGGAAAGGAGACAGAGAAAGCCTGGTCCTTCTTTGCTGGTCCTTCTTTGTTGTTCTATCAAGCACACTGTGACTAATGGTGATAATTTCCCATACCCTCCCAGTACCATAATAGAAGAAAAAAACCTAATTGTCATCTGCCACCCACTGTTTGTAAAGCAGCTTCTCTTAAATAGTTCTTATGTATTGAGTTCAGCTGTCAAAAGGAGCAGCTTTTTTTCATGGTCTGCAGAATGCATTTCAGTACAACACAGCTCGATGCAAAGGTCACCCCATCAAAAATGTTTCCCTCAGTAGTGAGCATAATGGCAAAACCCAGCATTTTGCAGTCTATTCTGACCATTTTACTTGATATTTCTTAAATGTTAGACAGCTGGAGATTAAATTCCCTTTGATGGGCAGAATTTGAGGGAGAATGTTTTGTGGTGTATTTTGGGTTTCCCCCTCCTCTCTGCCATGCTGGGCTATGGGCTCCTTAATAGCTACTTATGACAGGTAGTATGAGCCATAAAAAGAGCAGGAGACAGAGGAAAATTGCCTATTGTTTTTCAGATTGGCTATAGTTCCTGTGTTCCTGTGTGTGCCAGTGTTTTAATGGTAGTTTGAATTCTGGGTGCTGAAATTGCTCTCCCTGTCAGTGTTGCCACTTACTTGACACATTCCAAAATGAAAAGACTTTGGGACACAGCCTGCAGTGTGAGGGAGACCACAACAGCAAATGTCACTGGAGACAGTAGGCAGGGGTCACACAGCAGCAAGAGGAAGGGTTTCTGCTTTCCCTCAGGAGCTCTGGGGTTAGGCAGATGAAAGTTAAAATTACAGAGCTGCCTGTTCTGTGTGTGTACTCTCCCACGTAACCTGGCAGGGAAAAATAAAACATGGTCAGACTGTCTTCTAATGGACATCTGACAGTGGGTGTTATATCCTCAAGGATATAACTTGCATGTTCCACCCCCATTTTTACAAAAGCTTTGCTGTGTTATTGAGTTGTGGAGGGGAAGATTGGAAAAGGTTTTATTTTCCCCTGGAGGAAATATTTTCTGCTGTTGTGCTGCCTGGATTAACCCGTGGTGACTCTTGCCCAAAGGACTGTGTGCAGACCATGAAAACAGTGCTCTACATCAGCTCCTACCAAATATGTGTCGAGTGATCTTGTGGGAGCAGCTTCTGAGACAGCAGGGACAGCTGGGATAATGCCAATGACACCTTATCTGCAGGAGAGACCACCCAACACACCCTGAGAAAATTCCCTGGCAGTACAGGTGTTGCATTTTCTCAGCCATGGACTGAAAACTTCATGTCTTTCCAGGCCTTATTCTTCTTGTAAATGTTAGATTTCCCTTTTTAAAAGGGCAACTCAACTCTAAAATCTTAGTTACAATTGTGCTTTGACTGCAGCAGGACCTGCTCTGTTCTGTTGTCCTGGCAAAAATGTCTTGACAGGGACAGGCATCGAAATCCTGGCCTGAATAAACTGGCCTGGAATAGGCAGAGGATGTTTTGCAAGGACGTTCCAGCTGAGGAAAACTACAGAGTCTGGTCTTTTCTTGCTTCTGTGCCCCTGCAGCCCAGAGAGCTGCTTTGTTTTAGGCTGTGGTGTTCATGGCTGAGTGACAGGGTGAAGAGTCCTCACTTGGTCTCGGGGCCCCTGTGAAGGTGACAGTGCCACGAGGTGGCAGTGGCCACCAAATAATGTCTGGCCAGAAGCAGGATGTCCAGGCAGTGCATTTGTTGAGCTCTTTGCTCTGTGATTTAAGAGTGGGAGCACAATCCAGCCCCTAAATACCAACTGAAGCAGTGCTCTACCTTATAGTCGTCCTTTGACTTTGAAGACCCAAATTCCAATTTCTCCATTCCCATGTTTTTTGAGCACCTCATCAAAGTCAGGGTGAGAGGAGACCAAATCCTTGATGACCTGTGCCTTGCTCTTCTGTGTGGACCCTTCAGAGCCTTGCTGCTCCTGAGGGGCTCGCTCCTGTTCAGGCTGCACAGAAATTCTACAGGATTATTTTGGGTGTTTAATGTAATTGTGCTGCTATCCTTTTTCCAAGATATTCCATTTCTGGCTGACGATTTCCTCCTCTGTGCCTGGGCTGCCTGGGATGGACAGTGGGAATTGCAGAGCAGATGAAGGCTACATCACTGGAGTGATGGTGGCTCTACTGCCTTCTCACAGCTCTCTGCATCTGAAGGGGCAGAAAAGTTTTCCTGCATTTTGCTGGGACAGAATTTTACAATAATAGGATCTTTCAGACTGGACAGAATCTTTAAGATAATTGAGCCCAGCCATTAATCCAGCACTGCCAATACACCACTTAAATCGTATCTCCCACACATCTTTTAAATAACTCCAGGGATGGTGGCTCCAGCATTTTGGTGGGCGTCCTGTTCTAATGCTTGATAACTCTTTCAGTGAAGAGATTTTTTTCTAATGTCCAACCCAAATCTCCCTTGGTGCAGCTTGAGTGATAGAGACCTCTTTACCATGCAGTTGATATTTTTTGCCACCTTTGGTGTAACCAGTGTAAAGCAAGAACCAGTCTCTGTAAGGAGAATGGCTGAGAAACACAGGGTGGCTTTTGCATTCTGCAGTCAAACTACTGAATAATCTGAAGGCAGGCCAGGAGGGAAAGAAGGCAGGAATCACCTCTGCTCTGTTTTTCTGCTGATAAATCCAGCACAACACCACAAAACCTAATAAAGCCCTGTGACATTTTAGGTAGAATGTTGCACATGGGTTGAATGAGTTGCCCAGCTGTGATGGGAGGCCTCACTTTCCAACAAGGGGCTCAGTTGCTGTGACATCAGGGGGGCTGATGGATTCTGTGTGCTCTGGATTTCTGTAGGCACATGCCCCAGTTCATGCTCCTCTCTGTAAAATGGATTTTGCTTCACCCAGCAGAGGTGATGTGAGGATATATCTGTTGATGTTCTTGGGGTCCTCTTCTGTTTTTGGGAGAGTGCCATGAAGGGCCTGAATGGCAAATTCTTCCTGTCAGAGCACACCCGTAATTAAACCAGTCTGTTTATCCCTGACAGACAGGCTTATTATTGCTTTTTCTAACCTTGATCTAACAAACTGTGCAATGTGGTCTGCCACACATCTGCTGCTCTGTGCCTGCTGGGGAGGGTGGACACCTGGTGTCAGTGGAGGAAGAGTAATGGAGTGGAAACAGTGGCCTCAGTGGGAATTTCCTTTGAAGGTAAAAGCCCTGCATTGCTGTTTGTGAAATGCTGCAGCATGGGTAGGTTTGTTGTCAAGCAAGAGACACTGTTAAAGCAAATAACTGCAAATTGGCCAAGTGCTGGATGAGGATCTGTGAGTTGTGACAGGTGAGCTCATCTGGCAGCAGCCCTGGCTGTGTCACAGGCTGGTGGCTGTGACATTTGTGCAGGGTACCTGGTGCACGTGTTGCTGCTCCTCAGAGCAGGACATGGGCTGCTTCTGCCACACTGTGTTGTGGGCCAGACAGGAAAATGGCACTTGTCATCATGTGCAAGGACCATGACTGGTTCTGCTCTCCTGAAGCTGAAGGGAGAAAGAGGAATGTCCCCCTGTGGACAGAGCTGGGTAGGAAGGGGAAGCAACTGGTTGGAGGAAGGGTGGATGCCAGAGTGCTGCATCTGAGCATACACTCCAGCCTTTGCAATATATAAATTGTGGCAAATGGGTGTGCTTTTCTCATTGTGTCAGAGTCAGAAAGCCCTGACCCAGCTGGAGGAAAACAACAATTTGAGCAGAGATGTCATCAAGCAAGATGTTCCAGCTCGTTAGAAAACAGCTTACAGTATGCTTGAAAAGAAACAGCTCACTCTTGCACTGGAAAAGCTAGAGAAGAATAGGCAGATATGACCTCATCTCTTCATGCTGGAAAATTACTGCTTCTTAACTTGATGTTCTTGCCACCCTAAAGCAGTTACTGGGAAGTCAGTGATTTAGGAGCAAGTGTAAATGTGGCTCAGTTGCTTATCTAGTTTGGGGCAGTCTCTTGGTTGTAAGTTGCATTGAAGGCAACTCTGGTCTTGCAACTCTTCAACTCTTCAACTGAACTGGTGTTTGTCAACATTAGAAAATTCTCAGCTAGAAAGTGTCTTCAGGCCTGGGGAGGTTCCAGCAAAGTGAGGAAACAGGAGCTGCTCTCTCTCCTTTGGCTGGGCTTTTGCTGCCTGTGGAGGGAAAGGTGGGGATGTGGAGGGGAACTTGTGTCTGATGCTCACCATGGAGGCTTGGGATGGCTTGGTTTGGGTGTGTGAGGGTTTACAGGCAGTTCCAGAGAAGAGCTACAGAATGTGGTTCAAACCAAACCTCTGCTGTGGCCAGGCTGTGCTGTGGTCCAGGGGAGCCACCTGTGGTTTTGATGAATAGTTTTCCTTTGCTGTAAACCCTCTTTAATTTGGCATATTACAGCAAGAATTGATGAGCCTCTTGAAAACTCTCAGAAGATGGGTAGCATTCCCAGGAGTTGATGTTTAATAAAGGTTAAATTAATGTGTCTGCCCCTTGTGCAGTGTAATCCACATGAACAAAATCTAGGGGGACTGGAGAAGGCCAGGTGTCTCCTGCAAGGCCCAGTTTGCAGATCAGAATAGTACATGTCTGAAGTAATCAAACAGAGCTGGAATGAAATGTAGGTCTTGTTCTTCCCACCTGTTCTACATCTCTGCTGTCTGCAGTGTCTGAGTCTCACTAAAGCTGCTGGGATTTCAATGCAGTTCTTGGCCATATGCATAGCTTCTAACTTCTCAGATTTAGGAGGGACTTGTGAGATTTAGGAAGGAATGTGAGATCTTTCAGCAAGGAAAAAAAGGTAGAGAAATCCAAACCAGAATACAGGGTATCTTTTATTCTTTTACATGGCTTATATTTTCCTGTTTAAATGCAAATATTTGTCCTTGACACCCTGCTTGAGGACAAATAAAGTGATTGCTCCTTGTGGCTGTGCTGATTTTCTCATTTGAGAGTCTGCTGCTGTAATGGCAGTCAGATTAAAAAAAAAAAAAAATTAAAAATTGCAGACAACTGGGCAAAGATGGGATGTTAAATGTTGTGGAGAGCCTGGAAACCCTGTGTCAGCCCAGAACTTGTAAAGGGAAAGCCATCTCTTGGCAGAGACAGCTTAATAGGCTTGTAAAGTCTGGCACCATCAAAACCACAGTTTGGGTTTTATCAAAGCATGGCAGTGGAGCCTTGAGAAATGACAGCTGTATTATCTGTCTTCAGATCATTCTGAGTGCAACATCAGGAACAGCCTGGAAACAGCTCAGGAAATAATTTTATACCGAGGGTTTGCTGGGGGCAGAAATGTATAGGGAAAATTGAAATGAAAGAATTAATAACAGTATCAATAACCTTCCTACCACAGCTATCAGACGTGACATGAAAATGACTTGAAAGTTGTCATCTACTGTGTGTTTTATTCCCATCAGGAAGATTTGAGGCATGAGAGGAGAATCCAAACAAGGCAATTAGAAGACTGGAGCATGCTGAGGGAGGAAGAAACAACTAGTGTGGAGAACCTTTCAATGCAAATTTCCCTGCCAGACACAGAGACAGGGCCAGATTCTGACACAGTGGAGCAAGCACTGGAGTGTGCAGATTTACAGGGTGGCAGCAGGGACTGCAGTGTCAGCTGGTGTGCACAAGGGTGGTCTGTGCAAGATGCTGATTGTTGCAGCAGAAGATATGATGCAGCTCTTCCTAGACGTGGATCCTAGAGGCTGGAGAGTCTAGCTAGGGTTTCTCACTCACCACCAAAATGATTTAAAATCACTGGAGTCATTGCCAAAGCTTCCAATACTTTTTCTGGGCTGTAGACCAATCCTGCTTAGTGCAGTCCAGTTTGTGTGAGTGTAGGGGATGCTAAAATGTTCTACTTTTTTCTATCACTCTGTGCTGACTCTGAGCCATTTGTACTCAGTCTTTTGCTCCAAGATGACTTGACTCCCAGCCAGGAGTTCAGTGTACTTGTCTCGAGCTGTGGGACTCTGGACCCAAACTAGAATTGTCCATAGCTACTGGAAAAGAGAGCCCAGCATGTAGGTTAAACCACCTATGAATGATGGCATAACAGAGGCAGCCAAGCTCTATTTCTGCAAGTGACATAGTCACCTAAGAAATGAAACCACACTGGAAACGCTCCCCTTCCTGTGCTCCAAAGGCTTTTCAGACATTACCTAAGCCATGAGACTGTGATGGGACAGACTACTCTGATCCCATTTGCTGCTTCCAGGTCATTAATGGCCAGAGGAGAAGGGATTAGTTTTCCAGGCTTTCTCAGAGACAGCAAGTTTCTACTGGAGTTTATCTTCAAACTTGACCTGTAAATCATCCGGAATCAATGTTGTTTTTTGACCTATATTTAGGTATATTTTTTGCCACATAGCTGGCCAAACTTGTGGTGTTCCCAAGGGAAAGGGGAAGAAGGGAAGCTTGCAGTCTCCATTTTCTGAATTAGCAATTGTATGTCTGAGAGAAGCTAGTGAAGAAGAGAAACCACGTGCAGGAAGGATGGTGAATGCCAAGGCACAGGCTCAGTTGCACAGGGCTGAGAATACAACAGTCTTTATATAGAGAAGAGAAAAATTATAGCTGGCTTGTTACTTTAGGAAGCTGGTCATTACATTTTTGTTTGTTCCCAGAGCAGTCTCTCTAAAATGAATTGGTTATTCCTTAATAATGGAGACAGATAAGAGGTTTATGCACTCAGGCAGAGCACGGGCACTGAGCTGAAGAGCAGGTCCTGTCTGAGGGCTGCCAAGCAGCTGGAAGTCACTGGGGAAGCAGGGGAGCAGTTTGACAGCTGCAGGGAGGTTGGACACCTGTGTGCAGCTCAGTCCTGTGCTGCCCTGGTGACAGCACCTTGGGCTGCCCTGGTGACACCACCTTGGGCTGTCCAGCCCTGGCCCAGGAATGGGAGCCTTGGATGTGCTGGTGCCCAGAGCTCTGATATGCACAGACATCCCTGAAGGATATTTGTGCTCCTGTGGAGCTGGAGCTGCTCACAGGGAGAATGTGGTGCTCTAAAGCAGAACAGGGCTTTCTCCATGTCTATTCCTGTTCCTGTAAGCCTGGCACAGCAGAGAAAATGCCTTTACAAGGGAAAGTACTCAGTGTATTCACTGGTCACAGTGTTTGGTGGGCTCATTTGCCAAAATAATCCATGCATGCCCAGAGTAAGAAAAGACTGCTGTGGCACTGAGTCTGTGATTCTAGGTCCTTTCCCCCTTTGAACATTGCTTTTCTTCTGCAATCTGTAGTTGGTTGGACTTATTCAAAGGTAGCTTCAAAAGATCAAAGGCAGATGCAGTCTTTACAGCATTCATGCCCCTGCCATTCACTTCATGCAGATATTAATGAGGTGTGTTTTATGTGGCCTGACATTCATGTCTTTCTGTTCACCCTAACGAGATTGTTCTGCTGTCCCTCTTGTTTTAATAAGCAACAGAAACTCCAAGATCAAGTTCTAAAAAGATATCTTTCCACTTAAAGATTATCAGGAGCAAAACTAGGAACGATAATTTTAAAAGGCATAAACCACAGGATCTTCTGTCTGATGCCTTCAAAGCAGTGCATTCTCCTCTGCCTCGCCTCCTCTGAATTATCACATGTTTCAGGCTAACACATAAATTTCTTGGCCTTTTATCTCTCTAATTGTTTTCACAAGTTCATTAATGATTTTGCAAAAGCTGTAGTGAAACTAAATGACATGCTCATAAACCTTTAAAAGAGAGTATAACCAGCCTGGTGATGGGAAAAGTCTCATTAGTCCTTTCAAATCGCTCCCAGCAGGTTTTTCTGCAGATTCAAACTTGTTAGGTGCATAAATATGCCTCTCTAATTCAATTGGCTGTGCTGATTGTGTGACAACTGAAGTTTGCTCTGCTTTTAAGTAGCCACCAAAATCACCCTTCTAAGGCAAATGTTTTGAGAGCCAGGACTGTACTGAAATCTGAGGGTTTTTTTTTTAAATCTGTGGAAGTCCTTGGGCTACTGTTGTCACCTATGCTTTTTCTCCCAAGACAATCCTGTGCTAGCTTTTGGAAGAACACTGGGTTTCTCACTGGGCTGGGAATATTGAGGTGATGATGATAAAGCTTTTGCAATGTATCTCCAGGGCTGAAGATGGTGTGGGATTTTTGCTGGGATGAGGACTGAATGATGTGTTATTAATCACCAAGTGATAAGTGCTCTGTGCAGGTGGTGTGTTCTGACACGTGTGGCAGGCCAGGGAGGAGAGCTGGGTGGGAATGAAGAGGGGAATGGGTGTGGGGAAATGTGCAGGGTGTCCCAGGGGAGACTGCACAAACCTCAGTGGGCAGGGCACACCCAACCCCACCAAGGGGATTAACCAAATTAAAGGTCTCTCAGAGGTTTCTTTTCTTCTGCAGGGCTTTGGGCATCATCAGTGTTGAGAGGGACAGCATGATACAGCAGTTTCAGCACAGCAGGATGTGGGGGCAAGGGGGGAAGGCTGGCCTCAGCCAAGGAGCAGGAGGAGAAGGAGAAGGAGAGGAGCAGGTGCAGATGAGCCAAGGGGAACCAGGGTCAGAAGGCTCAGTGTTTCTGCAAGGCACTGGGGACACCCTGAACTGCTGGAGCAGCACATCTCCAACCTCCCTTAACTCAAATCTGTTCTTTCTGTGCTGAGATAAAGAATGAAAATGATTTTCAAATCTTGAGAGTGCTTTCCTTTGAGCTCATTTAGATGAGGATGTTTCTACCACACCAACCTTAATTGAAGTATTTGATTTCACTTTTGTACGTGGAGTTAATTTATGTGACACGATTAAAATACATGTTATTTGTACAATAGGAACTTAGAACTGCAGTAGATGATTAAAACAACTGAACAGCCTCTTCTGAAATTCTAACTTTGCTTTTCCTTTGACAGGATATTCTAGTTGAGCACTTTTGAAATTTAAGTTAAATATAAGGATGTGGTTTAGATAAGTACATTACCATGCAAGATCTGTTTTATGCCTGACACTAGAGGTCTCCAAAAAATGTTGATTGGTGTAAGCAGAGGATACTGATACAAGTTTTGGGCCTTACTGCTCACAGTTACCTGAATGAACTGTCTGGTCGTGTTACTTCAAAGGGGTGAACCCCCTCTGGCTGTGTTCCTTGTGTGTTGTGCTGTCACCTCTCCATGTGAAGATCCTCAGCACCACCCTGGCATTCTCACATTAGAAGGTGAGGAGACCTTGGTGACACGGAGGGAAACAAACCTCTTTCCTCAAGGAAGCAAAATAGACACATCCAAGCTCAAAACTAGAAACCAAAATGCACTGAGTCAGGTTTGTGTCACCACCAGTGACAGAGTGCTCAGCATTGTAGCTGAGAAATCTGTGTTCAGGAACAGGGAGCACAGCTGTTATTGTACCTGTGTCATACAGGCCTCTCTTGGAAAGGGAACTCAGCTGTAGCTCTATTTTTAAGGCCTCACTTTGTGTGAGACTTTGCTGGGGTTGTAAAGGCTATTTTTGGTGGCTCTAACTGACAGCTGCTGTCACCTGCACTCTTGCACAGCTCTGTGGATCATGGTGAAGTGCAGCCATCAGCCTGGGCTAGCCCAGGAACACAGACACATCTACTCATGTTCAAACTCCCTCTACTGCAAAAAGCAAAGCCTTTCCTGGGGTTAACTGCTGGCCTGAAACCTTTTTGGGCTGGATGCTGCCTGTGCAGGGCTGTCCTGGCCATGGTGAGCTGAGCAGGTGGGGCTGCAGCTGACCTGCACCTTGACCTGTGTCCTGGCATCTTGTGCAGGGTGCTGGGCAGGGGGGCTGGGCTGGGCTGTTCTCTGAGCACAGCTGGGGTTCTCCTGCTCTGCAGGGCTCCCTGTGCTGCTGTCCCCCCCTGTGTGCTGTCCCCCCCTGTGTGCTGTCCCCCCCTGTGTGCTGCCACCCCTGTGTGTTGTCACCCCTGTGTGCTGTCACCCCTGCCCCGAGTAGGTCAAGGAGCTACAGCCGTGCTCACCCGGCCCATCCCAGCTCAGTTTGATCAGCTGGGTGCTTCTGATTGTGCTCTAATTCTCTGGATTTGGAGCAGGAACTCAGTGTTTTTCAGAAAGGGAAGTACTGGTTTCTGCAAGTTTCCCAAACCGGATTTTGCTGGGGACTGCCTGAAACTGCAGAAACAGGATTAAAAAGGGTTTTTAAAAAATATGTTTGGCAAATCTGCTTGATTCTGCAATTGTGCATTCAGGATAGTTGATGGCACTCCTCAAAGCCTGTTATGTGTTTGTTTGTGAAAATGTTGAAGTCTTGACCTGACTTCTTGGGATTAACTAGGGACGAGGAAATGTCTTTTTTTGCCTTTTTTTTTTTTCTTTTATTTCTCCTTGCAGGGCAAGAAATGTTTCCCCCACAAATCTTTTAAGTTCTCATTAACTGAGAGTCACAATTTCCAGTTGCTCTTTACCTTGGGTATTTTAGTTACTTTTCAGTGCCTAGCTTTGGTTCATGGTTTTCAGGTTCTATAACAGAGCAACATTCTCCTTTCTGACAGCCTAGTGTGCTGCTGCATTGCCGTGTGCAAAGTGTTCTGAAACCTTTGCATGGGAGGTACAGCTCAGTGGAAAGTCCTTCTGTTACACATGAGAAATTAATTTGCAATTAATAAAGCTGTTGGATGAATTCCTCCTTTGTTCTGTCTGAAAATGGCCTGTGAGCAGATTGCTAAATTCTCAAAAAACTGATTGCAACAAATTTCGAGTTTCTTTCCTAAATAATTCCTACTCTGACCAGAACAGACAGTTCATGATGTGCAAGTGGAATCCATAATTTCTTAGTTTCTTGAGTGGCTGATATATGGACTGAGGTTCCCCAGTCAGTGTGAGCTGCAGGTAGCACAAGATAGGACTCAAAACTTGCTTTTAATCTGTGCTTTAATACTGAAGTGTTGGGTTGTGACCTGAGTTTTCATTAACTTGAGGGACTGAGCCCAAAGAATAGAGGGGTGTGGTGTTTAAAGCCTGCCTTCAGGTGGATATTTGCAGAGGGAAGGTGGCTGCCTGTGAAGAGGGCCCATATGGGGATTTTAGGAGGCTGGGATTAGACAATTTTAAAACTCAGAAATATTACCAGCGGAAAGAAAACAACTATGGACAGTTCTCTGGTGGAGGAGGGGAAAAGAGCAAATGGGAGCTGAGGTGTGAGGCAGCCTCGGGCCAGGGAGCTGGAGGGGAAGGCAGGACAGACTGGCCACGTAGCTCGTGTCTGGTGGTGCTGCTAGGGGTTGTGTGGCAGAGCACTCCAATGCCAAGTCACCACCCAGCCTGTCCAGCTAGCAAATATTAGAGGAGCTGAAAAAATGAATGGGAGCATAACAGCAAATGTCACCAGCTGTGCCAGCAGCTGAAAAGGGCTGGACTCAGCACTGTGGAGCTGGCAGCCCCCCTTTCTGCCACTGCTGCAGCCACAGCTCCTCCGTGCTCCTTGCAGGCAGCTGTCACACAGCTCCATCTGCATTCCTGCACTCCTGGTATGTGGAAACACCACGGGATGTCAACAAAGAGACACCAATTTGGCTTTATTGCACTGTGCCGCTTTCTGCCTGTGGAGGTTTTGTTGCCTAACTCGGTGTTAAAGGCTGGCGCGACCATTTTCTCTGCTGCACTCTAAATTTTGTTTCCACAGCACTACCCTTCCTCTTACAAAGAGTTGAGTGTGGCCCCACCACAGCCTGCCTGTGCTGGCTCGGGATGGGCCGTTCACACAAAGGCGAGCACTGCTAATGAAGATGGAAGTGCTGGCATTCACACTGCTGCTGCTTCACTCCTCTCTGCCCCCCATCACAACCAGCTCGGCAGCATATGCCACTGCTCACTTTGTCAAAACTTTGCCTGTCCTTCTGGATCGGTGCAGCTCCCAGACCGACTGCACAGGCATCGGCAATTAGCTCATTCTGCCTCTGTTAATTAAAATAAGCTAAGGGTACTGCACGTTATGGTGGCTTTCAGAAGCGTGGGGACATGCTTGTGTCTGTCAGCCTGCTCCCATAGCTGAGCCTTGACTGATTCGTGCTGCATCTGTGCAATGGTTGCTAAATCTGGAGGGAAATAGGAGCAACAATTAGTGAAACCTCGAAGATTTCCTGCTGCTCAAGCTGTCTGTGGCTCAGTGGCAGCCTCCATCTCCGCCGTGAAGCGCTGGAATTGGGGAATTGTGGCGGGCAGAGGAGGGAGAGCGGCAGGGCAGGGTCAGCAGATGGCACTGTCAGACCTGCCGTGCGGGGACGGCTCCCCAGCGTGGCTGTAGGTGCTCGGACTGTGCTCCTCTCCAGGGCAAATTCTCTGGGAATGACAGCTGGGCCTTCTGTCCCCTCAATCCCCGCTGCCGGGGGGCGGTGGGCAGGCCGGGAATGTGTCATTCCTGTTCCACAGGGATCCCGCTGGAAGGGGCCGGTCCCGGGGGTGCTCTGGCACTGACTCGGGCACGGAGCCAGGCACGGCTCCACACACACCCTCCTCCAGGCCGTGAGGAACTGCCCCCACAGCCGTGATGGAAGTGCCCCGGTGGGTGTGTGAGGGGGAGCTGAGTGTCGGTTCTGGTGTCTGTGAGGGTCCCGGGGTGTTTCCAGGGGCAGGGAACCAGAAGGATGCTGTGAGAGCATCTCTGGGCTCTCCCGGCGTGTGCTGAGTGCCAGCAGCTCTCCAGCACTTCTAAACTGCAACACGGCTTTACAGAGTAGCCAGTGCTGTGCCGCTGATGAGATAGCCTCATTTCCTAAGGGATGATTCCTAGAAAACTCTGTAGCATTGCTGTGAAATGAGGATCTGTGGTTTAATAGTTATCATGGGAGCAGCTCCAGGAATCCCTCTGCAGCACTATCACCATCCTGCACGGGCTTCTGTTTTCCACTCAGGGCTTTTCTTCCAGCTTCTGGAGCAGCCACGGAGCTTGACACCATGTTCATCTGTCCCTGTACCATAATATTGCCAGTGACATTCAGTACTTCAGGGATTTTTGGCTGCTGACTTTCAATGACATTAGGAGCAATCTCCATAGTCAATGTGAGATCCTCCTCTGTGCTGAAGAATATAAAAGAGACTATTGCATTTAATATATTGGAGTACATGAGACACAGCAGCAGTTTGTGTGATTTATTGGGGAGACAGAAATGCACCATAGCATGTTCTGTAAATATAAGCACAAACATATCATGCTACATCCCACTGTAAATTTCCTTTACTGCTAAAGTGTCTAAATTAATGAAAGCAGGAATAATGGATTATTTCAAACAATAGGTTCTATCACAAGCTACTTGGTCATTAACATGGGAGCACACTCAACTGTCCTGACAAGGACTTCAGATGATGGTGACATGGAACAAAGCAGGACATCCCTTAGGCTGTGGCCTGATGCCCTTGAGCCTGCCAGAGCTCTGGGGAGACTGGAAAAGGGCTGCCTTGGTTTCTGTGCTCTAGACCACCCTCTCTCAACCACTCCTGCACCTTATAGAAAAGACTAACTTGCATCTCTCACAGGATACCCCCCCCCACTTCGCCTGACTTTTTAAATGTGTATCAGACACAAGTGATTCCTGTGTTGTAGTGTCTGAATCCCTCTCATATTGGATTCTTAAGTCCTTCTGATCTCCTTTAATCCGGAGCTTGGGAAAAGGGAGAATTTCTCTCAGTTTCTTTGGACAGATTCCCAAAAAGGAAGAAACAAATAGGTAAATACCTAAATTTTTGAAAACATTATTTTTTACTTGTGATGAGGCTGACAGGAGCTGGCTGATGGGAGGCACTGTGGCATGTCTGTTATCACATCTCCTGTGAAGTTTGATGGAGCCAGCTGGCAAATACCAGCGACTCTCCTGAGTTCATAGCTCACCCTGTTTGTGTTGACATTTCTGGCAAGGAAAGGTAAAGAGTTATCCCAGCTGCAATAACCTGTGAGCTCTCCCTGTGCATTTCTCTTCATTTGACTGAAATGAAAGCCTCACTCAGCAGGAAAGAATCAAGTGCCAGCATTTGCCATCGGGACTGCTTGGCTGGGGGACCTGCAGGAGGGGGATTGTAGCCCTGAATCATGCCTGAGATGTTTGGTTTCCTGAAATTCCTTTCCCAGGGAATTTTCTGTAAACAAAAGACCTGCTTTTGTAACAGTGAATTTGTTTACATGTTTTCCCTAGGAGGGACTTCTTCTTGATGTCCCTCTGCTCTGACCAATGTGATTGAAGAGGTTTGTCTTCATGTCACCAATCAAATTAGTCTATGTAGAATAGTATAAAAAGAAAGACACTTACCAACAATAAACGAGTAATTTTCAGCCTTCTGAAGTCAAAGTCTTTGTGTTGTTGTAGTGTACCAGAGAATCAGGGGATGGTGTGGGGGATGACCTGTGGAGATCCAGCCCCAGATCCATCACTGCACACCAGGAGCCTCGTAGCTCTCACCTTCCTTTCCTCCCTCTTAAAACCTGACTTTGCTGTCTCCTGGCTCCCTCCAAGCACAGCACAGAGCTGGTGTGAGGTGCTGCAACCCCCAAGGGAGCAGCAGGCTGAGCCCTGCCCTGCTGCTGGACAGGCAGATGGACACACTGCTGTGCTGGGCTGCAGCAGGGCAAGGGTTCCTGGGGGACAGACACACGTGTGAGCAGCTGAAGGGCCATGCAGGGAGTTGTGCTTAACCACTGTTGGACACGCACCTTGTGAAGCCTTTGTTCTCTCTGATAAGCAAACAAAAATACTCTCTCATCCTTACATACGACAGTTTGCCTTCAAAGAGAGGAGAGGAAATTAAAAAATTAAAGGAAACCCAAACGATTTGACTCTTGTGCCAGCATCCTATGTTTCCTTAGGCTTTGCTCCAGTGTTTGCTTTGTCTGTACTATTAATAATGCTGTGTTTCCCTGGAAGTTGGCTAATTTGTAATTCTTGCCTCTGTTTTAAAAAATGACCTTTAGCATTTGAGCTTTCATAATTGCTGTTAATCTTTTCAATAAGGAAAAAGAACAAAAAAGGCAAAAATCATAATCAGGTCTGTCCGTGTTCAGTCTTTGACCACTATTTTCTCTTTAAGACATACTCTCCCCCACCCTTGGGAGTGCTAACCCCTGCTTGCAGGACTGCTGGGAGCACACAGCCCCTCCTGTTTGCATCCACTGCAGCCCTGTGGAGAGGCAAACACACTGCCTCTTGTTTTGCATTAGTCCTTCGTGTCCTGCCCTTCCCACCACCTTTTTGACCTGATATTTGCATTCAGTAGCCACAGTCACTGACCAGCTCAACCTCCCAAGCCCAAGGGGCCACTGTGTCACATATTCCCTGGAGATGTGCCTGGGATGCAGCTTTCTTATTCAAAACCTCAGATGCAGGATGATATTCCTGTGATCAAAGCTGGCCTTTAACTACCTTGTACTTTGCTATATGCTTTACAGCTTCAGAGTTTTAATTCTCCAGATGTCTGAGTGATGGGAAGTTGTTTTTTTTCAACCCTTTTCAAGTAATTTCACTCTGTCATTGTGCTTTTCCCAAGCAGGATCCAGACCAGTCCCTCTCCACCGAGTGTCCTCTTCAGGAACACCTCACATGGTACAAAGTGAACAAATGTTGAGGAGAAAGCTGGAGGCCAGAAAATGATTCCTTTCCTCTCATTTTAGCCATGTATAAGATGAAAGAATCTTTCCAGCACCTGATGCTTGAATAATTCTCCTCTTTAATGCCTGAAAGCTCTGCTCAGCCCTGCCTTGCTGGCTGACTGAACTCACGCTGCCTCCGTCTCCTTCCAGGATGACAGCCAGGAAATTATTACAGTGCAATTTAAAGACCATAAAATACAGGATGAGCAGATGGCAGGTCACATCTCCTAGCCCATGTCATCGTGGCTCTGCTTCAGCCCATGCTGAACAAGAGGCATCACCAGTGGAGATGATGCCTGTCAAGGCAACATCCCAGCAGCACAGACCTTACCACTGTGGCAAAGAATTTGGGCCTTGGCAAGAGGCTTTAGTGACAATGAGCTTTAAATACCTGCTGTTAAGATAATCACAATAATCTGTCTGCCAGCTTTTTTCCTAATATGCATTTTCTAATTCATTGTGGGAGGCAAAATCCTTTGACTGGTGGAATGAAGACATGGCACTGTGACTATAATCTACATTGTTAAATAGGTGGAAGGAGAGCTATCAAGAGCTGAAATCCTACCCAAAGCAGGATAGCTGCCTTCACAGACTAATTTTTTTTAAAAAAACCAAGAAATTAGTGTTTTCATAGAAAGGGATTCTTGGTGGGAGGAATCCTCAGTTCTGTGGAAGGGATTAAAAAAGTGAATACTGCAGTTGCAGGATTTGCTGAGGTCCTGATCTTTTAGAGTTTGCCCTTGGAGCAGGGTATATCTCACCCTCTGCTTCTCATTTACTGCTGTCTGGACTGCTGCATTGGAACAGGAGGCTGAAATAGCCATTTGTGATCCTTCTTGTCATCCCAAAGAGGATGTTTTTGAGAAAGTTAATTTCTCTTCTATCCAATTAGGAAACTCAAACAGAGATCTGTCATGTATTGGCCCTTGGTGCAGCAGTCAGGTTGATCCCCCTTATCCTTTCAGCATTAATTACAAAACCCCTCTGCTCCTGTGAGCAGCCCTTTGCCCAAGAGGCCTGTGTGTTACCTGTTAATCAGCAGCAATGCTGGGTATATCTGATGTACAGGGACACACCACAGTGTCAGTATCATCCTTCCTTTACCACTCGTGGTGCTGGAACAGAAGACAGACCTGGGATTCACAGAGAATGGAGTAGAGTGGAGTTAGAAATTTGACAGGAAGGTATCTTCTCAAAAATGCAATTGAGGAAAACACTACATCTAAGTGAAGCACTGAGCCCTGACAGCACGGCCAGCAGGTAAGTAATGTGTACTGAGAGAAGCACAGCTATCCAGAAATCATTCCTTGCACAGTTTATTTTCAATTAATGAAGACGATTGGCTTTTTTACCTTTCACACTCAAAGCCCTTTCTTGTTTTCTCCCCCTCCTGAAGTGAGTGAGGGTGGCAGGGAGGGAGGAGCACCTTGTCACCCTGCCCAGGTGTCAGATTGCATCCTTGGTCCACCAGCAGTGCCTGACTTGCACGAGACCTTCTCATGCAGATTTGGATAGAGCCTGAAAAACATCTATTCTTTATTCCCCTTCAGGTGAAATCTGCTGTAACCTCACCCCGTTCCCTGGTGAGCACAGGGAAAGTGCCCTGTGCCCTGCAAAGGCTGCATTTGACACTCCTGTGGGCAAAACCCTGTGAGAGGCAGATGTTCATGGAGCTGGGACTTGCAGCTCCCTGGTCACCTCTGGAAATGGGTCTTTCAAGGACGTTTTCAAAGCATGTTTGCAGAGCCTTGCATTGCTGCTACTCTGTTCATGCTGAGGAATAAATTGGATTTGACTATCTGCAGCTGCTTTTGGCACCTTTCACTAGTGCAGAAATTCCTGTTGTGATCTGTGAAAAAATAACCACCTCAAATCCTTAATTTTATAATTGGTATTCCTGGGAAAAAAAGAATCACTTTTATATAGGCTGGCTAAACGTAGCCAGTTTATTCAGCTGGGAGCATTATAGTTTGCATTTTGCATTTCTAAGAATTGAATTTGTTAAATGGAGCACTTCCCACTGACAGAGCCAGCACTGGGCTCTGCAATTTTTTTTTTTTTCCTTGCAACTGGAAACCATTTTCACTTGTATCACAGAACTTCTTAGCCCTGTTGAATCTGGCTTAGTGTTTCTCAAGGGACAGAGGCAGGATTACTAACAGCTTCCCAACCCACTTTAGTCTCTCCCTTCATAACACAAACTCTCAGCAAAACAGACTCGAGCGAGGTCTTTGTCCTGGATGACTTTTTGCTAAACAAGTTAGCAATGCTCTAGTTAGCAAAACCTCTTATCCCCTGTGGATGGGTTCAGACTTGCTGGTAGACTGCAGCAGGGCTGGGACCAAGGTGATGTGAGCAGGGCTGAGAGAAAAGCTGTGGCACGTTTAAACCTCAGTTCAGCCAATACCCAACGTGTGGCCTCAGACCTGCCGGGGAGATAAAGGAATATTTTGATCTGAATCAGAAAAATCTGTCATTTTCTCCCAGAGAATCTGAAACAGGTCCCTCCTTTTCTCTCTTTCACAGATGAACAGACAGAATAAGCTGTCTGCCTTCAGAGTATGAGTTGACTTTGCATTTCGAGAGGAACATTTGTTTCTTCTACATGAAATTTATTAATAAATGTGTTTTTCACAGCAATCTTAGTTCCTAAAAATATGTATCCTAGGGTTTGTGGAAGACTTCTTCTATTCTAAAGACTTCTGTGGAAATTCAATGCTGTAGGATCCTGCAGAAAGGAGCAATTATATGTGAAAACTTACTGTAAATTCTTCCAGATTAGACTCTTTTCTTTAAAAGAAAAACTAAAAAAGAAAAAGCTTTTTGTTATTCCTGTCATTCAGTGAAATGAAGCTTTAGATGACAGATACTGGACTCTGACAGACATCTCATCTTGTATTGAGGCTAGTGACAGTCTGAAAGAGATTGCTCATCTGAGTCAACAGCCAGCTTCCCTGACTGTGTTTGTCTTCAGTGCTAATTTCATTTCTTTGCTCTGTTTTCCTGGAATCTGGGCACGTACACTGACCTGATAAATAACTGGAGCTGGCAATAAGATAAAGGAAAGTTCTACACTTCAGAGGTCAAGCTAGCCTCCAAATCATATTTGCCCTAATGGAGAACAAATTCAACACCACCAAAAGTCAAATGAATGTTTAGTCACCTGAGAAAATACCATTATAAGCTGAAATGCGCTCTCATTATTTTTTCCATTTTATTTCTTTAATTTCTCCTTGGCTTCTGCTACAAAACTAAAAATAGGGGCATTAGTCACAGGGTACTTCAGAGGCACCCTCAAGGCAGAAGCAAGGTTCCAAGGTAAATCACAGCTGGTGACTCTTAAAATGGATGAAATGTCTTGCATTAGGCCTTTAGGATGCATATTTTCATTTACTTGATTTATTCCTATTGTTTAAGCTGTGATGTGAAGTGGCACAGGCACGATGGAGCCAGGCTGACGAGGAACTTTACAGTGAGCTGTCAGGGCAGAAAATCCCATTGCAAAGAGATCCTTTCCTCAGGGCTGTTTGTGAGGATGGTGCAGCAGAAAAGCTGAGAGAATGATTTAAAAGGGGAAGAAAAAGAAGAACAGAAGATGGGGACATAGGCAGGTAAATGACCTGACATGCTGCTGGCACCAAGGCACTGGACCACCCTGGTGCAAACAGCTGCAGAGCACCATCAGAGCCAGGTTATCCCTTCCAGGAGGTGTGAGCAGGATGGCTCAGCCCCTCATCCTGCTCCTCACAGGAGCTGATTTGTCTGCAGAGGTTTCCCTTTTCCCCATGAGCTGGCCCCTTCCCTCTGTGCCCAGCCTGGGAGATGCTGCTGGCTTGTTTCCCAGTTATATCTGCAGGCCTCCCTCTGCCTTCTTCCATCCTTTGAGTGTGTGAGTGTGAAGGCTGAGAGCTGCTTAATGCAGCATTTGTGACAGCCAAACCTGTTTGTTTTGGAGCCCAGAAGGAAATTAGATATATCTTTTAGACATATCTTTTAGATATATCTATCTATCTCTATCTATCTCTATCTCTATCTCTATCTCTATCTCTATCTCTATCTCTATCTATCTCTATCTCTATCTCTATCTCTATCTCTATCATCTCTATCTACCTATCTGTCTGTCTGTCTATCTATCTATCTATCTATCATCTACATCTATATCATCTATATCTATCTATATAATATATCTATATCTATATCTATATCTATATCTATATCTATATCTATATCTATATCTATATCTATATCATCTGTCTATCTATATATCTATATCTATATCTATATCTATATCTATATCATCTATATCTATATCTATATATATCTATCTATCATCTATATCATCTATATCTATCTATATAATATATCTATATCTATATATCTATATCATCTATGTCTATCTATATAATTATATCTATATCTATATCATCTATATCTATCTCTATATCTATCTATCTATCTATCTATCTATTAGATACAGCTTTTTTTTCTGATGCCAAGTCACATTCTGTGTCATTGTATCACCACCATCCTAGAGAGGATCTCCTGTGTGAGGCACCTTGGCAATAACGTGGTCTTTTATTGATAAATATGCTTCCTTTGGGGAAATAATGGAGCCAGCAGGGCCACATAGTACCTTAATGGCATGTCCAAGACCTCCTCTTGCAATTTATATCTTAGAAAAACCTTAAAGCACGTTTATTTTGTGAAACATTGAAAGAGAGTAAGGAGTTGAGGTGGAAGGAGATTTTAGCAGGGCCTGGGGGAAAGCAGAGAACCTTTAACGTATCTCACTGTGCCCCTGTAAAATCTCAGCACTGTCTTACCTCACTTGGTATGTATTTTGTGGGCATACAAATGTTAATTGCTTATGGGGACTTTTCTATTCAGTTTAAATGCAGTTGTGAAATTCATCAAGGGCACCTGCAGAGCTTAAGTCTGTACACAAAGGATGGAATATTTTGTGTTCTGTGGGTGTCAATTATTTATTACAGAAATATCTTTGCAATGAAACTTCATCTGATTTGTTCATGATGGCAAAAGTGATTCTGGATGGTTGACTTGCATGTTAATGTGGTACATGAGAAGTGTGGACACATCAGCAGTGTTTGAATTTCTGTGCTACAAAACATATGTACACCATGATAGAGCTGTCAGCAAGTTGTAATGAAACTGACTTTACTTAAACTGATCTTTTTCACCTGTGCAAGATAGTGTGTGGGTTTTATAGTAAGCTACATTAGATCAGCTAAGTGAGGGCTGTCTTACTGTATTTTGTGGCTTTTTTTAAAAAAAATTCATTTGTGCTGCCTTTGTAATGGGAACTCATTTGGTAGAACTTTCCTGTAAATTGCAAGTGCAAAATCCTCAAACTAAATCCCCAAGCAACTCCTTGCTCCTGCTTCCACAAAATAAAAAAAAAAAAATGGAAGAAAAATTTTATTTCAGTCAAAATTATTTTCTCTTCAGGAAGAAAAATCAGGGGGATATCGTGGTTTGTTTCAATATTAACAGGTATTGATTTATCAGACATCTTAGTTTTTGGCCAGCTGTATGCAGAGGTCAGCTGGAGTTGTGTTTTTTCTCCTATTTCCCCCATGAAGGGGTCAAAGACATCTCCATGAAGGCATGTGACTTCCCAACAAAATGTATCCTTAAGGACAAAAGGAAAAATTCCTTTCTGGACAGGCAGGCTTGATGATTTTCAGTTGCAACGGCATATTTATTTCAGGGCTAAATTTGGCCAAGTGTTTATAAGTGCACACAACATCACAGATGTAAATGCAGTGTTTATTGTTTGGCTGGGGGAGAAGGAGTGCTGCTCCTGGCATGGAAACAGCCAAGGGGAGGACCCTGGGAGTTAATTTGCTATCCTGGGCACTTCTCCATATATCAGTAGAAGGAAGAGTACTAAAAAGGCTGCTTCTCAGATTTTAATAAGAAGGTTTGTGAAGATTGCATTTTGGCTTATGGTACAATATTTCATTTTCCTCAGTTCCTTAGAATCTTTTCTAACAATGCATCTGTGTGTACATTTTGTGGTGGCAAACATGTTTGAGGTCACTCAGTCAAGTGACATTAAAAAAACAAATTGCTAACAACAAATCTAAAAGGTTTGCTGGTGGATGGGTGCAGTGGCTCATCTGGCAAACAAGCTGTTACTGAAAAAATGTTACTGGTACTGTGGATGACAGTCATGGCAGCTGAAAATGTCAGTTCAGCTCCATGTCACCAGTGCCATCAGGAGGCAGATGGCTCAGAGGTAATCCCAGTCTGACTGGCCATGGCTCTTCCAACAGCAGAGATAAAGTTGTTTTTCCTGTCCCTGAGCTTAGCACAGCCCACACCAATCCAATAGCCTGTTGATAACTGGTAATAAATCTCAAAAGCTCAACCATTCAAAGCAAATCCTTTCTTGGTCTTAGAATTTTCTTGAATCTTAGAATGGAGCTGTGTTAAGCGCTGGGCTCTTACTCCAGCTATGCAGTAGAACCAGATTTCCTGGAAGCTGAAGGCAAGAGAAATTCTTAAGTGGTGTTGGTTTTAAATTTTCTTCCCAATATTCTGATCCTGGCTGATCAAGTATTCACTGCATCAGTGTGGTGTTTCCTGGAAAATATTTGCAGAGGTAGGAAAATATTCTATCAATACCTGGACTTAGCAGCAACACCTGTGTCAACACTCCCACTTGGGTAAGAATGGTGAATTCTCTGCTAGCAGGCAGCAGGACAGGCAACCCAGCAAGTGCAAACTGCATCCCTGAGAATTTCTGTCACTCTCTCTGGGGTGGCAGAGAGTGACTTTATTCTCTTGAGCTGAAAGCTCAGAGCTGGCCATTGCTGCTTTAACTCAGAGTGTGCAGAATTGAGTAGAAAATGTCATTACTTTTATGTTAAATGAGTAGAAAAGTGCAAATAGCAGAATATGCAGCAGTTTTTAAACTCTCTTGAGGACAAAATAGATCTGTATAAGCTCTGCTGTAACTTATTAGCCAGTGACACCAAATTTAATCAAAAAATAGCTCAGAGAAATTATTTAAATTTAATTATTTTAAACTTCTCTAAAGGATCTGACTGTCCGAAGTTTTTGTGCTGACACATTTGCTATAAACAGCACCATGGAAAGGTGACTCAGAATAAAACTTGTTGGTGGGTAGAATTATGGATTTAATATGTTCAACACCATTAATTGTATCTGCTGTTTACTTAGTGTTTTACGGGGTCAAATCACCCTCCTAACTGATTTATGCATCACTTCAGTTCTTTTATGCTTTCTGATCCTGAAGCAGGGCACTGAAATGACAAACCTCCCGTTACCCAGAAAGTCAGAGGCAGCAAGGTTGATCCCACAGTCACCAGAGGTACCTGGGGTCTTGCTCCTCCATTTTACTGTTCATGGACACCTCCGTTGCCAAAGTTTAATTCAGGTAATTTTTCAAGAAAAGACAAAGCCTTTCTGTGGGTCTGATGAAACGGAATATGTACGAAGAACAACCAAAATTATTTTAGGATGAAGCAGAAATGTTCAATTCAGCTGGGAGGATTTACATCCAACAGCCACTGACACACAGAGGTGAACTCAGAGCAGCAGCCACCAACAGTTTACTTTCTTTTTATATCCACCTTGGGAGTTGTCTTGTGCGTTCTTGAATATATTAAGCAGCTGTGAGTAATGAACAAACATGTAAAAATTAATATGTTTTTTGGAGGAACAGTTAATGAGCTGAAGAAGGGGTAAATTTATTGAACAAGTCGTTTATTTAATGAACAGTTTGACTCAAAAGTATGATGCCTCTGTTGTAGCCTACAGCTGGACCTAAGGGGCTTTTTATATTTTACTCTGGTATAAACTGCCTCCTGTGTATTTTAGTGCTGCAGCAGCATTCTGGCCCTTTCAGCAGGATGTGAACAGTTAGATAATGACAGCAAGCAGAGTGGAAACTGTGGGGTTAAGTTCTGGAGCCAAGATACATAAAGAATAAAAGGGGTTTGAACGTGTAACTGCAGTAGCAAAAACATCCCGAAGGCTGATAGAAGGTACCTCATGTGCTGTCCTTCAGGCTGTGAATGAAACCTTGTCAGTGGCTCAGGTGAAGCTTTTTTGGAATGAAAACATGAGCTCCTGTGTCCTGCTGCAGCCTGCCCTGGATGGATCTGAAGCTGCTTAGTGTCCTGTGGCTGATCTGTGCAAGCCAGAGGCTTGATCTGTTTTGGCAGCTCTCATGCACCTTTTACTCCCTGTAGACACTCCCAGAGCAGCCATGGTGCAGACAGGAATAGCAGAGTGTGATGGAGAGGCAGTTTGCCTGTTCTCACCACAGCTTGTTAATAATTGCCTTTTCCTCAGGTGTCTGGGACTGGTCAGCAAATGCCTGACTTGGCTGGGGAATCCCATACAGTAATTCCCATGCAGTTTTCAGCCTTTCTGTGCTTAAAGCTACATCTTCTGGGAGAAGAATTTAGATTTGTGTCTGTTTGCTGATGCCTGCAGTGGTGTTTCAGAGGAAATGGCTGACCATAACTGGCACATACAAAAGAGGCAGAGCAAACCCACAGGTCAGCTGTGTGATACTGTGCCAGGGAAGGCACCTCCTCAGTCTGCAGTGTGTGCAGGGGGCACAGCCCTGCTGCCTCACAGCCATGGCAGTGCTTGCTCCAAGTCAGCAAACAGGGCTAATGAATGATTACTTTGTTGATTAAAAACACGGAGCATCTGTGGACTGTGGAGAGAATATCAGGTGCCAAGATGGAAATGTACTAACCTGCCTTCAGCCCTGAGTGGAGGTGCAGCCTCTGGAATTGGGAAAGGATATGGTGAAGAGGAGAAAACAGATCGATAAGGGGCTCTTGGGGAGGAATGTTTGGTGCTGGTTAAATGGTCAACCTGCAGGGAGCTAGGGAAGAAAAAGCTGCGTGCAGAAGGATGAGGAGAGCTGCTAAAAAAAAAGGGATTTAGCTTTTAAAAACAAGACCATACCAAAATGTGGGGGTTTTTTTTCATATTTAAAAAAAAAAAAAAGAAAGAAAACCCAGAGTGGATAAAGCATCAATTTTCCTACATTTTAAATGAGATCTAAAAAAGAACTCAGTAATGGTATTGGTTGCCATGGTGTTTAAAGGTGCAGCTCCACAGACACTTCAAATAACAGGAGATGCTTTTATCTGCCTATGTGGCTGAGTTCATTTTCATCTGCTGGAATTATTCATTTAGTTTGCTTTAATTATTCTATATTGGCAGTACCATAAAAGGGCCTGATCCTGCCATATTAGTACAGACAGTACTTTTTCTGACTCCAGAGGAAAAAAGAAGGATTAGATACAAGCTGAACTCCTCAGGAGATGCAAATGGGAATGCTGTGGCTCTGGGCTTGCAGAGATGCCCCAGAGCTCTGCTTATACACTGGTTAGGGCAGAACTATGCAGAGAAACATTGTCCAGGCTCTGGGCTGTGAAGGTGAAGGCAAATCCACAGAAGAGCTGCTGTGTCCTGTTAGCCACAGGCACTGATGCTCTCCCAGGTCTGTTCAGGGGGACTGTGGAGATTAGAAGATTCTCTCTTGTGTCCTGTCAGGTTTTGCCCCTGTTTTGCTAAAGCATTAACATCCCCAGCTGGGCCAGGGGACCTTGCTGAAGCTCACAAAACCTGTCCCTTGCTTTACTCACCTCCAACTCTGCCCCAGCCAGGCTTTTGAGCTCACTCCTTTTGCATGTCTTCTGTGGCACTGGCAGTGTTTATTGACCAAATGAAAAGGCTACTGGTTAGATTGCCAAATCCCTGAATTGCTGTTAGATTGCCAAATCCCTAAACTTTGGTTTGGGTTTTGAAGTGCCAAGCACTTGACTTCTCCCTTGGCCTCCTCCCTTGGTACCTGCCAGGAGGTTGCTGATAGCAGCCCCACTTGGGTGAAGGCTGAAATCCCTGCACTCCAGATTGCAGTAGCATCTCTATGCCCACAAGGAGCCTGTTTCAGATCCTGGCTCATAGACAAAGTGCATTAATCCTGTGCTTTTCTACCTTTGTATCTCACCAGCTTAACTCCCTCTGTCCCCTTGTCTTTTGGCTAAGAACAGCCATCAATATTGGCATTACACCTCCAAACACAAATATCTCTTTCCTGGGCTTGGCTTTATTTAAAAAAAACAGGAATGACCCAGAAGAGGAGAAGTAGAAACTGATGATATGAGATGATGCAGCCCTGTGTAACTATAATATGGCTGTTGTTTGAAACAGGATATCAATAAATACATTTGTACTGTTTTCTCTCACAATAGTAGTTGTCACATAATCTGCAATGAAATGGCATTCAGAGTCTCAAGATCTTTTCCAGCACCCTGTCTGTGCTTTATTTTATTGATGTTTTTCCTTGTTCCCCTTAAAAGCATGAGTCAGGAACCCTGTGTTTTTAAAAGCAGTCCCAGTTGCACATACCTTTCATTTCCTTTGGATTACATTAATTGCCTGACAGCTAAAAGTGATCTGGGTTTTTCAGTGTTCAGCTCTGGACCACAAGAAATATTTACCAGCTACAGCAGATTTATAAAGATGCCATCGAGATGCCTTGAGACTAACAATCAGAAAACACAGCAGCAAAACAACGCTATTTTTCAAGGTTAAATGCTCAGAATGCTAAAAAAGGAATTGCAAATAATAAAGCCAAGCAAAGGTTTGGATTCAGCCCACATTTTCCTCCACTTTTGTCACATCAAACCAAAAGTGCCAGTGGTTTAAAAATGATTGCATAGCATCACACAACAATTAAAAATTTAATATCAGAGCTTTAATTTTAATTTAGTTTTGGTTTTGTAGTTCGAATGTCCGTTAGTGTCAACCCCCTGCCTCTATTGCACACTCATTTCCTTGTCATGCAAGCCTGGCTCTGTGTCTTTATAAGACTGGCTTAGCTGAGAATGGCTGGATGATGCCATATAAAGACCAGCTAACATGAAGGAGGGATTGACCAGGCTGATGTGAGCAAACTGGAACTCAAACCTGTCCTGCATGACTTTGAAGAAGCCATTTAGTCCCTCTGAACCCCTTTTCCCAGGTGAAAAGTGCAGTAATAGCACCCCTCACCAAGGGGAGGATCACTGCTTTGGGAGGTGCCCAGGCACTGTGGCAGCAGGATCAGGAAAGGGGTTTGGACAGAGGAAATACCCTGTAGGTGTGTGCTGGGAAGGCAGTGACACCAAATTTGCAGGTTTAAATCCATCATCAACTTTGCAGCTTTTTGTTTCAGTGACAAAAAGCAAAGGTGTGATTCTCATTCAGCCACAGCCACCACTTCTTGTGTATAAAATCACCCATCTTAAGGCCCTGCATCACTGACAGAGATGCTGCTCTTGGGCCGTGGAGGTTTTTGGGTCTTCTTCCCTCTCTTGAAGCAGGGACTGGGGTTCCCGTATACACAATATGAAGATGTTCCCTGCCTGGAAGTGACTTTGTGTTTGCAAGTGAAAAAATGAAACTTTAACTTCAAGAAATAGACACTCACTGGTCTGGGTGTAATTTATAAGTCAAAATGCTCTGTGCACAAACACTATAGGATTGAACCATTTAAAATAGGTCTGCAAAGGCAGTAGTAGCCATTCTTTACTGATACCCAGTGAGAAGAGGTGATATGAAGTATTATGAATTCTTGTCTGAGTGACCTTGTAGCAATTGTTTGTGTTTGTCAGCGTTCCAGATAAATGCTGCACACTTACATATTTATAAATTATTGTCATTTGAAGGGACAGGGCTTGCTCACAGGGGATGACTCTTGAAGGAGCAGCACACCTGATCCATCCCGCAGTTCTGAGAGCCAGAGAGAAGTGAACTACCTCCCCAAGGTCAGTGGGGACTTTAAGTAACAAAGGTCTCCACATCCTGGCTGTAGTGGTCTTAGTTTGGAGGCCACCAGCACAGACTGGCAGCAGCAGGGAAAATCTGGAACTGGTAATTTTTCCTTCCCATCAAAGCCTCACTCTGAACCTAAGAGAGGCTCTTGTGGACTGCCAAGCTGGGCAAGTGAGCCGCCTTCCTGAGGAGAGACAAAACTGCCCCCAAAGGCAGCTCAAGCTTTGTCAGGGGTGAGGAAATTGTTGAGCCCTTTGCTGGTGTCTGAACTACATCTTTGTAGCACCACAGGCCTGTGCTGGGAGCAGGTTTGGACAGCACCTTGACAAGGAAAAAGGGAGGTGAAAAGTTCCACGGTGCTTTAGCCTTCCCCTAGTAACAATTGAGACATCACTGACAGGCACTGCTGCCTTTCCAAGCCTTCCCTGAGATTTCAGTTTCCCTCAGGAGGGGGGATTAACTGGAGTCCATTTGCTGGCAGATTCTCTGCAAGGTGCTGTGCTGCTGCAGGACAGGGGATGGAGGGAGGGCAAAGCAGCTCACTTGGGGCGACCTGTGCCTCAGCAGCTCCCTGAGATTGGTTTGCAGCAGGCAGGTGATGCAGGAGCTCCCAGCAGGGCTGAGGGAGAGCTGCAGGCTGTTTGCAGCTGGGCACAGTGGGTGGGTGGTGCTGGCAGCACTCAGAACAGGGTCAGCCCTCAGCCATCACACAGGACAGAGCAGCTCACAGGGAGCTTTACACCCTGATTAACATCCGTGCCACCTGCCCCTGTGTGTGTGTGTGTATGAGAATGAGGAGTGTATCCCAACTGTTTTGAGGAAATGCATCAGTACTATGAATTAGAAATCCCTACAGGGGCTTGAGAATTTGGTTTAAACTCTTGTATATATTGCAGATCTTATTAATTTTGTGTGGGTATATCGTGTTGTGACTCCAGGTTTATTCTTCTGTAATGAATATGGAAAGCAGATTTTCAGTTCTCAATGCACTAGAACATCACACCTGTTATTTTCTTATTTTCCTCCCTCTGCCTTTCAATCTGGAACGAAGCCTTCTACCTTGGAAATGTGTCTGTGTGGGCCTTCAAAGCCTAAGGCTGGCTGCAATAATCCTGCTATACCCATTTTCTAACCCCTGAGAAAGTGCTAATCATGTGAATCATTGCTCATGTGAATCTTCATTACTGATTTTGGCATTGTTCTCAGTCCCAGCTTTCACTGCTTTTGATGATTCAACTCAAACTCTTATCACATGTTCACATTTAGGGAAAGGCTTTGGGGGACTTAAATTCTTCTTTAATCCTACCTCCAGCTAACAAAATACTCTGAACCTTTAGAACAGAGGAAGAGAGAGTGTGTGTGTGCATGTCTGTGTAGGCTGACCTGCTGCAGAGATCATTTCTTCAGGCTTTGCCTTATCTGTTTACAGATTCAGCCAGGCCAGAGGAGGATTATACCCAGTGATCTTTGGCTCCACATGTTTAAGTCATCTCTAAACTGGAGATGCCTTGGTAGTAGACAAGGGAATTGAACCACTGCTTTTGCAAATACACTTAAAATGGTATTTTATTTTATGATTATTTAATGGTATTTTAATATTTCCCACATAATTCACTGTTAAAACAAATTTCCAGAACAGGTGCTCAGGAAGAGTACTTGTGTTTGTGGAGGTCTGCCCATGGGGACTTTCATTTTGGTACTTTTGTTCCCTTGTTCTGTTAACCTAAAACCACCAGCTAAATTGTTTAATCCCTTGGTATTGGGGGAGGATGGGGAGGGCTTAAATGGTCTTTAAGTTTTGCACAGTTAATCAAAAGCCCTCTGAGGCTTGGAAGAAATCCCTAACTTTGAGGTATCCTCCTCCTTCACCCTGCACACAAGCAGCAGAACAGTGCCAGAGGTCAGTTCTGTGCTCTTTTGTGTTCTGAGCAGCCTCACAGCAGATCCCTGCATCAGTCCCCTTCTCCTCATCCGTGCTGTGCTGGGGAGGAAAGGAGAAATCATGAGAGGGGGGGAGGAGATGCCCAGGAGAGAGGGCAGGGATTGTCCCCTGTGTGACAGCAATGGGTGCAGCAATGGGGGAAAGGAGCAGCAATGCCCTTGAGGAGCTGGGAAGGGCTCCACAAGCAAAAAAAAAACCAAAAACAAACCCAGTTGTTTATTCAGAACATTTTCTCTGCTTTAAGAAAATTAGGAAAAAGTAGGAGATTAACTTACCTCCCTGTCTGAGAGGAACAATGCTCCAGGGAGAAGAGACTTAGTCTCCAGAGCAGCCCTGAGATATGAAGGCTGGTTCTGACCTTCCCATTAGGGTGAAGAAATCATCCTTCCCATTCTGAAGAAAACCAAATGAGCATCTCACTGAACAAATTGAAGCAAATAGCTAATAAAATCTAAAATAAATGAGATTACTGAATCAAATCATAGAATGCAAAATATTTGTGTAATTGTGTAATTCAAAGCTGTTGCAATATTAATGAATTTTATAATAGAATGATTAAACACAGGATTCATTTTCACTTTGCAAATGTGCTTAAGCCTTTAATCTAGCAGGGTATTACAACACAGGTAAATTTTGTTAAACCTTTCTGTGAAAGTATTTTATTTTAAAAACCACAACAAACCTCTTCCTGTTCAAAGCCCTCATCATCACTCATTGTTTTCTTCTGTCTTCTTCTCATTGTTTTCTTTATTCTGCTTCTTCCCATGGTTTCTGGCTCACCTACTGAAGATAAAATGAGACAATATGCACCTGACACACTGAGCAGTGCAAAACCAAGGATATAGTTCAGCACAGCTGAAGTCCAGTGGCCTAAAGCATCCTCTTATTCAAATCCTGACTTTTCCTATAGTCTGACATTGCCTCTTGTATAAAGAGATTTTTCTCTGAACAATCTTGCTGCTCACCATGAACTGTTTCAGGAGCAAGGTCCTCCTTAATGGCAGGAAGCATGGCAAAAAGCAGCCCCAGGAGAAACACAAAACTCTTAACTCAATCCTCATTTATCTCAACCACTATTTATTTACATTTTGTTTATACATGCTGAAGAGCCAAGCAGAAGGGCAAGCTGTGGGATTTTTTCCTATGAGGTTTTTCTCACCATCTTTTCTTCAATAGGTTAAAAAAAAAATGATGCTCAAACACCTTTGTGATTCTTTTGAACCAGAGGAAAGCTCCAGAACTTCAGTCCAGCCTGAGCAGAATTGATTACTCCTATCTTCTGTCTGCTAACTAATGGAGCCTTGCTTAAAGTTGCTCTGCAGAGCTTTTGTGCTGTTGTAAATCACTGCTGTTGTCAAAGTTTTGAGCTTTCCTGCTCAGCAGTGCAAGGCTGTGGGCTTCTCTGAGCTCTGCCTGCTCCATCCTGGCAAGGAGAGGCACAGGTTCCATTTCTGGGAGCACATAACCACAGGCTGGGGGGTTGTGCCCTATGAGGGGGTAAAGATGAGGTTGTCCAGCCCTCTGGGTACCCCTCCTATGGTTTGTGTTTGACTCTGCCCTGGCCCAGCCACAAAACTGGAGCAGTGTGTGGAAGCCTCTCCTGGTTACAGGAAAAACCAGTGAAGAAGGAACAGATGTATCAGGCCCAGGAGTGTGTGTACAGTTTTGTTGCCAGGGGAATTAATTATTTGAACAATTTATGTTGGATTGTGCTGGGTTCATTGTCATGTGTAGTCGTTAAAACTGGGTGCTTTTTCTGAAAATAAGGTCATTTTTGTTGAGATGGTGTCTGGTGAAGGACTTACAGGGGGAAATCCTGCAAGGTGGAGAAATCAGTGACCATTCTAGTCACCTTTAACACTAAAATTGATATGGATCAGTGCTAGGAAGGTGTGTGGACCTCTCCCACCCCTGGCCGACCCAGAAATTAACTGTGTGGTGTCACAGTGATGGTGTGAGGTGTCTCCTTTCACTCCCCACACCCACACCCATCCTGTACTGCACTACTGCTCCATCTCCACTCCTTTGTGTCCTCATACACCTACAAGGAAGGGCTTGGTTGTCCTTTTTACACACTATTTCTCCAAAATTATTGTGTGTCATGGAGATGACCAATATCATCCCCTTTATCTTTATAACATTGCAATCACTCCACCATCTTAAAATGGGGTGAGCACCTGTATCCAAGTCAGGCTAAATCATAACAATTCAAATAATACTCCCAGTGCTTTGATGCAGGAGAATGAAACCCTTCCTATAGCAGCTGTAACACTCATTGGGAATGTTTTCTGTCATAATGGAAATATAGCCCATTGTTTTTAAAACCAGTAAGATGATGTGGCAGGATCCATTCTTTGCAGGTTGATGAAAGGATCTGTTGAAATGACTTGATTCCCAAAACAAATTGAGATGTTTGTAGATCTCAGCTGTGCATGGATCTGCATCACCCCTTTCACTCCTCACAGTAGCACAGCAGAGGTATCTGTCATTTTCTGTCATACACAAACACAATTTTGTGCATCCATTTGTAAACGTAAAGCAAGATTTTGGTTCCTGGCTTCAAACCCTGAACACATCAGCCTGAGGTTCCTTGAAAGACAGTGGGTGCTATAACCATGCTATTGCCCCTTACGAGGACAACATTAAAAATTTAATTCTGGGGGAAATGCAGGTAAAAGGAAACCCAGCAAAATTCCAACCCAGATGTTTTATTCAGCTTAAAATGAATAAGTAATTTTATTTTCAAATGATCTAAGGCTTTTACTTTTTGCCACGAAAAAGAAAAGAACAAAATTTCTGTGGAATGCAATAACAGTAATGAATCTTGAAAATATAAAGTAAGGCCAGCAGGCTTTCAGTGCTTCTCCTTCTTTGATTAGGTGCTTGCTGAATTCAACCCAAATTTACAAAGCATGAGTTTGCTATTAATTCAGTTTTCTTCAGCCCAGCTTACAGCACTGAATTACAGGTGGTAGTTCAGGGCTTGCTACCAGCAGACAAAGAGTGAGGGAGAGTCTGAGGCTGGTCCTGGGCTGTGGGGACAGAATGCAGAGTGAGCCTGGCCACTGCAGAGGTCCTTACTGGGCAGTAACAGCATTGTGTGTGTCAGGTTTGAGGACTCTTGGGTTTGGTTTCCCACCCAAGATTCAGGCTGTTAAATGTCCTTGGCCCTCTAAAAGCCCTGAGCCATGTAGCAAGAAAAAAGAGGAGTCTCCAAGGCCTTGTTTTCAGGTTTCTGGTGGTGTTTATTATTTGATATCTCAGAATTCTCTCTGCACCCAGCCAAGATCTGGGACAGGTCTGGGACACGAGGCCACTGCCCACCCACGGGGCCTTGCTTTGCTCTTACACAGATAACCACGTGTCCATTATTTACAATTCTGTGCCAGTGTCTAGTGCCTGTACTAGAAAGGTCATTTCTACCTTGACCCAATCCCCTCAAACTACTTTGTGTCATCACCACCTCAGAAGATGGAGGACGAGGAGGAAGGAGAGGAACTCAGGGCAACACCCTAAATCCTCCATCCTGTCCCCCATTTACCTCTATTCTAAGAACCCCAAAACTACAAAATTTTTCACCCTGTGCTGTGCTAAGCTGCTATTTCACACCTTTGAGGTTTGTAATTCCTCTCTCAGTGTTGGAAGCCTCTCCCATGGACTAAAATCAAACCTGGTGCCTTCCTGGGCTGTGTGCCAAGGTCTCCAACCCCCCTGGACCAGCTCCACACCCCCTGTCCAGGGTTCAAACTCCCTTCCTCGGGTCCAAGTCATCCAAAGGGATGCCCTGGACTCCGACAAGGATCAGCTGTGTGGTTTTGTGCAGGTTTATGTTTAACAAAGGCCCGGCAATGCAGGTAAGGACTGTCCCAGCTGCTTGCTGGGTGAGATTTGACTTCACTGTGATGTTTGATTTCCCTGTCCCATCACTCAAGACTATGGTAACAGCAAATCCTATTTCCTAACAATGATTTTCTGAAATAACTTTTTCCCCCTCAAGATCAGTTTTGCACTAGAAATTACACAAACCAGTAAATGAGTTGCAGGAACAGATGGGGCTAATTGCACCTGTCTGACAGTGCAGATTTTAGCTCTCTGAGCCTTCAAAAGGCTGTGGATCCAAATCACAGTCTGCAAAACAACTGATGGAAAGCCTCTCTGAAAGTCAGGTGTTTACTGGGTATGACTGAGCTCTTCCTGAAGCTGTTAAATCAGTGGCAGGTGATGAGCACTGCTGGAAATTAGGCAGTGAGAATTTATATGTCTTAGCTGTGGGAACTCTTACAGAGAGGCCTCTGGGACAAGTAACCCATCCTCAAACACAGCTACCACCTTCTCCATGCACAAATGCTCAGTTTGGATGTTTTCCTTTCCACACACATTTTCCATCAAAGAAGTATTTGAACATTCTTCTCTTTTTATTTTTTTTTTTCTGCACTTTTCCTCACTGTATATGCCCACCTTGCCTCTGCAGCTCTGGTTGGGTGGGTTTTCTTGTTGTTATTCTCTCCCAAAGCAGCAAACCCCTTGGGTGGGCTGTGTGTCACTTGGTGCTGTTCAGCTGCAGCAGAGGAGGAGAGGTGAGGTGGGAGCAGAAATTGTGGAGGTGGGAGCAGGTGGGAAACCAGAGTACAGTCTGAACAGACTCAGGGGCCTGGGAATGGTCTGAAGGAAGGCCAGAGCAGTCAGACAGGGATTAGAAGAAAAGGAATTGCAAGGAGCAATTTGCATGCCACTCCTTTCTCTTTGTGGCCAAAGGGATTCTCCAGAGTGGCCCCATCAGTCTGGGCACAGGAGGGAAGGCTGGGTGGACCCTGTGACAGCAGGGCTGTCCCTAGAGTGAGGACATGTGTAGTCACCCTGAAACCTGGCAAGAGAGGACTGGCATGGAAAGTCAGAGGTGAACAAAGCCCTGAAAGTGTTGAGATAATGTATTTGTCCATGGGGATCTTAGGGAATGAAGAGGAAGAGTAATGTGGTCAAATCACCAGGTAGCTGCCTATGGGACCAAACTGAGATTACCTTTTTTCCCTGCATTAGCTGTAACTAACCTATTTTACTGATGTTCTGTGGTTTCCTGGCAAGGGGATGTGTTTCTCTTTTGCTATGGTTTGTGTAATCCTTGCTGAAGTACTCCTGGGCATCCTACTTAGCTGACACTGTATTGTCATGTATTTGTGTGAGCCCCACAGCTGGGAATACTGGGCATAAATCACTGCTGGATAAGTGCTTGTTTTGTGTGTGACACTGGCAGCCAAAAATGGCTCAGCTGTACCCAGGGTGAGGGGCTGTGGTGTGGCTGGAGCAGAAATGAACTGAGGGAAAAAGAGCAGGAATGTTCACAGCCTGCCCTGCCATGTGAGCTCTCCTGCAGGCTCTGATGGATCCTGTGCCTGATGCTGGCTTGGGGTCAAATCACCCATCCTGAGACTTGGCATCTGACACAGTGCCCTGGGTTGTAGTATAGGGTGTGCACAGAGTATTCTATCACCATCTTCATGAACTGATGGATCCAGTTGCTGGAGCAGTGTTCTCCCAGGCCCCCTCCCTCTGGGGTGTCTTCTGTTAATGGCCCATCAATGCCTTGCCCATGACTCACAGATAACTCCCCCAGGAGCTCTCTGTCTTCAATGGGCCATCAAGGACTCATTTCATGACTATCTCTCTTTAATGGGCCATCAAGGACCCCCTGTGTGACTCATCATCCCACTGTGAGATGCTCCACCCAGGGGGAGGAGCCAAGCATTCCCACCTGGATATAATCTGGGATTTGGGACAGTACAGGGGCCCTTCCCCACTGGATTGCCAGAGGACCAGAGCTACCAGACCTTTCTATGGGATGACTGCTTCAGGAAGACCCCCTCACCTGGACTGCTTCCATCACCCTGCTCAGGTTGTATTCTGACTCTGTCAATGGTCTTTTGTATTACTTTGTTGTATTGTATTGTATGGTATTTTTTTTAATTTTATTTTTTCATTTATTTTGTTTGTTTTTATTTTTTATTTTTAATTATTATTTTTATTTTTCTTTATTTTTATTATTATTTTTATTTTTTATTTTCTTTTTATTATTTTCTTTTTATTATTTTCTTTTTATTATTTTTATTTTTTATTTTTTATTTTATTTTATTGTCTTTTAAATCTTACTTTATTTTATCTTTTTAATTTTATTTTACATTAATTTTTTATTAATTTTAATTTTTTTTTTAATTTAAAAAAATATTATTATTAAGTTGTATTTCTGACTTGGAACCTCTCATAACCTCTCACTCATTTTGCTTTCAAACCACTACACACAGAATTTACATTTTCTCAGCACCTTGAAAGCATGTGCTCTCTAAGGACAAATGCAGCTTCACTGTAAATATGGCCCAGCCATCATTTTGAATGGGAATAGAGCACCTTCAGGATGAATTGCATTCTGCTGCTCCACTGAGGTGTTAAACTGTTTGGTGAGCGTTTCAAAGCTGAATCCCTGCCATGGTTAGTGCCTCTGCACATGGATCATGCCCTGTGCCCTGTCAGCAGGGCTGCTGTGAGCTCCAGCTCCTCCCTCATGGAGTGTGGCTCTTCCACCTGGAATTCCTCAACTTCCAGCTTGGTGCTTGGATTGCTGAGGTTTAAGCATGACTCTGCATTTGAGTCCTCAGTTTTGAGATGGCCTCTGATGCTCAGACACACATCCTCATGTATTTATCCCCAAATTATGTGGTCCCATGGCTGTCTGGAAATGGAGCAGTGTTTCCCAAACCTGGGAACATCTAAGCACACAAGTCACGTTGGAAAGCACAGGCTCTCATCCAGCTCTCCCTGCAGTCATGCTAAAATAGCTAATTAGTATTTCTTTCATCCCAAAGTTTTGAAAGAAGATGCAATTAGTTTAGCAGGACCCTGACTGTTCTACCTGGCATGAGAGGGATGGAGAGGCATGAGGGAGGGATTGCTTCCTGCTTGTGTTTTGTCAGAGCCAGAACAGCCTACAAGGGCTGACAGGTTTGGGCAGGAGAAGAAATGCTCAGTGATAAGAAGGAGCAGTGACAGCCAACCACCTCTCAGCAATCAAGCAGAGGAGCAGTGACATCCACTCTCCTTTTCTGAGGGAGAAGTAGGACAGAATGTCAGCAGCTCGTTGGATGATGGGGTGCTGTGAGGGGGACACAGGATTTCCAGGTGGTGACACCCTGGAGGTGCTGCTGCAGGGACAGTGGAGTGAGTGCCTGAAACTCTAGCTGCCTCAGGAGAGAAAAATCAACCTGTTTGCTGCAGAGCTGCTGTGCTGCACTGGGCTAGCTCTCCTCCCTTGGAAGTACTTTGATTTTATTGACAGCACAGTGAGATCTAGCATTAGAAACACTCAGTCTACCTCTCAGCCAGCATTTTCCTAGTAGTGGAAGCAAGCATCTGTGTAACCACCCAAGTCTGGCTGTGGAAACTGCGACCTCGTTTGAGATGATTTCATTTCACAAAGCAGACTGTGCTTTTCTCCATGGCAGTGCTAATTCCCCTTGAAATCCTGTCCCTCAGAGCTGTGTGCCTCTGCTCACACTGTGGGCTGCCTGTTACAGCTGCATTTGCTGGGAGCATTTGTGTGATTGTTCCCTCATTCCCAGGCCCTGGCCCCAAGGCTGCCTTTGTCATCCACAGTCTCATTTGGCATGAAGATGTTTTCCTCTCAATTCCCTGGTCAGATATTTACCACGGTTAAGTCTGGCCACAGGAAGGCAGAATTAATGTTTCCTCTTGATGTTGCATCAGGGTATCACAGAGGAAGCTGAGAGTGAAAGGCTGGAAGGAGCCTCCAGAGACTTTCTGGCTCAAGGTGCTGCTCTGAGGAAGGATCAAGTCAACCCACACAGCTCCCATGACATAGCACAATTTAACTGCTCTCCACAGCTGCAGTGAGGGGATTTTTCCACATCCAAAGGCAGCAAATCTCAATCCCCTACCACCTTAAGAAAATATTTTTCTTACTATCCAAAAAGAACTTTTGCTGCTAATAAAGCCCTTTTTATTTCTTATTCTTTCTTGCTGCTTCCTCAGCCACTAGGGCAGAATATAACCTAGAATTCATCATCCTTCAATAATGATGTTTAACGTATAGAAAGACTATCAAGCTGTCCCATTGGCTTTCTTTTTTTGTAGATCAAACAAAGTGAAGCCACTCATTAGTGCTGATTTTTCCAAATCTTTCCCCATTTTGGGCTTTCCCAAAAAGCTTAAATTTCAGAGGATGATAAAAAGTGAATGAAACACCACCTCTCTTGGCTACTGGGCCCCATTCATTTAAACTAAGACTTCTTTTTCTTTTCATTTTGGGATTGTTGAACCTATAAATATCAAAGGGAAAATCTGGAAATGTGAAGTTCTTGAAAACTAAAATCTGTCTGTATTCATATGAATTTTTTGACAAGCAAAGCTTGAGCAGCTCATCTTCCCATGCTCCAGCTCTCTTTCAGACACTGCAAGGAAGTTACTTAAGGCAAGAGCTATTTTTTTAGTCAACTGGCTTCTTTCTTGGAGCCTCCATCTGCAGGCAATGCTGTCTGCAAGCCTAATGTCTTCTTCAGCCTCACTCCTAGGCATAAACTGCCAAAAACACTTGTTTGTTTCTTCACATAATCCATACATGCTCTTTTTGGAACAGCAGTTTAAAAGCAAAGAGCCACACCCTAGCTGTGGTAAAGGCATGATTTTAACATGATGGATACCATTTTTCATTCCATGTGGTGATATTTCTTGAGCATCCTCATCTTCAATGGAATCCTAAGAGATTTGGCAATGTGCTGCAGACACTCCTACTTAGTGAGTACACTCTGGGGGTCCAATCCTTTTGAGTGACAGTGATGGATAGCCTTATCAGTAATCCTCCCACTGCATCCCCTGACTGGCTGAATGCACCACAGAGTAGTTAGAAAATTCTTTGCTGCAGAGAGCAACAATTATAAGGCATTTTTAAAACAGTGAATGGAATGTTCTTCACAGCTGGCAGTTCTTATTTATGACAAGTAGTAATTGCCTTAGCTGAAACAAGGCTCTGAAAATGAAAAAGAAGGTGTTTTTAAGGGGAATTTACTGCCCTTGGATTTACTAGTTGGATTCTGCAGGTGCTGGGTAGCTTCAAGTAGAAGAATGTTGAGGGTGCTGAGGGGGAAGGATTGGGTCTGCAGCAAGGCTCTGCCTGCCAGAGCTGGTGCCAGACCTACAGACACGTGCAGCCAAACCTTCACCAGATGAAGACAGAAATAATTGGATTTGTTGGTGCTTGTGTTGGGTTTTTTGTTGTTGCTGTTCTGGTTTTTATTTTTGTGGGGTGAGGATGAGGGTTCTTGGCGTTGGGTCTCTCTAGAACATCAAGGCATGAGAGAGCACCTGCTATACAGTAATATACAGATCCCTGGGCTGCAGAGGGTATAATCACAGAAACTCCCTCTGAAATTGAAAGAACTAGACACTAACATGATACACTAGCTTCCAAGCCTGTGTTTTCTCTTAAAGAAATTTATGAGATGTATTTGCAGCTAATGGATGTAAATGTGTGTTGGAGTTCAGAAGACATGAGGTCCACTGGCTTCACACAAATTTTTTCTCCCAGCATCGCTCTTTTAAATTACCATTTTCTTTAAGAAATGATAAGATTTAAAAATATAGCTGTAATGCTGTAGGATTATAAATATCATGGCCTTTGAATTTAGACTCAGCAGAACAACTGTTTCTGTGTATTGTTTCTCACTTGGATGGGTTCTGTGAGTACTGGTTAAAACAGAACACGTCTTAAAGTGTCCTGGCAAATACTCTCATCAAAAATTTTCCCAATGAATCACCTGACAACACTTACAGCCAACAATGAGCAAACAGGGAGATTGTGTTTCAGGGTGGAGATTAACTTTCTCCAGTTCTTTTGTTGAGCTTCTCTTGGTGGGAAGAGAAAATCTACTCAGGCATGTTGTCCATAGTATCTCTGTAACTTGTAAAGGCCTTTTCCTTTCTGTTAAAGACTATTTATTTTTGTGCAGAGAATGTTACATAGCCTGTTTTAAATGGAAAACATACTTGTATTTTTTTGCTGTATGGCAAGCACGGGTTCCACACAACCTTGGCTGAGAAGAAGAGTCCTCCAGCTCCTTGGCAAGGAAGACAGAAAAGAACTGCCAGGATAATCCTGCAATTGCAGGAATGCTCAAGGAGTGCCTCTGTGGCTGGAAAGTCTGTGTTTCCAGGCATCACAGTCTGACTTTCTTTCCAGGCTCTGCTGGGTCTTCCCATGCACAGGAACAAAGGAAAGGAAAAGACCAGTGCTTTTTGCCTTGGCTGTGGCACTTGGGTTGATAACATCTGAGAAGTGGCTGGCAAAGTGTGAGCACCCAGTGAGGCATCTGGCTGGGCTTTTATCTAGACTGTGAATTATTCTCTGTAGAGATCCTGCATCCTATTGTGTCAGATGACATTCTGGGCAGCATTTCAAGACAAATAAATAAATAAGTAGAAACAGTAATAATTCCCTTGCACTTTTCTCTCAGCTGCAGGATTTTGGGAACCCCCAGAACACATTTCTTCTTGGTGTTCACTTCTGAAAGTGCCTGGAACAGTGAGAAGAAAAACAAGCATTTGGCTCTAATGAAGAAAAGGACAGTTAATCTTTCCATTAGATCTCACACAGACAAAGCCCAAAGCACCCCAATTTCACATCAGTAATAACAGCAAGTAGTTTCCTGGAATCTAAGACCCTTTGGGCACTTTACAAAGAAGTCAGCAGGACTTTCCACTGCAACTAATACATTTAATGTGCTTTCTTGGGCTGGGGAGTCTCATCATTGTTTTCTGCTGACACCTTGGAGATTTTCTGGATCTCTGTGTTCCATCGTAAAACTGACTACTTCTGAAAAAACCATTATATTGATAGTCTATAAGGGCTATTCTTGGAAAAGAAATAAGTGAGATGTTTGTGCAGCCCTCTGTCTGCAGGGCTGTGTGTGGGGTCACACAGGGACTTGGGATTTCAGGGCTATGGGGACACATTTCCATCTGACATCCTGGGCAGGAGTCAAAGCAGAGCTGTGCCTGCTCACCTCAGCTGAGGATTCAGCCTTTATAGTGAGCATAAGAAATTACTTTAAATCTCATGCTGTTGCAGAAGCAGATCAAAAATGGTCAGGAATAATGCTCTGCTGTTTTTTGTCTTAGGTTGCACAGGTCTGGGGGTTGGAGTCTCAAACAAAAGAAACCTCCCACTGACTTTTCTCCCTAGAGCTGGGTTTTCAGAGGCAAGAGAATCCCAAAACAGACAGAACACTCTGGTGGAGGGAAGGAAAGATAAATGTGAGGGCCCAAAGGGTCTGAAATATTAATGTTTTTCTTTTTCTTCTTTTTTTCTGTGAAGGGAAATTTCTGTTAGAAAGGGTCCATAAAATAATAAAAGGTTCTCCAGTGTACTAGCATGTGATTTATTATGCCCAAATGTGCTTTGTATCTCCCTAAATGCAGCCAGGCAATGGCTTCCTATTAGGATGCAAAGGTTTGAGCATGAAAAGGAGAAGTCTGAGGTGGATTTTGGAACCTGGAAAGCAAAAACTAACTCTGAAGGGGGTTGTGTGTCTTTGCTGAGAAGGCTGGCACGGGGAGGTGGGGCCCAGGTGGAGAGAGGGGAGCAGTGCCTGGCAGAGGTGCAGCTCCTGCCCCTCCAGAGGTGACTCAAATGAGGCTTTTCTGCTCACTGAGACCTGGCCTGGCAGTGCAGGGCTGTTGCAAAAGGAAGATAACAACCAGGCTGTGGTAAGGATTGCCTTGCTGGAGGAGAAACTGTGCTGAAAGAGTTTTAATTATACCTCAGGAACCAGATATTATGTGCAGATATTATACAATGGGTTTACCTACTGCACTGGGGTTTTCCTTTTTAGCTTCATAAATACTGTTTTTCAACATGGGTTGCTGTTTGGGAGTGGGGAAAGTAAGTCACTGAGCGTTGCAAAGAGTTTTTTACAACTTCACAGGTTTCTGGATAGAGACCTGAGCCAATGGTTTGCTTGCAACCTTTATAAACACAACCTTTTGGCAGCCAGTCAGGTCTTGGCAGGAGACTTGCAGTTACTGATCACAAAAGTTTTCATGTAAGCATGTCAAATTTAACTACTTTTTTTTTTTTTTTTTTTTTTAATTTGGGCTTGATTTTGAAATCTCTCCAAATAAGATTTTTTTAACCTCTGGCTAACTAAGTCTCCTGGGTTATTATTTGATTGCTAGTTAAATATTGTTTCTTATATAGAACATATACAGTTAGAACATATAAATATCTGTCACATTTCTTTCTTGGTGGTGGTGTGTTTTTTTGGTGGTTTTGCCTTTTTTTTTTTTTTTTTGTATCTGCCACAGTATGATTTTTTTGTCCTTTTCAGAGCCAGCACTAATAATTCATCAAGGAGCACAAAAACATCAGTGCACAAGTGATGATGCAGGCTGACACTTGGCTCTCTTTGCTAAAAGGAGCATCTCCTTGGAAAGGTGGTGCTGAGGTTGGTGCTCTTTTTGGCCTCACTATTTCTCCTGTTTCAGGGGGAGGAATGTGCCCACGTGCTGGATCTGGTCTTCATTCAGGGGTCCATGCCTGGTTTTGGGGGAGAATTTGAAATGGTTGGAGGAAGGGTGTGTGTGCCACCTGCCTCGTGCCTGTCTGCATATTCCACCTGTAGCTGCTCCAAGGGGGAAAATGTTGACAAATGCCAGCACTTTCTCAGAGCACATTGTAATATAAAACCTGAAATATATTTGCTATTGTTTTCTGCTGCCCTGGGTATAGGTCTGTTCCTGGAATATGTATCAAGGGCAATCCCTCTGTTTTACAGTTTAAACATGAGCTATGGAGTACTTACTCCAACTGCCAGTTTCCTGGGAAAAAAGTTTGCAATGACCATCTATTTTCTTGGCTGCAAAGAAAGTAAACTCTTAAGTGCATATGAAATTAAGCAATTCTTTTCTAGCAACTGGAGTTTGGGTTTGGTGATAATAAGTGTGGGTTTGTGATTTAATAGGTCATTACTTACTTTGCCCATAATCACAAAGTAATAAATAACTATTGGCAAGATGGATAATAGCTAGGTCTGAGAGGCATGAAAAAGATAAAGCAATAGGCACAAAAACATAATTTATATTCATGGAAAATGGGTCCTAGCCAAGAAATGTGATCTAAACTGATAGGAAAGCAGATTTTTATTAGATGCCTCTGGTTGGGAGAATGGCTGAACACCTACTTTCACAAGAGCTAGTTGTCTTTCTGGTTTATAAAATGTGTTTTGGATGTGTTATGTGGGAATATCCCTTCCTGAAAAGGTAATTCTCACAGACCCAGACTCATGGTCCCATGGACCTACACCTCCCTCTGAAAGACCACTCCAGGATTTTGGACCCAATTAACCAAAAGCTGCCAATGCTTCACTCTTCATTTGCTGCCCCATTCAACATCTGTTGCAGCTGCTTTGAGTTGTTCTGATTTCTGGGGCACAAGGTGCAGTTCCTCACCCCTTCCTTTCTTGTGAGACTTTACTCAGTTAATGTCAGACAAACAGTGGCACCATTTATAATTTTATGTTTTCCCAGCCATTCTTGCTCCCTTCTGTGCAATGCAATAGTCATATTATTGCAGCATATCATATTACATCAGTTGTCTCATAAATTCATCACAATTTTATTCTCTCTAGATATGCTGTGCAGAGCTCCAGGCTTGCTTTGTAGTGTGCAAGAGAATACACATGAGAAACTGAAATCCAAATGTGGCAACAAACTTCCCCAGGGTTTGAGAGAGGGAGGATGGTGTGGCCATGGTCCTCATCATCAACTCTTGAGCTCACCATTTGTTTCTTCTCTGCCTCTGCTCTCCACTTGATTGGTGCCAGAAAATGAAGATGCAGGCAATGTGTAGATGCCTTCAATCTGGTCTAGTTTTGAAGATGTGAAAATAGAGCTGTGCAGTTCTGAGCCTGACATCAAGGTCAGCTTGTGGCTTTGTTCAAATTTTTGGGTTAATCAAGAGGAAGCACCCACCCTTTTTCCTACTTGGAGAGGTTCACAGAGAATATGTCTGCATATATTTAAGGAGGTGAGGAGATGGGGGCAGTTGTGAGATGCCTGAAAAAGTGCCAGTGAATGTTTGTTCACTCTGGAACAGGGAGAAACAAAAAAACCCCTCTCCCATATTTCTCACCAACCTCCCCCGTTTCCAATACATTCGCTTTATATCAGTGAACTTTAAGAACAAAATGTGCTCAGGGAAAAGAGATTAAAATTGCAAAGCAGTTTCCTTTCCTATCAAGAGAACTGACAGAAAAAATGACAAAATGCTTGTGGGAATGATTAGAGAGAGTGAATGTTCTCATTCATGTCATGTCGTATATGGCTAATTTATATGTATTTGTTTTCGTACCAATCTGGCAAATTTCAGGAAAGACTCTGCCAGGAATCAATGGGAAAAATAAGCCTGTATTCTTCTGGAAATTAATAATAAGTATTTGCTGTGTTTTATTTGGATTTTAATGACATGTATAAGGAGTGATGGATACCAGGAATGGAAACAGCCAGTCAGGAGAGGGAGGAGACTCACGGCAGCACTCTGGAGATTTGGGACCTCGTGCTGCTTCTGCTGTTGGTCTGCTGGGTGCCCTGGGTCAGTCAGTGCACCCTCCTCCAGTGTTCCATTTTTTCCTGCAGGAGAATGAGGTGAGACCTCCAAATATCTTCCATCAGGGAGGAAGGCTTCCAGGCTTTCCATACCTGTTAAAAGTGCTCTTGACTATTGACTTTTTGGGGTTCCTTATGTTTTTTCCTCTCCTTTCTCCTTTTCTGTCTCTCAAAAAATGGCTATTGAGTGATAGAGCAGCTAATGAATACAAAATTTCAATTGGGTATAAAGATTTCTTCACTTGCTAGGACAACACTCTCTTCACTCATCTTTTGGCCACACCAATTTTCAATATGTCACGAGCCTGCAAATACAAGACTTCCACCTCTTGTGTTGACATTTTCCTTTCATTTTTACCCCATTATTTTGTAACATTTCCATCTATCATTCTAAATGTCCTCTAATTTCTTCAGTTGTATTTTTGTTGCTTTTTGCATAACAAGTAGGGAGCTATTTAAGGTTCCAGTGACTCTGATGATTTCAGTGACATGAAGTTGAAATAAAATTCTCCTCAAAATCCTGAGGAGAAAAAAAAAAAAAATTAATCTGGCATGTTCACCTGACTTCTCAGAACCATTCAAGGGCTCAAAATCCTCTTGATTTCCATGTCTTTGGAGAGTTGCTTTTAATGCTTCAATATTCTGTAAAAGTGGTGATTTAATTTAATTATCATTCAGCCTGGTTATACAGATTAATTTTTTCAGTCTTTCCTGGTAAAGCAGCACCTACAACTCTTTAATCACTTCTGTTACTGATTTTATCTCCATTGCATCCCAACCTGAATTTTTTGGCAAGGTTGTTGCCTTCTAGGTTTTTCGGCCTGATTGTGAGGAGCAAGTTATGGCCAAGAATAGACTGGAAAATATGGTTCTAGCTACTCTGTTTCTACAGAGAGGAAATTAAATTCAATGTAAAGAAGCAGCTGCTCTCTAGCAGAGCTCAGTTCATGTCATGAGAAAGGGAGAAAAAAGTGCCTGTGAGGGTTCACAGTGAGGAAGTTAAGGAGAACCCAATATGGGAACTCAAAAGAAACATCAGGCAGATGGTGTATCATCCCAGAAAACACTTGGGCTGTTTTCCTGTCTGAATCCACTGGCTTGATCTGAGGAATGTGCTGTCTCTAATCTGTGCAGCTCTTTTTCAGAGATGCTTTGACAGTGCATCTCGCCTCGTGGTCCAAACTGCGTTTGCATTGTCAGAGCTGGGGCTGCAGCAGGGCCTGGGGGGGCTGCAGGAGGCCTGGGGGGCTGCAGGAGGCCTGGGGGGCTGCAGCAGGGCGTGGGGGGCTGCAGCAGGGCCTGGGGGGCTGCAGGGTACAGGGAAACTCCCTGCAGGATCAGCTTTTGGTTCCACAGGGGACATCTGCCTTCTGCACTGGCCAGGCTCAGTCTCACAGAGCACAAATATCCCGTGGGGGTCCTTGTCCTGGGAGCATGGATAGTCCACCCATGGGTGGATAAGTATGGATATATAAGCATGGATTATCCATACTTATTTTCACCCAGATAAGTAAGAAGATAATCCATCTTTTTACTTCCTTGGCAACAATGAGAAATCTCTCAGGTAGCCTCAGATACCTGGGAAGGGCACAGGTGTCCTGCAAGACCTGCAGACACCAGCATAGTTGAGGAAAAGGACCCCTTTCCTCACCAGAAAATGTCCTCTTTCCAAGGGACTTTTTTGAAAAGAAATGTTTGATCAAATGGTGGAACTCCTCCATCTTCCCAAACCATTCTATGATGAATGTAAAGTTTTTTTTCCCTCCATCCTGTGGGTTTTTGTCAGAGCTGGATGTGTCTGGTATGGTCTTGTCATACTCTGGGGGTGGAAGGTGTACCAGCTCAGCATTTTCAGTTGAAGCAGAATTAACCCAGCTTATCCAAAAGCTTGTGCATGGGGAAGGGTTGAGGAGGAAGTCTTGGTCTTGGAGGGCTGATGGATTAATTTAGTGGAACTGTTTGAAGCCTTTCTGTTTGGCCTGGATCTTTGCCCTGGTGGAACACAGGAGTTACCAGCCAGACCAACCCATGTGTTCAGCAAAAAGGAGAGGACATTAAGGGACAGGATCTGTGAATTTTACCCACGTTGTTTTGGAAGAAAAAGTGTTGTAAAGAGAACACAAACAATTAGGGCATAAGCTGAGTTTGTTTATCTTCAGAAGGCTGTGGTAGGTGCTGCAGTGCACTGGTGTTCAGCAATTAACAATAAATGCAGACAGCAATTAACCACGTGTCTGCTGTGAGTGGTAATGCAAGTTATTTGTATTTAACCTTCATGATTCATGAGACACTTTCATTCTGGGAACTAAAGAGAAAGGGAAGGAACATCTTAGAGCCTGATGTCACCCTGTGAAAAATGATCAGACCTCAGCAGTCAGTAATGAAAAAACTTGTATACATAAATAAAAATATATGGATTTTTTCCCCATTATTGGCAAATGAAATATAATAATTTATCTGGCATATACACATATATATGCATACACACATATCTATATATCTACACTTTTGTTTTTTGTAATAGTGGAGTTCTATTTCTTAGAATTTCAAGCTTCATTTGCTCTTAGGATCTCAGCTCTTATATATACTGAAACCAGGGAGAAAATCCTTATCAGTATCAATAGCTGTTCCATTTGGACTGCTGGTATAAACATCACCTTAGGAGCTATAGGCTTTAGAAGGTTTTTTTTGGTTGGTTGGTTGTTCTTTTTTCCCATGTATTTCTGAAGAAATTAGACTAATTCAAGAAAAACAGCCTTTTCAGGATTCAGTATTCAGAGGAATGTGATGGGACACCCAGACTGTTGGAATTAGGCCTGTTCTGATGCCACATCTTTTTCAAGGGTTTTTGAATTCACAGACAACCTTCATGATTAGGTGTCACTGGGACAAGTACAGAGCTGGGTCTTTTATAAAAAATATCCTGGCCACAGGGGAAGAAGAGCAAGAAAACCAAAGGATACCTGTGTTATTCTCTGTTAAAGAGGAAAGAGCCACTGCATCAGGATTGCATACACTCTAAGATCACTTTTTTCCTGAACCAGAGTTCTGTCACAAAGCTTGTTTTTGGTGGAATGAGGTTTTGCAATAAGTTTGTCTCATTATAGGTAAACAGATACATTTTGGACAGTTTTCCATTGAGCAGCATATAAATCTAGGCTTAAATGTAATGAACTGGCACCAAAAAGTGCACTGGAATATTGATTTTTGGGAATTAATAAGACATTGTTTTCAGGTTTTTATGGATTAATACTTAGCGACAAGCTGTTCTGGATTTGGGTAGAGAATATCCCAGTGGTAAAACGCAATTTTATTTTGGAGATGGAAACACTTCAAGATGGAACAATTGGATTGGTGGGCAGATTGTATTAAAGGGTAGCAAGGGAGAGACACAAAGTGCCTTTATTGCTTATTCTTTCAATACAAGTAATAAGCATTGATGACCTAAAAGAAATCCAGTGAAAGGGTTTTTTGAAAATAGAGTTTGGAGGGCTGTTAGTTTTGTCTGTGCCTAAAAGTGTCATCTTAGAATAACCAATTAAAAAGAGGCATTTTGGCAGGAAAACAATAATTTTTTTTTGCATAAAAAGAAATAATTTAGGTTGTGTTTCCATTTATGAAAACCTGTAACTTAGCTTGGAATCCAAAGCTTATTTAACACTTCCAGCAAAATGAAATCTGCTTTCCTCCTGCTGTTCCTGTTTCCATTGGGAGCTCCAAAATTTTCCAATAAGAACTTCTTCAAAGGTGAATTTTCTCAGGGGAATTTTCTTTCAAATCCATCTAATAACCCATGTCAGGGAGCACTTCAGATGTTCCACAGTGAGATGAAAAGAGGTCGGGGTATTGTATGAGGAGATGAAGGATGAGAGGAGTGATTGGAGCTGCAGACTGCCAGATTTGTGGGGGCAGCTCAGCAGTGGCTAAGCACCACGGAGAGGTTGAGGGGCAGAAACAAGAACATACTCCAGCATCTGTGATCACCCTGGGAAGCCCACTGTGCTCTGGTCACCTCTGAGCTGCCAGGCTCTGGAGCAGAGGCAGGGCAGTGGTGTCAGCTGGCAGCAGTGGGAACAGTGTTTTGAGTTGTACTCCTCCAAAAGGATCTACACACAGCCTTGGGGGGAAAGCAGCAGTTTTGCCATCCTTTACTTGGCTGTAATTACTCAGCTCTGCTAGTGCCTGTTCTGATCTCAAGTGGAACTGCACTGGTTTCACAGGAGTTAATCCTCAATTTTTCAACTGAGAGCAACATCAAGGCCGTAATCTCTGCTGCAGAGCAGTCACAAACACAACAAATAAAACAAACAAACTATTGGCATGGCTTCAAGAAACGTGTTCCATCCCTTGTTGCTCTCCTGCCATGGAAAGACCTGTAACGAAGCATTCCTGTAGGGAACAGGTTGCACTAGAAATGTAAATCGAGTTCAACATCATCAGACTTGTTAGTACAGTCTTTGGTGCTGCTTGATAAACAGCCAGCACATGGAGCCTTGACACCTGGCTGGTTGGGCATTAATGGAGCCCTTGGTCAGCATTTTAACTGGGGGGCAGTGAGCAGAGAGCCTTGGGAGTGGGTGAACACTCCTCTGTGGGCACCTCAGGAAAGATGTGAAAACCTCAAGTGTCCTTCCATTGCAAGCAATCTTTGCTGGATCTCAAGGACTCATGTCAGTATGAATGTGAATGCATCTCTGCTCCTGAAACTGCAGCCACAGTGTGCATTGCTGTCTGCAGGAAGCACAGCTGAGCACAGCCCATCAGGCAGAGCGTGCAGCTGAGCTCTGGGGAGGGATTTGGTGTGCAGTCACAGGATTGCCTGTGAGAGCTCCTTGATCAGAACAGAAATATTTAATCAGGTCTGTCTCCTGTAACTGTCATGTAGAGAAAACAAGGCTACAAATTGGATTTGTGTGATCAATGGGCAAGAAAGACCACTTTATCCACCTTAGCAGTGCTGATGTACAGCACCAGGCTTTGGTGACAGCAAGGTGCCCATATTCTGGCAGGACAAACTCTCTCCTGTCTGGGGACACAGGCTGTTCTGCAACCATACACTGATCATTTTTAAATTTTAAACACACTCTTGCCTTCTTGTATGTCAATAGAAAATCAGCTGCTAAGTTTAGAAAGAGTATGATTTTTCTTACAGCAAAATCAAAGGAAGAATTTGCACTGATTCCTGAAAACAAGTTTCAGACCTGATTGGTCAGATTGCACAGCAATATTCGGGTACATAAAGATATGGTTTGAATTTATTCATGTTCATGAGTGAATTGGGAACCTGCACATAGTTTTTTTGAAGTTTAGGGCAGCAGTGGAGAGCATTCAGGGGTCTGACTCAAGCAGAAGTGGGCTCAGAGCCTGAGCAAATCTTCTGCAGCCAGGTCTGGCACCACAAAACCACAGTTAAAGAGATCCTCCAGACTTGACACTTCACAGTTTCCAGCGTTTGCAAAGCATGAGCATCACAGCAGGTCTTAGTGAACCTCATGGCACAGTAAATTTAGTAAATAAATAAATAAATAACATACAGCAGAGCTGATGGGAGCCATGTCTGACGTTTGTGTCTTACCAAGAATTGGTGTGGTGACTTGGCACGGTCTTTGGAAGGTTTTCAGCGACCTTGATGAATAACAAAACTATTTTTTAAATTTTCTGTCTTTGTATATTATAAATGGACTTGAAAAGAGGGACTGCCAGTTACAGTCTGTCTGTCTCCCCATGAGTCTGGAAGAGGTTGATGGAATGAAGAGTGCAGCTGTGGAAACCCCCCCATAGCATGAAGATCTGTAGGATCCATTTGGAGAGGGGCACAACTGAATCCAGGTATGAGAGGGAAATGGGTCATGGATACCAAATGACAGTTGCAGCAGCATCAACCTCTGCTAATATTTGCTCTGTGAAAAAAAAAAAAATAGCACAAAAACCACCTAAACCCCAGAGATTGGGATCTACAGTGACAATTCCTTACTTCAGGAAATGAAGCTTTTCTGAACAATACCATCTTCTGTCATGCCTAATCAAACTAATTAAAGAACACTACCACACTTTATTAATGTAATTTATCTCTTGCCTGAGGTGAACTATATTTATGCTCCAGTTACTCAAACATCACTGTTCTGTGTTTGAAGGAATGATGTTATTCAGGGATGTTTGTGTTCCACAATATCAGGCAGTAATTGAACAAGTGCCTGGGAAATTGGGTATTTCCTGCTTCAGAAAAGCTTCTTTGAGGAGTGTGTTGTTGCACAGGTATGTTGGTGAGCAGGCTGGACTTGGGCATGTCCTTATTTGAATAGCAACTGGAGGCCCACACAAGCCAAACCTTTCAAGCCAAGCAAGCCAAAATTCATCTCTAAGCATTAAACGTGTGAGTGGCCTGTTTAACTGAGCACACATGTTCACACCATTTAATGAACCAGGGTTGGGAGGCCAAATTCATTCCAGCTGAAGATCTGGCAGGGAAAGGTTGATGTGTGCTGAAGGAGGAAGGAAGTTAGTTAGTTACTTCTGGAGATTAAAGGCATTAAAGAAAATGTCAATAGTAAAAAAAGTATTTATTTTAAAAGATATTATTGTCTTTCATGGATATGCCTCTGTTGTAGCTGCAGTTACAGGGCTCATAGGCACAGTATCCACCCCCCTTTTGTACCAGCTGGAAGAAGCAGTTGAACATAATTTATGGAGTAGGACAGCGTGAGACAATGGAAAGCATTGCCCAGAACTGACTGAAGGGTTTTCCTGGTGATTGCTTGCAATTTGTTGCTGTCTGCTTGATTAAAGCAGAAGATGGGAGAGAGCAAGGGGAGCAGCACAGAGCTGGCCTGGACAGAGGGTGAGACAGCTCTGGGTGTGCAAGGCTGGAGGCAGAGGGAGTTGGCAAGGGAGGTGCAGCCTTTGCCTTCCCTACAGACCTGGCTTTGTAGAGCTGAGCCCAGCTGAGCTGGCTCAGGGCCATTCTGGCCACCTGCACCTGATATTTGCCCTCATTTGAAGGCTGCTGGCCTGAGAGAAAACTCCTGGGGCTTGGTCTTAAAAGTTCACTTGGAAAGGACATTTCAGATTGTCTACCCTTCCTCACCCACCAGGGGCTGACTTTGCCTGCTCTAAAGGCACCTGAGATTTGCAGACATCTGGATCCAGAAGTGGTCCAAGCTCAGCTATGTCCTGTGCAGAGTCAGGGGAGAAACTGGCACAGGGAAAACAGTGGGAAGCAAACCTGGTCAGGGCCATGGAAAAGCAGACATCTCACCTGGAGCTGCAGCACCTTTCAGCTCAGACCTGCAGACCTGCAGGAGCAATTGTTGTCAACACTTTCCAGCAGCACTCTGCTGGCTCTCTTCCAACCCATGCACTGGGCATTAATGCAGTGACTGTGCAGTTTTACTCAGTTGATTTAGAGAATTTCACATCTAAATTTAAAGCACTCTTAAGTAGGATGACGTGTGGGGAACAGTACCATTCTATTTTATTTTTTTTAAAACTTGGGTTATGTATTTACTGCTTTCCTAAGTGGGTTCTTAAAAAATATCTGACAACTAGATTCCGTCTTGTAAATAGGTCCAAATGAATTTTATTGAGATTTTTTTGTGTAAATCTTTTCTACCTGGCTCCCAAGTAGATTTTGGCAGTTTAAAAAGCCTTCTAAGAACAAGGAAAAAGGAGTTTTTATTCTTTGTGAATAAATGAACTGCAAATTTCCTTGGGTAGTGGTTAAAACTGTTTTGGATTTTCCTAAAGAGAGCAATGATGAAATATCCATTGATAAAGTACACCTTAGCTCTGTATTAATAACAAGTGCAGTGGGCTGGATCAGATTGCAGCTGCCATTGAGAACACAGAGGCTTGTTTGGAGGACAGAGCAGGACTGAGCTTCCAGCATGTTGTGTTTATGGCTCCAAAACCAAAATACAGACTGGAGATTTGTCCCAGGTCAGAGTCTCCTTGGCAGCCTGTGCACTGTTGCATATCAAGTGCTCCTGCATAAAAGCTGGGTGGCAAAAAAAAAATAATTAAAAATCTTGGTGTTTAAGAGTAAAAGGCAAGCCCTGTTGTCTCACATGTTCTAGGAACATGCCCCCCAGATTGTCAGCTCAGAATTTAGGGTGAAAACAAAAAAGACCCCAAAGCCACAATGAAGATGACAGGATGATGTGGAAGGTGCAAACTGGGAGAGCCTGTGGTAAAAGAATAGAGATTTTTTTGAAATAGGAAAACATGACTGGAAAGGTAACTGAATAGCATGTGGAACATGCTGATTTTTCTTCCTGATGATTAAAATAAGAAAAATCACACTACAGAGCTGATCATTAGTGTAACTGTGATTTTAGTGCTGTGTAGGATAATTCCTTTCAAATGAAAGAAGTTATCCTACATAGCATGAAGATCACAAGAAATGGCAAGAAATATGCCAAAGATAGAGGATCTATTAACAAGCAAGTCAGTTAGGGCAAGCAGAAATTCATGTAATATGCCACGAGCATGACGAGATCCAGAAAAGACATAATGACTGTAGAAAATGGTAAAATCCATGTCACAGAAAGAGGTCATTCTGCTGGAAAAAGCTGCTGTAGAAACACAAAACTTTGGCAGTTCGTGCAATTGAGAAACAATTAATTGAAACTGCAAGAGATGTTTTTCCAGATATAAAGCTGGCTTTATATTTAGACAGCCTCTGTTGCTGTTATTTATCTGGAGGCTGTTTGCAGGTTAGATCTAGCAAGTATCCTGCCTTTCACTGCTTTGTACCTGCCAGGCTCTCCCTGACTGCTGCCAAAGGCTCCTCAAAGGCTCCTGTGGCATTTGGCCCTGCCTGGCACTCAGTCCTGCCTCGTGGCAGGTGGTGGCACCTCCCCACACCACCAAGCCAGTGCCATCCTCCTGCAGCACAGGGAGGCAGGAGTGGTTCTCTCTGAAAGGACAACAGCAAGTGACTTCTGGTGGCATCGCCTCGGACAAAAAAAAAAAAAAAAATTGGGAACATAGATTTTCATTAAAAAGAAAACCTGAGCATCTCATAGTTCTGCCTTGCAGTCAGTGACCTGTGCCTGGAAGAGGGTAAGGTGCTGTAGTTCAAAAGAGTCTCAGTCTTGCTCCCTGCCTCAATAAAAATTGAGAGAAAGCAGAATTGCAGCCGAAAGGGAATTGGTTTTGGATACCCCATGGCAGTGCACAGAAATAAAGCCCCCCCTCCTCCCTGCTCCAGGAGATGTCTCCCTGGGGCTTGGGCAGGCAGAGGAATGGCAGCAGAATTTAGCTGGTTCAAGAGAAGCTGAATGAGAGTCTGGTAACCCTGCCAGATTTATTGCTTTACTCATTATTTATGCAGAAGGCAGCTGCAAAACAGATTTAGGGACTGACTGCAGTCAATAAATGGCTGACATGGCCCAGCTCTGGCACTTCATGGCTGTTGTACCAATGTGCTAATTTTGGTTCAGATACTGGTGTTAGAAGCAGCACCCACCCAAAGGTAATGACCCATTGTGGGTGAGAGCAGCAGAGCAGAGATGGAGCAGTGCCCTTGTCCTGGGGCTGGGAGGGGGGTGTGCACAGCACAGAGCAGGTGCTCTTCCTCCAGCACCTGTAAGGAGATACAGATACTGTGTGGGAAATCTCTTGTTTATGGAGTGTCTGTCCCTTCCACCATGCAGGGTTACTGAAAACAGAGTGCTCCCTTCAGGGACTTTGCTGTGTCCTCCCCTGGGTCATGGCTGCTCACAGGGGCCACAGCAGCAGAGCTGCACCTAGACAAAAAGCTCTATTTCTTTTTCTTTTTCTTCTTCTTCTTTTTTTTTTTTTTTAATGAGGCAGATAATGCATTTTGTTCCAGTTGGTGTGATGAGTTTCATACCTCTGTCTTGGCCAAACCAGAGCTTTAATAATGTGTGGAGAAAGCACTGACTGAAGGCTGTGTTGGTTGCATTAAACTATTGCTGAATGTCCAGTGATGATACAGCCTCTTGACATAATTCGAGTAAGATCTTACTGTCTATGTTTTCAGGAAATTTATCCCATTCGAATCCCTGTCTGTCTTCCCTGGTGCTGTCACCTGGCTCCTGGGTGTGTGCCAGGGATGGGTTTGGGGCTCTCCCTGCCTGCCCCTGGTGCAGCCCCGTGTCCCCACAGGGCCAGGGCACCCAGGACAGGAGGCAGGTGGAGATGCCAGCTCTGGATGAGACCTGCTGAAGGCTCCTCTGCTGCTTGCTCTCATTAAGCATCCTGTGGCACTTGGCAGCAGCAGGGCCATTAACCTCCATGTCCTGGCCAAATTCCAGCCTGCCTAATTGCACTCTGCCCGTGAGGCTGTATGTTCCTGAGGAAGATTCAGGTGTGGAAATTGCTCTTTGCTCCCTCTCCTGAACAGTGTTACACAAAGGGTGGTTTAGTGCTGAAGATGAAAGCTGTTTTATTCAGAAACCAAAATCTGGATTTAAGGATGTAACAGAGCACAGAATCTTCAAAGCAACGCCCAGGCTCCCGAGCAGATCTAGGTGCAGAATGTGGTTTTTGCCTTCCTGCAAATTTTTCACATTCCTTTATTCATAACAAATCTCCTAAAATCTGTTGAAGATCATTACTTGCAGCAAAATAAAAATACTTCATGCAGAAAAGGAAACAGATGGTCCTGAATGTTGAAGATCAGTTGGAAATGTATTTTCAGCCCACTGTCTGGAACTTGTCTTGAGTTGTGAAGGAATTGGAGTTTAATTTCAGGCTCTGCAACACTAACACTGTGTAACCAGAGGATTCTCCCATCTTTGTGTATCAATCTAAATAATGGTCTCTCTGTCATTGTTAAAGGGAAATATTTATGCATTTGTTGGAGGGAAAATAATGCTGGGGCTGGGGGCTTCTTCTCTGGGAATACATTGCTCCTACATTAGAGTCAAGAAGTTTTGCTGTTAAGCTGGACTAGACAGAAAATTTCATTATCTGACAAGACCTGGAACCCTCCCTGTGGACGTGGTGTTCCCAGATGGTCCCTGCTGACTTCACATTTACATCAGAGAGTGAGAGCTGGGGAGTTGTGCAGAGCCTCAGACAGCAGCTATGCCCTGTGTGTACAGTACTGCAACCTGCAGTGCCTGAGCATTTCTAATGTCTCTGGATTTAAAGCTGCATTTGGGAAAGCACAGGCTCTGAGCAGAAGCAATGGTTATGGTTTTTCCCCACAGGGACACCTCAGGAGGTTCATTCAATCTGTGTTACTCAGACTCCACAGTTCCTGCTGGCACATCATCCAGTTTTCATAGTCAGTGTCCTGCTGCCAGCTGAAACAGAATATGGGGCTTTTTAAAAAAAAATCTGAAAAAAAAAATCACACAGCTGCTGTCATGTAGGACATTGTGCTCTAGGATGACCCACAGGCATGGCTCTCCTCAGGTAGATATGATCACCCCAAATTGATGGGTGGAGGAGGAAAACCTGAAGCCAGAGCTGAGGCTGAGGAGGGGATCCCTGTGAGTGCCCCAAGGACAGAATCTGCAGGGCAGGTTTGCCCATTTCTTGGACTAATAACAATAAAAATAAGTTATCACCAAATTGGTCAGGGCAGAGTTCATGGATTTGACTTTTCTCTGACACTCCTGAAGTTTCTGAGCAATTGGCAGAGGTAGGATGTGAGTGATGCTGCTTCTCTCTAGAGCCAGGAGTTCAAGGTTTGCCAGGGCTGGAGCTCTTGGGATCTCTGATGCTTTTCTGCCTGGCTGGATGCTGGACACCTTTGTAGCAGTACAACAACAAAAGGTGAATAAAGTGCATCTGAAATGAAGCTCTAAATGCATAATTTCAAGAATTACAGACTGTTGAATGAATTTATATTTAAATAACGTCAGTGAATACCAGTCTGGTGAATATCAGTCTGGTAGTCAAGCAGCTATAAATAAATTTAAAAAGAAATCAAGTAAAGGGGGGTTATTTTAGAAATTAATGACTTGTAGGATTTTTATGTAATGTATTTTTGTTGAAATCTTATTTTTGCCTCAAATCTAGGACTTGGGTTTTCTCACTTCCTTCCCTCATCTTTTCACAGGAAGATTGGAATAGCTTTATAAAGTGAGGGTTTATGGAAGGAGGCATTCTCAGCTTCTTTCTAATAAAATTATGGAGAAAGAAAAGGTCAGGCAAGGTTTCACTTACCAGATTTTCTATCAGTTTTTCTCCTTCACCTTAACTGAAAAATAATGTAAAATGAAAGGTATTTTTAAAAAGAATCAAAATGAAAACTCCTGTTTCCCAGAAAATAATAATTTAGAATTTTCTCTTGAAGAATGATGAGCGACAGATTTCTAACCTTGAAAATACTTATTTTCCCCTCTTATCTCCTTCACCCCCAAGTTCAGCCAGCTCTGGCATCATGCTCAAATGAAGCACCGAGGAGATGTCTCATGGTAACTCTCTCTGGCAGAAGAATGTTCCTGAGGGTTTTTTTATTTGGATGATGATGATGATGATGATTTTGTTTCTGCTTGTTTGTTCTTGTTTGAGACATAGAAATCTCTATTACTGCAAAACAAGCTCACTTATCCTCGTTTATCCCCAAGGAAAAGAAAATGCAGCCCAAGTGGGCAGTGGGTGTTTTCCTGGCTGAGCCAGGGTGTGGCTGTGGCTGTGGGTGGAGCTGTGACCTTGCTCTGGGCTGGGGCTGGCAGATCCCTGGAGCATCCTCCCCCTCTTTGGGGGCTCTCCTGGCTCTGCAGAGGCACCACCATTGCTCCAATGGCTGCTTTTGAGGTGTTTTTTTTTCCCCATGACAGGCTGCACAGTTTGGCTGTTGAGGGTTTTTGGTGGCTCAGCCTCTGAGGATGATGAGTGGGATCAGAATCTCCTGCATCCTCAGCCCATGAGCTGCTGCAGCTGCCCCAGTGCAGGGACTGGTGGTGTGACACTGTGGGAGTTCAGCCAAACCCCTCAGTGAGGGCTCTGGGATTGGTGTGTGCTCCTTCTCCAGGGCTCAAACACATTTCCCAGGGCTTTTTCCCTCAAACACACACCTAATTTTCTTATTCCATTCTCAGCAAAGGGCACGTCCCTGCATACCCATTTCACAGTTCTAATTATGGTTCCCCTATATTAATTTTTACGTGAACATAAAACATGACCTCAGGAGGAGCCTGAACTCTCCTGCCAGCAGCCCCTGCTTGCCCTGGGAGTGTGCAGGGCAGTGGGGATGAGCCTTTGCCAGCCCAGGGTGCAGCCCTGCAGGGCTGGGTGCTCAGGTGAGCAGAGCTGGGAGCTCCAGAGGGGAGCAGCTCCTCCTCCCATGTGCTCCCCGAGCCCTGGGGCCATGTGCAGGGCACTGCCTGCAGTAGTTCCATCCCCCCTGCATGCCTGAGCAGCCCAGGGACATCAGCTGGGTAATCCTCACCTTTGCTCCACGAGGAGCTGGGTTTGTCACAGCACCTTGGCACAGACTCAGCTTTATCCTGTGAGTCACTATTCGAGCTGAGAGGTAACAAGTACTTGTGAAAAACTCACCATCTGTCTCTCCTGAGGAGGCTCGGGATCCATTTGGATCCTGGAGTGTGAGCCTGGGGGGGCTGAGCTGCTGTCAAGTGCCTGCCCAGACAAATAAAGCCACGGGAGGCAGTGTGTTGGCACCAGAATTTCACTGAGTTATATCAGGTTTGACAGTTTGAAACAATACCATCATCTGATGTCTGGTTTCCAGTTTCTTCATCAGATAATTTTTTTTGGGAGGGTAAGAAAGTGGCAGACTAGAAATCCTTTTAGTTTGTTTCAACAGTTTGAAAAATTGGGGTTTTTTTTTTCAGATTAGCAAATGCAAAATTTTACAGGAATAAGTTGAAAAGAGTACAGCTTACCTATAAGTGCTTTTTGTTCCTTGGAAACATCTTCCTCTTTGTAACAACTCCCATGTGATCCTTGGGATCGTTCCAGGGTAAAGCTCAGTGCCAGCCTGGGCAGTGCTCTGTGTGTTTGTGCTCTCCTGTGTTACAAGGGGCCATCCCATTGTTTCAAGCCTGCAGCTTGATGTCAGTGACCTTGGGTGCCTTGATACCATGATGTGGCCATTTCATCTGCCTCAACATCTCATGAAAGGCCCATAACAATCATGATTTCTAGAGCCCCAGGCCCAAGTTCTTCTGTGGGTAAAATTCAGAAGGCAAGGGATGCACTGGTGCTGTGGAAATACTTTCTCATGGGTGATTAATAAACTCCTCTTTATGCTTATTCTCATTTAATCCCTTACTTGCTACTCTGCCTGCAGCAAAAAGATGGTCTGTAATATATATATATATTCAGGACACTGATGGAAAATTAGATTTCTTTCAATGTGATATCAAGTGATGCTTCCCAACCATGGGGAGAACTCTGTATATTCAATCACCTTTTAGATGCTGTCTATGAAAATCAATCTTCTTTGGTCCCAGTGCTCATATTTTGTGTGTATTTCTTTGTGTTACAGTGTATTTTGGTTTTGTCTACTCACTCCTTACTCTGGCACCTTTATGCAGGATGCAAGTGTTATCTTGCTTTGCAGGTAGTCCCCAGGCTCTGTATCAAGAATCCAGATGATGGCTGTTTTCCTGGGAGCCTGGCTTTGCTGCTGCTGAGATGATCTCCCTCTCCTCCCTCCATCTGAGAGTGTTAATGAAATCAATGTGCACCTTGGTGCTGCCTAAACCCTGCCTGTGGTGTCAGATCAGGAACTGCAGTGCCTGAGCAGCAGAGCGAGGTCCCCCCTGGATAAATCCATCTGCTGGGGGCTGGCTGCTGCTCCTTCCTGCTTGGTGCTGTGAGCTCCCAGACTCCCTGCTGAGGCCACCACAGAAGGGATGGTCCATCTCCAGTGGGTTCTGTGGTGTGAGGCCTGGAGGGAATTTTCCCCAAGGCAGGAGTGGAGCAGTGCTTGCATTGCTGGTTGCCACCATGACATCAGCACCTCTGCAGGGAGCTGCACTGGGGAGTCTCAGCACAAACACCTGCAGCAATTGTAACTTTTAGCACTTTTAACAGTTCTTGAATGTGCTTTGTAGTCTTCCCAAAGATGGATTTTGCAATTGTAGCCTGAAAACCCACCTCAGGGCTTCCCTGATGTAGGTTAATGCACTAAGAATGAGATTTTATGGAAATACAGAAAATTAACCAACCAATTTTTTTTGATTGTCAAATGCCAGGAGTTTGCTTTATACAGACATCACCAAGCCCTTCTTGGAGGTGTTTGTTCTTGCATTTGGACCTGTGATCTAAGATCATGCATGGCAGAGTTTTTTTCTACCAACCTTGCTGCAGACAGTTTCTGCCTGAACATAAGCTCATTGTTCTCCAGATGTAATTAGACCAAGTGTTATGACAGTTGGTAGGATTACAGCACTTTGATAAATGACTTGTTTCTCAGAAGAGAAGGTTTGTGAAAACAAGACCATTCATCTACTTTCTCACTCATTTCCTCTGCCCAACTTCCTTCTTGAAAATAGGCATATGGGCTTGGATGTGAGCTGAAGGGAAGATTTTGGTGTTTCCCACAGCCCACAACTCCCTCTGAGTGTCAGCCCTGCCCTGGATCAGCTCCTCACCCCAGTATGGGCTCATTTCAAAGCTGGCAAGAGGGCTCTCAGCTCCTGCACATCTCTGATAGAGATCCCAAGGAGGACAGATCTTGGTGCAGACTCCTGCAGAGCCCAGGTTCCATTAACTCCTACCCTCTACAACCCAACCATCCATCTCTTTACCCATCCAGTTGTCTCCTCCACCTTTGCAGACTGAGACACGTTAAACTGTATAAAAGATTGTGGGAGGTGGTGTCAAAAGTATTGTGGAAATCAGGGGAAATCATGTAAGTTCTGTGGAAATCAGGGGAAATGATGACCAGGGGCACCCACAGCTCCCCCCTTATCTGCAGCTCCAGATGTTCTCCCAGAGCAGGCAGTCAGGTCTGATGAGGCAGAATTTACCATTGTTTGGTCCATTCTGATTGATCCAAGCTTGATCCAAGCTTCTCAGAATTCCAAGAAGAGCCTGTAACTTTCTCACCAACCAAGGCAAAGTTGACTGCTCCCCAGACCATCTTTCTGGCCTTTTTTACAAACAGGTGCCCTATTTGTTTTTTCTCCAGTCATTGGGGACATCCCCAGTCATGACAATACCCCAAAGATGACAGGAGTGGCCTTCTTATGACCTTGGTCCTGTCTCACAGCACCCTTGGGTACCCCTCACCTGGTGCTGTGAGCCTGGAGTCAAGAGATGGGCTGGAAAATCTTCACTTTGTGATTTCCTGACAGCTGTGCTGTGGGGGTCAGGGGCACTGAGAACCATGTCCCTTCCAGCCATGCCCCTGACAGACCTGTGCTGTGCATCCAAGGGAAATAGATTTCCCTTCTCAGCACAAATGTACCTCCTTATAGTGTGTTCTGATGACTGATTATTAATAGTTGGCCTAGTCCATTCTGGCCATACTGGAGCTTTAGAGTGAATTCAAGGTCATTTGGCCATGGCTGCTTTTCCAAGGTGGTTGGAGAGAAGCACGAGGGTTTCCCTGTGAAGTTCTGCAGGCTGGTGTTAATCATTTATCTGTTTTCTGAGTAATACGTGTGTCAGAGCTCAAGACAGTAGCTTTTCAGAGGTTTGAACAATGGTGACCATCCATTCCACTTTACAGCATAGTTTTTTATCTGAAATTGGGTTTTAGGCTTTCCCCTGTTGAGCTCTGTGACTGATCTTAAAAGCTTCTTGATATATTACCCAGGTCTATTAGATTCTACTAGACCTCTCCATCACCAAGAATTGATTTCCCCCTCTTCCCCCCTTAATGCTTGAACTCAGAAGGCCCTTAGGGCTTCTGGCTTAATTAAAAATTAAATTTACAGATCATTTCTCAAATCATCCCTTAAGCAGCCAGTAATAATGATCACCTCTGAGTGGTGTGTGTCACTGTCATTCTAATGTGCTGTGTAGTAAATAGAAATGTGTCCCCTCTGTGAACCCTGTGTGGAGCAAGCTGCCCTGTGCTGCTCTCTATTTATTTATGTGTATAATACAGGAATCAGTGTGTTTTGAGTCCTGGGGACCTACACCACACTCCATCTTCAGTCCCTTTTTCTTCTTACCATAACAAAAGAGAGAGTGAGTTTTCCTGTATTTATGAACACTTCTGTTTGTTCTGAAAACTATTTTCATCTCCCCCAGTTGTTTCCCCTACAATTTGAAGATTATTTTTTTTTGTTGTTCCCTTTGCTGGGATATTCAGTTTCCAGAAGTCCTTTTTCTTTCCCTTGAAAGGAAACTCGTGTTACACATGAAGGGAATGGGAAAAAGCTGCCAATCCAAACTGGTACAAAAGGTTCTTGCTGTGATGCTTCACAGTAAACACACTGCTGAGAGCCTGTGAGGCACTTCAGTATTACAGGTGGCAGAGTTCATTGCAAACAGATCACCCAGACAACTGTGCCCTCTCCTGTGAGCATTCTCTGCAAGCCAACCCACTAATGGCTTGCTCTGTAAGATTTTTCTTGGATATAATTTGCCTTAACTTCTTTAATATGTGATGAATCTGCCAAGACTTTTCTCTGATTATTTACTATTCATCCTATGCAATTGATTACATAAAGCCTTTACTATATTTGCCTTTTTTAATTGTTGTTATTTTGTAGGTTATCTCTGTGTTTTGAAATAGAGAATTAACATTAATGAATGGTGAATAGTTCTGCTGATGCTCAAGCCTCTGTCCTCATGCAATGGTAGGTGTTGGTATGAAGGCTCTTGGAACATTTGTGCAGAAACACGTGGTGAGCACAGACCTGCAGGCTTGTACAGATGAGACATCAAGGGCTCCATCCATGTTTGCCTTCTCATCAGATAAGTGGTTTTCTTCCCCTTGTATATTTGTTTGTCCTCTCAACCCCATACTGCATTTATTTTTGTTCCCTTTCTGTATAATTTTTCTCTACCATTCTCAAAGGCTCTTACCTTAATATTTGAATTTACTCTGACTCTTGTGGTTTTTTTCCTAACCTGATCTCAGTAGTGCCATGTGAAGCCAGAAGCTCCTTGGGATTATTTCTTGATTTGGCCAGCTTGGCCATTTTCAGTGCTCCTCACAAGTGTTTCAGGGAGCTGCCTGGGCTATGTCACACCTTCTAAGCTGTCACTGCTGGGCCTGTGCCCAACAGCCTCAGCTCCACCAGTCAGACCTGCACTGTTTTGCTCTGGTCTGTGGCTGAACTGTGCTGTTCTCTTCCCTCTCCAGGCACCACTCTGCTCTGTTTCCAGTTATATTTTTACTCATTAAACTCCTAAAAGAGAGGCTGATCCGAAGACAGTCCCAGGGTGGATTTGGCCTAGAGATGCTTTGCCAGATCCTCTGCACTCAAGGTTGAATTTTGATGGGGATGAACGTTTAACAGGTCTGCAAGTGGTCTCTGAGCTGAAACCCTGCAGTAACAGTGAAGAACAGACTCAGGAAGAAAAAAAACCTGACCCTTTGAAGCCCTTTTTACCAAAGTAGTACATAGTTAATAATTGTTCCAATTACTCCTGTGAAAGCCCCTTTAACTCTAAGAAACATAGCTAGAGAAAAATAAGTTATCCCCAGCTGGGTTGCCAAACCATTACCCTCAGCTGCTGAAGTGCCTGTGTGAATCAGCCATTCAACTGGTCCATCAAAGGAGTGGCCACCCTCCAAATTCTGGGGGGTAAAAAGAACAAAAGCTGCCCAGAGTATTACCCAAACCAGCCAGAGCTGCTTTAAAACAGTGGCTTGAATCCTCTGGGATTTGCAGAACCCTAAATATCCCCCAGTGAAAATTTGAGCTTCTGCCTCCAGTGGGGGTCTGTGCATCCCTACCAGCTGCAAATCCCCTGGAAGCAGCACAGAGGAACCTCTCCCAGTCAATTGCAGCCAGGCTGAGTGATCCATGGCTCCTGATCCTGTGGCTGCTGTGGCTGGGGATGCAGTGGGCCATGGGAAAGACTGTCCTAGAGCCAGGGGATGCTGAAACTCCTCTGAAAGATCATCCCAAGGGCAGATCAGCCGAGGAGCAGTGGAGTAGCACAATGTCCTGGGGTGACTTTATGATGCTTGTATCCCCAATTATCTGTTCTGTTTATGCTGGATATTATTGCCCTAAACTGGGACACACGAGGCCAAAGGGAAATGCTCACAATTCCTCTCCTAGAGGTGCTGCTGTGCTGTGGCAGATGCAGCAGAGCAGTGTCAGTGTGCAGCCCTGCCGTGATTTGGGGTTTAAGAGGCAGGGCACCATTAATCTCCCATCAGCAATTAGTCATGTTTCCATTCCCTTTGCAGACATGCAGGCTGAACTCAGCTCTCCCAGCTGCAGGAGGGTTTGGCTACCTGTGCCTCTGGCACCCTGCACTGCTGGCACAGGGCAGCCTCACCCCTGCCCTGGGGGCTGGAGTGCACGGAGACCACATGGACAGCTCAAGGTAACACCTGCCTCCACCTCCAGGGAGGGGATGGCTCTTGGAAGGAAGGGAAAGGCTTCCCCTGAGTGCTGTTCTGGAGTCTGCATGTGTGTATGCCACAGACAACCCCAGGGCTTCCTCACAACTTGGACTGTCACAACAGATAGAGTCTGAGGCATCTCTTGCATCACTGATTTGCTTTTTCCTGTTCTCTCCCCTCAGTTAAGGATGTTACTGCATGAAAGTCCTTGTTCCTGATCTCAGCCCACTCCAGGGGGTCCTGAGTTAATATTTAAGGTTCTTGGCTCAGCGACTTAGTTGATGTCCTGTTGTTTGAAGATGCTTGATTGATGCTTCCAGGTGGGAAGGGAGGAGAGCAGTGTCCCTGCAGGCAGCTGGCTGGCCTGAGGCAGCCTGGCCATGGCACAACCTTCATTTCCCTCCCATGGCTCAGGCCAGCACTGCCCTTGGTTTTCCCCCAGCATCTCACCAAGGATGTGTCCCTGACATGTGGCTGCTGCTCGTGGCCAGCACCACCACACTGATCTTGGTGCAAAGATGTTGGGAAAGATGGGACAGGAAAAGTTCACAAATATGATTGCTTGGCAAGAGATACTGAGAATATAAAACCTATGAATAAAATAGAAATGAAAGCTTTGAGATGTCACCATGGCAGGCAGGAAGATGATGGGACACTAAGGGACCCAAGGGTGTAGCACCACTCCACCCTGCCAAGGTATCAGGGAAAAGATAGATAAGAAGACAGTCTTTAGAGTTTAGAATACAGAGTGATATGGTAATATAGCTGTTCTCATAGGCTGTGTGCAAAGTCTGTAGGTTTTGTATCTCACACGGGTTGGTCCCTGTAAATTAGAATATGCAACACATAAGGAGATATAATGTATTGTAACAAGGTTCTCTCCCCTTTTCTTTGCCCTCCTTGCTTTACCTCTCTTGCCTGGCCCACCTCTGACCTCTGACCTCACTGCTCTTACCTCGCTTACCCCTACTCTCTCCCTCTCTCTCTCACTCTCTCTCTCTCTTTGGGACTTCCCCTCAGCCCGGGCTGGTGGCTGAAGGCCCTTTCTACCCACCACCCTTGCAATAAAACCACATGTTCTCTCAAAAGTGTCTCAGGTTTGCAGAGTTCCCTCTCCCTGCTGTCCTCAGATGCTCCTACACAAACCCTTGATGGAAGAGAAGTCCTGTTTCAGCAGGAAGGGGAAGGGATGCTGCTCCACCTGCCTGTGCAGTCCTAAATAACCCCCTGTTTATCAGTGCTCTTTGATGGTGTGTTATTTCCTAGAGTAATGTTGTGTATCAAAATAGCCCAGAAACATCTGATTGCCTGTAAAAGAGAAAAGCTATAGACTGCAAGTGCTCTGAAGCTATTCTAAAGTAAATCTGGCCTGTGTAACTGCAGACTATTATTGAACATAGCTAGAAATTGTGGCTATGAGGCTCCTGTCCTAGACTGGGTGCATATTCCTGGGGTGTTCTGAGACCAGTCCAGTTCTAAGGGCACCTATATGTGGCTAAAATACAACACTGTGCCAAGCTCCCTCACCCTGTCTTCTCAGATCCCTGGACCTCTAAGACTGCCTGACGTGAACTGCCTGAAACTTTGGCAAGAAACCCTCTGACTGGCACAATTTTCCCTGGGAGAGAGATCTGGGGTGGGTGAGAAGAAGAATGCTTGTGTGGGATCAGTCAAAACAGTGATTTTAATTCTGATCTGTTATCACAAGGCATGTTCCCATGCCAAACTAAAAAGGATTCCAAGTGAAAAGTAGCATTAGAAAAAAAAAAAAAGAAGAGAATTTTTGCTATAATGCTTTTCTTTCTCATTCCTTCCACTTCTCCCTCCTCCTTCTCTGTGATGTTCTGGCAAAATCTCTGGTATCTTGCCAAGTATTTAGCAAGAAAATGGTTCAGTTTAAGTATTTTTTTGACAGATCCATCACTGATCATTTCTGGAGTCTGCCCTGTCTGCTCAACAGCTGGCTCTGCTCAAAGAGTCTACTGGAACTATTTGTGCATATTTGTAAATGATGGATTTAGATAATACCCACAATAATTGTAGAGTCCTGCTGTTTTGGCACAGCAACATTTTACATTTGCTTTGCAAAAGGATAAAGGATGATGCCAGGTACACTGTGAGCTGTGTCTTCCTTTAATGTGTACTTAAGCTGTCGTGTGAGGTCATGGCAGGGCTGACTTCTGTGGAGGGAACAGCTGAGTCTTGCTGGGCTTTAGGGAGTTTATACTGATCAAGTGAGCCCTGAATCTTCCAGTGCTGCTTTGGGGACTGGTTTTGAGCAGCTGTAGCTTGAGCCAGTCATGGTGTTCAGATTCATCTTCCAGTGATGGATGCAACAGGTATCATTGGCACAGGGACATAACTATCCCATTATCTGAAATGGGATAGAAAAAACATTATGGGATCTGCAAAACAAATGGGATCTGAAAAGACATTCTCTTTGCCTGCGTGTGGGGTACAAACAGATCTTCTGGCATTCAGAGGCACTGGTTCAGCTCTTGGGGCTGTTGGGTTTTGTGGATATCCCAGTGCTGAAGGAATGACATCTGAACCTGGTACCTGTTGGATGTGTTCTTGGGTCCTTACCCCATCTTCTCAGGAGTGTCTGGCATGCACCAGCTCAGCATCAGAAGCTTTCCCTCTGTCCCCCAGGCTGGGCAACTCTGATTTGTGCCTGTCCTTCCTGCTGAAGCCATGGCTGGCAGTCCCCTCCCTGGCTGCAGGCTCTGCATCCAGGGCAGACCTGGTTACCTGTAGACTGCTTTGCACTGAAGCAGCAAAGAAGCTGGTATTCTCTGGACTGATAAAAATGCAAAGAAATTAATGTGTGTATCTTTAACTAACAGAATTCAACCCTACTTTCTCCTCTGCCTTCTGCTGTTTCTCCTGGCAATCTGTGCCACCAGTCCCACTTGGAGAGCCAGTTCCACTAAAGCTGTGCTGCCTGTTTGTTTATACTCACTTGTGTAAGCCTGTTTGGTCTGCTTGTTTCAGAGGAAAGCATTGAAGTAGTCCCTGCACTGCTGTGTGTCCAGCACACCTGGGCTCTGCTGGAACAAGATAAGCAGGGCAGCCCTTTCAAGCTCCCCAGCAGAGCTCAGATGGTCTTCTCAGGGGACTCCTTCACCAGCAGAAGCTTCTGCTCCTCCTGCTGAGCCCTGTGTCTTGCCTCCAAGCTTGTTTTCTCTCTGCTGACTTGAAGTAAATTAGCTTCTACTCTTTTTCTCTCTTCCCTCACAAAAATAAAAAAAAAAAAGGGAGAGGAAAGAAAGGATAAGAGCTAGCTTGGGAACTGTTGCATATGTGAATGCAGTTTTAAAGGAGAGTTCATCTGTTTTCCTTGGAGGCTGCAGTCAGCGTGTGCTGCTTTCCCTGCTCCCACCAGGTTCCCATGTCAGTGCTCCCAACAGCCTTGTCAGGGTCCAGCTCTGCATCCTGCACCTGAATCCTAATGCAGCCAATTGGGAAAGTATCTCTTGCTTGCTGTGCTCCTGCTGAATGCTGCTCTCAGCTGGGTTATTGCTCAGCCATGGTGATATTGCTGCCTGATTTATATGGCCTCTCTCCTTCTTGCTCCTCTGCTGCTTGAGTGCAGCCATTATAAAAGCCATCTGCAGCTTGTGCCTTTATTCCTTGGGTTTCTAGGCTGGCAGATGGTATGGACAAAAAAAGAGCCTTACTCTGTCTAAATTAAGCAATAACACATCAACTTCCAATCACATTCTTATTATCACCTCGTGATGGCACTTTCATAAAATCCCTGTTTCCACAGCTAAGCATGATAGATATTTCTCAGCCTTATGGCTTGTGTCTGAAAGGAGTCTCTGTGCCACAAGCCCTAAAAGGACATTTCAAGAAATTACACACCTGTCCTTGGCTCCTGCTTTGCAGTTTGCAGCAGCTCTGCCCAGCCAGTCATTTGTTGCTGCTGAAATAAAACCTGGACAAATTCCTGTGTTTGGTGGGGCCAGAGCTGAGCCTGGCTGTGGTGCTGGTGGCTGAATGGGCTGCTCATTGTCTCCTGTGCCCTCATTTGGTGTGAGTTTGGGTACCACTGCAACCCAGAAATCTCATTTCAGAGCTTTTATCTTGTCACCATAAAAAGCAGTAATTTGATTCCGTTCGGTTACAGATTTTTTTTTTTTCCTCTTCGTTTGACCTGCTGGTTTATTATCTTTCCCTCATTTGGCCTAATTAAAGTGCTGTGTACAGCAGCTTGTTAGACTTCACTACGTTCCTGCATGGCTTCAGGAAGTGCATCTTCCCTGATGGCTTTAGCAGCAAGACTGGCCCTGGGCAAAGCATTTGTAGCAAACCACTTGACTGACTGCACATCACCTCCTTTTTTGGGTTATGAATCATCTGTGGCACATCGTTGTTCTTGTTTCTGGTGATGATTTCCCAGCTAACTCCTCTGACTAATTTTTGGGCTGGGATTGCTCACCCCTGGCTCCCTGTGATTCAGGATTTGTGGTTCAGGCTGCTCCAGCTGGACCTGTAATTTGTAGACAGTGCTTTGGTTTCTTGATTGAATCAGTCTAACCACATCAACGCTTGATGTAAATTCCAAATTTTCTTAGACATTCTGGATATTTTACTCAAATTTTCAGCTTTACTAAAGACTTGCTTTGTCGCATGTGGAAGTTGAACACAAAAATGAGACAAACTAATTACAGAAAATGTTTGGTTTAACCCTGGCTATTTCATTATACACTTTTTTTCCACCCCCAGTATTCTGTAAGTTCTAGTTCCTAGTCTCCCCATCACCCCATAAAACAAGCTGGATTTTTTCTAACCCTGGGGGAGCAGATATGACACTCATGTATTGATGGAGCAGGGGAGACCTGTGACCCAAGGTAAACTCTTCTGCCTTTATTCTGCAGCAGATGCTAAAATTTGCCCACAAAGAACAGTTACTCCCCCTTGGTTTGCCCGAGTGTGAGCAGGCTTGGAGCAGATGAGTTGTGCAGCTGGTTGCACCACGCTGAGGAGGCACTGGGGCTCTGTGGTTCAGCACAGTCCTGCAGGGTCACACCCTGGCCTGGGTCACTCACTTGTGTCCCCTCAGCTTCCTCTGGAGCCTTCACCAGCTGGGGCAGCTCTGTGCCCTCCAGGTGAGAAGTGCCTCACTCCCAGGAGGAGCCTTTTACTGTGCAGCAGGGGATAAGTTACAGCATAAATGAAAACAAAGTGCTTAGTTCTCTCTGCACAGGGCTCTAATGGAAAAATATGCTGACTGCTTTCTGCTCTTCCCTCAAAAACTGATGTGTTTGTAAATTCTAAGCAAGTACTGACAGGTGACTAATTTATTTTTGTCAGCTTAGCAACAAAGCCTACCCTTTGCCACCACGTTCATTTGTTATGGCAGTGCATTGGCTGACATTGAGATTCATTTGGGTTTTTAATGTATCTCAGTGATGCAGCATTGTAGCTGTTCAGCTGCATTCCTCTCTTTTTCTTCTAAAACTAATTAATTTCTAATTTCTCCCCATTATTTCCTTAAGCTCTGTGTGCGTCTACAGACAGCTTTCCTGAGGTGGCAAGCCTAAAGCTGCTGTTTGGAGGCTTGTGAGGTCATTGCTGACTTCTACCTCTTTTTTTACAACCCAAAATGCAGGGAGAAACGGAGAGGAATGGAGGAAATTTGATTTTTTTTGTCTTTTCTGGAAGATGCAATGTGCCATTCCCAAAGAAGATGGAGATTGATGTGTCATCAAGCCCATGGGTATGTCAGTGGGTGCTGTCAAAGTCAGTCAGAGCCTGGAGCAGTGACAGCACTGAGCTTTGTGCTGGGTGTAAGCCCAGCAGGGCTCAGTGTGGGCAAACCCTGCACATCATCACCCACCTTCTGGGGAGACTGGGGATCCTGTTATTGCAAGAGCCATCTGGGAACAGATCCAGGGCTGCTCTGAATGGCAAAGGGCTGGAAAAGTAAAGGGCTGGAGTGAACACCATCCTCTTGGCCTGCCTTCACCTGACAGTGGGTGTGATCCCAGGGACAGCAGGACTCACCAGAGCCAGTGCTCTGATGGTCAGCCTGGGACTGGCTGCAGTGTTTGACCCCAGGCAGTGGTGCCAGGATGACACAAAGGTGTTTCCCACCAGCCTTCTCACCACGGGGGGGTGGGTGGAGCCCCAAGATTTTGTCACTCACCCAGAACAAGCCACGTGTATTCCTGTCCTCTCTGGTGTGAAACAACATCTCCTCCTCCAGATGTGCTTTGCTCTGCTGATGGCTCAAGTCAGCTGTGCTGAATCCTGCCCAAAGTCTCCAGACATCCCTTGTGCCAGGGGAGGTAACTCACTGCCCTGCCTCCCACTGCCTTTGGAGCACCTCGTGTGGCCAAACATCCCCTGATCTCACGTTTGACAGGTTCACTCATCAGATTTTCCTGTCAGTCTCCAGCAGGATCTTATGGATGCAATATGGAAAAAGCCAGAGCACATGGCAGCATCACTTTGTGCTCATTTATGTGCTGCTTTCAGCATGTTAGTGTAAATAAGCACAGTAGCAACCTTGGAAATTATTGGTTGAGGGTTTTTTTGCACATCATTCTTCAGTAAAGCAAATAAGGCAATGGCTTGAACAGGTCTGTGTCCTTTCACCTTCATGCATAAATTTAAGGCAGCTGGCCCTTTTTTATTTATTTTCAACAGAGTTGCTGGAAACATCTAAATGTTCTCAGTCCTCATGTCAAAACACATTTTTATAGCAGGTTTCTAGAGCCTTTAACTGCAGCAAAGCATTGAGCAGCTCAGGGACGGCGCCATCTCCATTATCTGTCCTCTGAGCATTCCCCTCAGCTCCCAGACACAGCCCCCTGCTAACCATACATCATTATTACACTGACTTCAGAGCACTAATTGACACAGAATGAAATGCAGAGCAGGAAACAGAGAGACTTTAGCATTCAGTATGAACAGACTGCAAATTAGTGTTACTGCTGTAAAGGTTAACTGAGATTGAAAACTGTTCTATTACTGCCATGTCAGCTGAATGTTTCCCTTTTTTGGGAAATAGCCATGATTGGCATCTGAGGAGTAGAGGGGATGCAAAGGGAAGGAGAGCACCTGAGCCTGAGGAAATCTTACAGCAGACTGCATATTAATGTCAGCTTTAATCAGAAGTGGTCATCTGAACTTCCCAGGCAGCTGTAAAACTCCTGAACTGAGAGGTTTCAAAACATCCCAAATCTGGCATGGAAGGGAACAAGCAAAGTACAGCTTAGTGACCTGCAAGTCTGGGACATCTGGAGCCAAACCAGGGTAGATCTGGATGCCCAAGTGTACATGGGCACAATGTTTATTTCTATTTCTTACCTTTAAGTCACAGATTTGTGTGACTGAAAGAAAAAGTTACGGAGCAAGTCTTGCCTTTCAGAAATTTGTCTAAAGAGCTCCTCCATTTTTTTGGCAGTTTTATGCTAAGGGTTTACTGTAAACACCAGAAGTATCTATAGCTGAGTCCATAGAAAATGCTAATTTTGGTTCAGGATGAGCAGACACTGAATGTTTGCTGCTGAAAGCAGACCACAGCAGAATCATCACCTGCATTATGCAGATTTTCTCATATGATAACATGGCAATCTTTTCCATGATTACAATATTAAAATTCTTAAAGCTCTGTTTTACCTTCAGTAGCAGTCTACAGCATTCCAAAAACATCAATTAACGGGTTAGCAATACATATAAGAGCCAATAAAACAGTTACTACTTACAAGCAAGCTCATTAAAACAAGCTCATATATATAAAACATCTTTTTCTTCCCAGTTACTGTAGTGGCAGTGCATCCAAACCAAACACACAGCCCATGTTTCAGCTGTAAGGTGAATTTCCATATGGCATGAGGTGTCATTTCTGATGGCATGCACACAGAGCCAGTAAAACCCCATAACAGGTTGCCTGTGGGAAGGCAGGGGGATGCCAGAGGTGGTCCAGCCACCCTTCAGGGCTTACAAGAGTGCTCAGACAGCTGAGTGGACAGTTCACTAATGACAATGTACTGCACAAGCCTGTGAAAGCAGGGAAGTGCTGTGCAAATGGTTCATCAATTTCACTATAAATGAACCATAGAATAGAAAACTGACTACTGCTGACTAGGATAATTGGACTACGAGAAAAACTCATAGAAAAAAACCCTTTTTCATCGTATATGAAAGGGGCATGTGCTTCAGAAAGGCCTGTGTAAAGGCTGCCTCACTCCGTGGACCTTTAATTTTTTCCTTCCCCTGACTCCTTGCTGATCCATCTGCTGATGGGATGTAGCAGGAACCCTTCAGAGATTTGACCCCACTTTGTGAAATGAACCAAATCTGCTTTGCCCATCTGCAGGTTATGGTGCCATGGAGAGCAGGTCTGAGTCCTGACATGGTGAGGAGTCCTTCTCTCTTATCCTTTCTGCAGAAAGTGGGACCTAAAAGCCAGAGTACAGTCTGAACCCCTCTCACATTAAGTTCCTGCTGCTGTCGTGGTCTTTAGCAGGAAGTTTTTAAGGTATTGGACTCAACATGAAAGTGGCCAAACGCTCTGTAGCCTGAACTTGATAATAAAATAAGTCTCATTTATAATTTTAAGTGGAAATGCTGAAGTTTTCTGCATTACCTGCAGAAAACATAAGTGCATTGCTGCTTCCAGTCCTTTGGCAGGTGTTATGTCCAATAATGGACTTAGGATAGATACTTCTAGCTCAGAAATTCCTAATACTGTCTAACCTCCTCTTCCATCAGCTAAACCCAGGAAAATAGTGTATTTTCATTTTTTTTTCCATTTTTGTTTTTCTTGAAATGCATACCAGTGCACCAATTAAGCAATTCCTATCTCAGTTTTAAGAATAATTTCTAGGGAGTTCCTCCTGAGTTAAACCATCTTTGGTGAAGGATTGCAATGGAAATGTCTGTCTTCACTGTGATCAGTCAGCTTGACTCTGAGCAGCTGCATTTCATCAAAGATGACTTCATGCCTTGACTTGCTAACGGCAGCCTGTGTCGTGTCCCATATCTGTACTATTAGCTTATCAGGAGATGGGAAAATAATACAAACATTCAGTGATGAATTTAGCACTGACATATTGCAAAACACAGATGCTGACTCTCAAAACTGTGAAATGAATGGTTCGCAGGGTCTGATATTATCCCCAACATTTAGAACATGTTTTGGTTTATTTCTGAATGAAAATAACTTTTTTTTTCCATTTCCAGCATCTCCCTGGTGTGGGAAGCACTGCCCGTGTCCATCCTGAGCATCTAAAAGGTGTGGGGGAGCCTTGGTCTAACAGGAGTGTCATAATGTCATGATTCTAATCTCATTCAGCTGGATACCTTTCCAAAGGCTGCTCCTGGCTGATCTTCATCCCTGGAGCAGCTGTAAGGTAGGGCAGGTGATCTTCATCCCACCAGAGCAGCTGCCCCTGTGTGGGATAGTCAGGGGTGGGTTTTGAGAAGGGAAAGGCTCAGCAATATCTAACCACCACATCTTGGAGCAGCTACCAAAGGCAATAGAGGTAAGAGGTGGAAAAGCTGAATTTTTAGAGACTCAGAGCACTTGGAAAAGTGGTGGAGGTGGGGAAGATGAGGCACCTCACCTTCCTGGGGGCTTTAGAGCTGGGCAGCTGATGGTGGGGCTGGTGCTGGGGAAGGGACAGGGAGCTCAGGGGGCCTGGGCAGATCAGCAGGACACACAACCCCACGTGCAGGGAGCTCTGTAAAGCTGGAAACAAGAGCAGAGCCAAGCTGGCTGCTGGGCAGCAGGCAAAGGCTGGGAAGGTCTCTGGCAGCAGTGACACAGAAGCTGTGTCAGGGGCTCATCCTCCTGCACAGGGTGCTCTCACTGCTGTGCTGCAGAGCAGGGCTGTACTGGGCACTGCTGCCCCAGCCCAGGCAAGCTCTGGTGGCTCTGAACATTTTATACCAGTGCAATGATATTGAATGAGTTATTGGTATTAAATAATTATATGAAGGAATAGGGACAACCCCAGCACTAGCCTGTTTTCAATGTCTGGTAACAGTTCCCTTTATTATTTCATCTAATCCTTCTTGGAGGTGGGTTTAGAGTTTCTTTCTTGAAATCCAGTGTTTGCCCTGTGCTCCTTGCTTCCTCCCCAGTGCTGTGATTTACAATGTAGCTGCATGTACACTCATTACTAATAGCAGATTTGGTTTTGTGCCATGTACAAATTCTTTTGCTGAGAACCATGCTCTAACACATTCTGTCACTTTGCTTTTTGGGTCTTTAATGCACTTGCCTTCCTTCCCCTCCCCAAGGAGCAGAGGGATGGGGATTATGCACTTAAACCAGAGTGTGTGCTTAAGGCTTGTGGGTAGGAGAGGAATATGTGTATCAAGTGATACACACTGAGGCCAGTGAGTCTTCCCTGACTAGATAAAAGGATGAACCAAGCCCCATAAACTTCCCTTTGTAGTCACTAGGAATGATATATCATCAAGGCCAAATTGTTTTCCAAGGAGTTGATTCACACATGTCACCAGCAGGTAGCCTCCAAGCTGCCATCCTGGGCATTAATTAAAGCTCTCCAAGTTGTTTTCCACAGCTGGCTGTAAAATCCCCTCCAAAACTGGAGTTTGGAGCTGAGGAAGAGTTTAGGTGGCCAGTACCTGGTTGCATATTCTCCAGCAGGGCTGTGGAGCAGGTGAAGAACAGGATGTCAGGCAGGGGTAGGTGCCTGCCTGAAGCTTTTGTCTCAGTTTAATTGCCACAGTAGGAGGATGCCATGGGGTTGACAGAGGGTTTAGTGGCTTATGTGAATAATTTCATGCTTCAACTGTGTGGCAGTTGCTTTTAAAAACCCTTGCTATGGCCCAAAAGCTGACTGTGACCCTGTAGCTGTGAGCACAGTGCCCTGAGAGACACCTCACACGTGGGGCTCCTGCACTTCAGGCTCAGAAAAATATTGAACAACTTCACTCTTGAAAGGAAACTGATAATAAAAAAAACCACCATAGTTTGGGTGCAGTTTTGCATTGAGGAGAGATTTTTTAACACAGGGTGAAATCCCTTGTCCTTCAGAAGCTGGTTTTGTTTACCTCAATCAGTGCTAAAATATTCATTAAAGACAGCAGAACTGCTTTGTATTATGCAAAGAATCTTCATATTAAGTGTTGTCTGTATGTGTTCAGCATATGAATACATTATATTCTTTATGCTCAGACACTGCAAAGAGTTGTTGTGAAAAAGGATCCTGACGACTTTCTAAAATATGTATTTGATTGAAAAAACCCCCAACCTCAGGGATATGTCAGACCTCTGGATAATTTTTATATGAAAGTCTGGACAAAACTTCCTCCCAGAGTTATTAGAGGAATAAATTGATCTAAACACAAAATGTGAGATGGACAAAACCAACCAGCTGCTGTATCTTTTTCAATAGGTGTTGTCTCATGTTGCTTTTACATCCCTGTGTGTGTTTTGGTTTTGCTTTTGTGGATTATGGCCCTCCCTGCTGGGCTGCTGCTCCCCAGATGTGCTCCCCAGGCAACACCTTAGCTGCAGTCTTCCAATACAAAGGAATGTCAGGAATCTCATTCTGGTGGCATTAGTCACATTTTTCACTGAAGCAAATTAAAAATGCTCTGCAAAATGCACAGAAATGGTTTCTAATCCTCAGCCTAAGAAGCTCGGGAATTCTAAATTAAAATTGGCTTTGGACATGTGTGTTGGTAACTGGCAGATTGAGCTGATGCCCTCCCACCCTGTGTTTGTGTCCCACAGGCAGTGTATTTCTTGGAGCCTTTGTAGGAAAATATGTCTGATCTGCAATACATCACATTATTAGGGTGTTTTTTTTCCACCAGATTGTCATAATATTTTAGGAAGTTTGTGTTGATTTTGTTGTCAGGAAATGAAAGTGAGATTCATGAATAAGTACAAACTAATTGGGCATAGAGATAAATCTGGTTTCTCTAACAACAACAGTGTTAACTCTGGAGTAACTGATGATGACTCCTCATAAGCAGCTTTGGTTGTTGTACAGAAGAGCAGAGCAGCCCTTGTGCAACTCAAAACAGTATCTAATAATTTCTGAAAGAGGAGTAAAAAGAGATGGCCTGATAGCCACTTAATAAGGCAATCTTTAGTCAAAATATTGTTTTTCCCTTGGAACTATCCCATTCAAGTTCCCTAATTTGATTCTTTTTACTATTCTAATAGACAGTTATTTATGCCATTATTGAGATGAGACTGTGGTGAAAATTTCCTAACCATTTTTTTATTCATCAAGTGTCCTGAGCATATTCTTCTGCCTTTTGTCATAATCTTCTACAGAGCTGCTTACAAGAGAGCACTTTGCCATTCCCCCAATTGCTGTAATTCAACGTGATGGCTTTCAATGAGGGAAAGCCCTAAAATATGATGGTGTTAAACAAACTCCAGAGGAAATACTGTGAAAAATATTATTTGGAGCAGATGCAGATCTTAGTTTTGGTTTGGCTCTTCAGATGAGCAGACAATGTAAGAGCTCACTGATGGGTCTGGAGGGACTTTTCTTGTCTTCTCCATCTACAAACCCTGGTGGCTGCTGAGTGGCTGTGCTCAGCTCAGGGAGACTTCAGCCTGGCCTGGGACAGGGAATGTGCCCCTGGCAGAGGGGACAGGGGCAGAGGGGACAGGGAATGTGCCCCTGGCAGAGGGGACAGGGGCAGAGGGGGACAGGGAATGTGCCCCTGGCAGAGGGGGACAGGGAATGTGCCCCTGGCAGAGGGGGACAGGGAATGTGCCCCTGGCAGAGGGGCACTGCCAGGGATCCTGGTATTGCCTACTGAGGAAAATCCACCTGTGCTCCACGTTAGAGGATCTGCTGCTCAGCACACAACATAAATTCACAGACAGGGATGAATGGCCATGAACTATATTCTGCATTACTGTGTGCATGATGGTTTTTGTGGAGGGAAGGGGAACCAAAACAGGTGATATGACCAAGAGGAAAGTCTGTGCTGACAGCTGGACTGAAGCCAGGTGCATCCTTTCCTGCATCAGTTTCCAAAACCAGGAGCACAAATGTTGAACTCTGAGGGATGCTGATCCCTCCTCCAATGATTTTCTTTGTGACTGAAGAAAGGATGCAGATAAGCAGGCTCCCCTCTTGGTCCTTACCTGTGTCTGCACTCACTGACTGACTTATGAGACAGGTATAAAAATATTTAATAAAACTCTTTACTTACAAGGGGGAAAAAAGGAATAAATGCACAAAGGAGATGGTAAGAGGAAAACTATCTTCATTCTCTCCAGGATTTCTGCTAGAATAAGCAGGGAATTATTAATTGGTATTTTGGGAGGTAATAAAATTTCAACGACTAAAATTAAATCCTTATCTCTTTGGCAACAGAAAGAGAAGACTGCAGAGGATATATTGGGAAATGTTGTCCATGTTATCCGAGTTCATGTGGCCTCTCAGAGCAGGAACACTTGCCAGTTCCAATACTAAAATTTCCAGCAGATATTTTGTTTTTGATAAACCTGAATGCTTTTCTTCCATGGTTGAAGGGTTACAGGAGGCTTTGCTGACTCCATGGGGCTGCCAGGGTCCTGGAAAAGCAGAAGGAGCTCGTGAGGAGGGTGGAGAATGGGCTATTTCTCATTACAACATTATATAATTCTAAGATCTGATGGAGTATCTCAAGGTGTCAGCCCATTCCCTAGTGCACAGTGCTGGTAACTGCATTTACAGTTACATGTAAGCAGACTTTCCCAGTCCCATCAGAGATGGAGAGACTGATGTGGTGTGACTGCCACATGTAGAGAGGTGGGAGGTGCTGTGGGGAAGCTGCTGGGGCTGCTTGAGCTTTGGAGCTGTGAAGAGTCTGCTGATGGCATCCCTGAGTGATGGCAAAGCCAAGGAGACCCTACACACAGCTTTTCTAAATAAAGTGCCCATGGTATGTGCAAGAGAAGCCCAAACATATACATCTTTCTTTAGCTCTGATAGGGGAACGTCTAAGGATGAGTTTTGTTTGCTCTCTTGATATTTTATGATTCACACATTAATTCCAAGCTTTGCCAAAAGCTCTGACAAATTTTGCTTTTATTAGAACTTTCCCTTTTGAGTTCTTCTCTCATGCATTCACAAAGTCAGTGGTTTACAGACATAGCCCTGAGCAGTTTCTGCAGCTTCCCAGCCAAACACAGTGAGCACAGCTAGGGCAGGTACAGCCTTTCCCTCTGCTGTGAGGCTGCTGGCAGTGCTCCAGCCCAGCCCTGAGAGGCACTTCCACCCCTCTGGCTGTTTCTTTCCTGTGCTGCTGCTCGGATTCACTTCACCCTTGTGCTGGGTTTTAGTATAGAATGTGCACAAAGTATTCTAAAATTTACCATTGTTTGGTCCATTCTGATTGATCCAAGCTTCTCAGAATTTCAAGAGGAGCCTGTAACTTTCTCACCAACCAAGGCAAAGTTGACTGCTCCCCAGACCATCTTTCTGGCCCTTTTTACAAACAGGTGCCCTATGTGTTTTTTCTCCAGTCATTGGGGACATCCCCAGTCATGACAATACCCCAGAGATGACAGGAGTGGCCTTCTTATGACCTTGGTCCTGTCTCACAGCACCCTTGGGTACCCCTCACCTGGTGCTGTGAGCCTGGAGTCAAGAGATGGGCTGGAAAATCTTCACTTTGTGATTTCCTGACAGCTGTGCTGTGGGGGTCAGGGGCACTGAGAACCATGTCCCTTCCAGCCATGCCCCTGACAGACCTGTGCTGTGCATCCAAGGGAAATAGACTTCCCTTCTCAGTACAAATGTACCTCCTTATACTGTGTTCTGATGACTGATTATTAATAGTTGGTCTAGCTGTCCTGGGTTGTAGTATAGGATGTGCACAGAGTATTCTATCACCATCTTCATGAACTGATGGATCCAATTGCTGGAGCAGTGCTCTCCCAGGCCCCCTCCCTCTGGGGTGTCTTCTGTTAATGGCCCATCAATGCCTTGCCCATGACTCATAGATAACTCCCCTGGGAGCTCTCTGTCTTCAATGGGCCATCAAGGACTCATTTCATGACTATCTCTCTTTAATGGGCCATCAAGGACCCCCTGTGTGACTCATCATCCCATTGTGAGATGCTCCACCCAGGGGGAGGAGCCAAGCATTCCCACCTGGATATAATCTGGGATTTGGGACAGTACAAGCAGCCCTTACCCACTGGATAGCCAGAGGACCAGAGCTACCAGACCTTTCTATGGGGTCACTGCTTCAGGAAGATCCCCTCACCTGGACTGCTTCCATCACCCTGCTCAGGTTGTATTCTGACTCTGTCAGTGGTATTTTGTATTATTGCATTTATTTTATTTTATTTTACTTTTTTTTCCCTTTCTTCTTATTAAATTGTATTTCTGACTTGGAGCCTCTCACTCGCTTTGAAACCACCACAACCCTCCATCTCTGCCACAGCCCATGTGTGGTGTGCATTGAGCAGGTGCATCCCCCCTTGTGTTTTCTTGCTGCTTCTGGAGGCACCTGTCAGTACAGAGCAAGAAATCTGGACCTTCAGTTGAGTTTTGTGTCTTGACACCTTTGAAATTGATTTTGCAGTTGAGGTAGTGTGTAGGAGGTAGTGTGATCTTGGCCAGAGATTTGACCCAAATTACCAAAACTCAGCTTGAGGCAGCCCCTGGCTATGTGCTTATGGGCTGGGGCAGCTCACAGTATCAATAAGTTGGTGGAGCTGCACTTCCCTGAGGTGTGTGGAGGTCCCCACCAGATGAATGTCCATCAGCCTGGCTCAGGCAAAGCTGAATGTCTTCTATTGCTCCAAAAAGGAGCCTGAAGCAAGCAGGTCTGCCATCCAACACTAGGGGAGATGAAGACACTCAATCCTTCCCCAAGCAATTTTGGTCTTGCCAAGTACTTTGCTTTCTGTGGAGATGAGTATTTCCTGGGCTGGAGAACAGAGGTGAGGTGCCATTCTGGAGAGGGTTTCTTGCACCTTTTTTTTTTTCCTGCATATTTCCAACTGGGTATTTTATCTAAAATCTAAAGAGCTGGTACCACTGCTTTTCACCAAGGAGGGATCTCTCCTGATATTAGTGTTCCATGGAGCTATTGAAATAAGCCCTGTGAATTGCCCTATAAGGGATGATTAAGTTCTTGTTGTTTAGGGTGAGGGATTTTCCCCCAGGGATTTTGCCCAGCCAGCACGTACATACTCCTGTATGATGTGCAGAATGTTGTGGATGTCTTTGTTCTGGTTGTTTGCAACCTTCTGTCCTGGAGGAAACTGCACTTCTGTAATGGCAGAGTCGTACAAAAATAATATGCTTTAGATGTCTTCAGCCAGAAAGACACAAGAGATTTTGCCCTGAATATTACTAAGACACCAGCTTGGAACCTGGAGTAGTTCTTGCTTCAGACAATTATTCAGCTGTAGGATTTTCTGTGCCTGCAGTGATGGATGCTGCAAGGGGAAAAATACCCTTCAAACTTCACATTCAGTTCCTTGAATGAGAAGGGTGAAGAGTATTTATAAATGCTCCTGGAATTCTGAGAGAGGAGAGAGGTTTGAAGGACTGTGAATGCATCTATAATTTAACAGAAAACTGAGGTGTAAATCATAGTTGGATGAGAGCCTGTTGAAGTTTTCCCCACTGGCTCCCCCTTGCCATGAAAGGACACTCAGTGAGTCTTGCTCCTCTCTCTCTGTTCTGTGTTCTGTTGAACTCTTTTCTCTGTAAATTGAAAATGGGACATCTGTAATATGGAGACATTCTGGCAGGCAGGGTGTCAGCAAATCTGTGTCTGATGCTCTTGTAATGATGTTTTCTAGTGGCTGCAGCTTTTGTCAAATGATCATGGACATCCATCCATGGTAATATTCCACAAATACACGATACAGCCAAATCACTGGGCAGAGCAACACATGGGCTGAAAAGGATTTAGCCCAGAGTTGAGCATTCAGTTTATGATAGCTCTTTCCCAGACCATCCTTACTTTGCTTTTATGAGCCTCAGAATGACTGGGAGAAAGGGTTTGCCTCCAATGGCCCCTCCATTGTTTGGTGGTGCTTTGCTCCTGGTTTTGTGCCAACGTTGCTGTGTTGGTTGTCATCACCCTCAGATCCTTGACACCCCACTTTGTTCTCATTATCCAAGATGTTCATGATGTGCTGTGCAGTCTGGATGAGTTCTCCTCAGGTCTCTTAGTGCCATATGTCTAATGGCAGATAAGCAGTATGCAGCTTGTTATCTCAACAGAGAGGCAGAGCCTGGCTGTGGCTGCTGGAGCCAGGATAATGTGCACTGCCTGAGTCTAAAGCATCACTGCAAGTTTTTGGTTTGTTAATGCACTTTCCTACAACTGAGCTGCTGGATGAGGGGAGCTGGCTTGGTTTTAGAGGTGCTGACTTGAGCTGTAGGATCAGCAGAGGATAATTCTCAGCAGCTCTTAACTCTGGCTTCACTTTTTATCTGCTGTTGTACCCTGGCACTAACTCCATTGCTGGTGTAAGGAGATTGATAGAATGACACTGGAATACTCAAGAATGCAGGGTAGGAGCTGTGCTCACACCCTGTAGGTCTCTCCAGCTATCATCAGTTCCCCAAGGGAACATGTGGTAATCTCCTAGAAGAGTACATTTCTGCCTCTCAGCTAAAACCACATTTAATCTGATCTTTTTGTGGCACACTATTACAGAATGCTGAAGTTTTCTTGTGTAGATTTGATTTGTTATTTTCACCATCTGACTGCTCTAATCTGTCAGATTTATGATCTAATTATTTTACTTTACTGTTAGATCCCAAATTAATTAACACTGCAGTGGTGCTGGCTCATTAGCAATATTCATTGGGGTCGTCCCACACACATCAGGATATCATCAACCTAAGGATATGCATTTCCTTTTTATATTATGGCATTATTCACTTGTCCTTCCTGCCTGGGTGACACTGTGTTACTCTGTAGCACCAAAAGGGCCCATCCTCTGTCTCACTGCATATTCTCCATCATCATCATCAGTTCCCATGTGTGCTGTTGGAATGTTTTCTCCTGCTGGGGACTGGGATCTGCTGCTGTGCTCACTTCTTTCCTGAGCCCTCTGCCCTTGCTGCTTGTGCAAACCACCCTGCCTGATGTCTCTGCAGGAATCAGTTGATTTATTTTGCATGCAAAAGAGAGATACCTCACTGAGTTCTCCTGCTTTGGCAATAGCTAGGTATCAGTATATCAATTGTCAGGTCAGGTCTCCTAAATAACATCTGCCTGAGTGTGCTATTTCTTTATTTGCTAATAAAGCCATTTTTCCTCCTATCATCTTGCAAAGTGCTATTGCTCAGAGCTTGTGTTTTCTTTATGTTGTGGCTCTGAGTCTCATTTCAAAACAAACCTCTAAGCCCCAGTTGTGATGGGATTGTCTGTCAGGGACGGTGTTTATCAAATACTGCCTCCACTCTCTGCAGAATATTAACCTCCAATGCTCTAAAGTGCTGTGTGTCTCAGACACTTCAGGAGCCTCATGGCTGCACATCATGGTCTGAGACAGCTACGAGCTCATGTGCTGGACTCTAGATATTACCTAAAATTTTGAAAAATGTCTCTCTTTGGGAGCTTTTGGCACCTCTGCCCTGTGTTAGATTAAGTGGAGAAGAGCTGTAGTGAAGTATTGCCATCCTGGTTGTTGTAATCACATTGGGGTTCCTGAGGTCAGCCCCTCTCCCTGAGCCTGCAGAAAGCCAAGCTTGATAGCCCTGGAAGGGGCACCACTCTCCTCACCTAATTCAGACTGGGAAACAGAAAGCCAAAGACTTCCTCAGGTTAATTCTTGCCTGCATTAGGTCACCTGCTGCAGAGAACAGGAGCCAAGGGCAGTCTGGGCTGCCCGTGCTTGAGTGTGTGGGATCTGTACACAATCCCTTTTCCCATCAGAACATTAATAGACATATATTTGCTATAGAGCAACCAAGAGCTGGGAAATGCCCCTCACCCATGGCCAGTCAGGTGTTTCTGTCTCTGGTCTGGGGGCTTGGGGAAGGGCTACAGGACAGGCAGCTGAGTCCTGCACAGGAAACAGGAATGGGTTGCTGAGCTGTAGATTATAATATCACCAGTGTTTTAAGAGTTCAGCCCATCTGTCAGATAAAAGTCAAAAGAATGGATTAAAATTCCCCAAAATAAATTTGACCTTGTCGAAACATTTTCATCTCCTTGACCTTTATTCCATCAGTGTCTTTTGTGTTTCAAGTCACAGCCAGATTTTGAAGCCTGAGAATTTCCCAGGGAAGGATTTTGTTGGTTCCCATCACTTGGAGTGAACGTGAGGACAGGGTGGCTTGTGGTGGCCTCCTGGGGAGGGGGGTCTGCAGCCTGTGAGTCCCTGTCAGCAGGAGCTGCTGAGCAGCATCCTGGGACTGTGTTTTCCTGAATTGGGGCATCAGTAAGACAGGACTGAGGCACCAGCTGGGCCTCCCCAGGGTCACAGCAGCTCCCAGAAGGGGCTGCTGGGTGTGAGCAAATACATTTTAACAGTGGCACAACAGTAGGAAGGGTGAGACACAGACACTGGGAGTCAAAATGTGCCAACCAAAACAAGAATGTGTTTTATACCCTGCAAGGAGTGAGAAGTCTCTGAGTAGTGTAGGGACTGTGCAGTCAAGCACAGGCCTCTCAGTGGAGCTTAAAGGTGATGGTACAGGTAGTAGATACAAAGGAAAGGGCAGTGGGCAGTATTTTGGTGATGATGCTAATCAGAATTGTCCTCACTTATCAGATCTACTCAGGGGTTGGGGTGCCTTGACCTCCCTTGCCATGGCTTCCTTGCTTGTCCATTTTGGAAATGTCAAAATCAAATTTCCCAATTACCCCTGAAACAATAAAGAGGTCAGTCTCCCTCACAAATAAAAGATGCTAAGGGGAGCAGAAGAAGTTTAAAACTGTATAAAGCTCCCAAGCCCTCCATTTAGAAGAGTTTGAATTGATGTACTTTGCTATCTAAGAAGTTTCTCCTACAGGCACTGTATAGAAATTATCAGTATCTACTGCTTGTGCAAGAAGAATGCATCTTGAACAAGGACTCTGAAAGTATCAGAGCGTTCAGGAGCCAGAGAGTTGGGAGCTGGAGCCAGATATCATAAAGATATTAACGTTTCATTTAATTGCAAACTTCTCTCTCTTTCAATGACCAGCTCAGGAATATGTCCAGAATTTCCACTTTCTCTGAAGTCTAAGACTGGAATTGTATTTAGGATTACAATTCCAGTATGCACTGATGAGGTCTGAAGGGAAAATAGATGTAAGCAAGTAATTCTTGCTGTTAGAGATATCAGGGTTACACAAAGAAAGTTAGTTACTCTAAGATTTTGGGTTCCTTTAAGGGGAGACAGATATATGTGTAATAAACAGAGAAAAGAAAATTCTTGAGCCCTTAAAACATGCAAACAAAAGCACCCAGATCCCTTATATGCCTCAGTGCTTGTCTGTAACCAGTCTGTGAGCAGTTCACTGCAGTTGTCCTTCAAAGTTCCCAGGCTGGGATTGCAAACAATTTGGAAACAAATTATTTGGAGAGAGGGAAGAAAGGGTACAGCATCCAAAAGTGTAATAAATCCTTTGGGGCTTGATCTGGGGTGGAGGAAATACTTGCAAATGTCTCCAGGTCAAAACAAATCTAATAGGATTTTGATTTAGCAAGACCCAAACCCTGCTGGCCCTAGTGCCAACTCATTAATTGTAGCTACCTGGTGCCATTGCACTGCTCTCCTCTGGGAGTGTGCCCGTTGTGAGGCTCAGAGGATTGGGATTACAGCTGTCCTGGGGAATGAAGGGATAATGACACTCATTGGAATGCACTTTGATTGTACACTTGTTGGATCTCAAAATGAGAAGAACGACAAAACCTCTGTTTAGCTGGAATTAGTTTCTTTATATGAAAGGCAGAGAGGCTTCACTTGATTAATTTAAGTCTGCTTCCTGCCTTTCATTAGCAAATAAAAGCTCCTTTGTGCTGGGGTGGGGGATATTGAGGTGGGGAGAGGGAGATCAAAGGCTGCTGTTCTCTGCCGGGCGCTTCTCTGGATCAACCCGCAGGAAAAGCAGCCAGGGCTCTGGAACTGCTGCGAGGGGGCTCAGACACAGATTGGGGCTGGCAGCTCTGTGCTCCAGGCTCCACCAGAAGTCTTAGTCAGAAACTATTTTTGTTGAAAGCGTTTCTCACCCTCTGCATTATTCAAGGCTGGAGGGGTCCCTGCGGGTTCCCCGCTGCACACAAAGGCCCATCTGTGCCCTGGCCACTGCCCATGGAGGGGAGCTCCCCTCCTTCCCAACACACTGACAAACCCAAAAAGCAGAAAGAGACCTTGCCACAGATGAGTCCTGACCCTGGGGACGGTGCAGATTTGCCCCAGAGTTTTACCACTGCCTTATGGGGTTGCAAATGTCTGCAGGAGTCTCAACAGCTTCGTGTTTTAGATGGAGCTGGATCCAAATTTATGGCCAAGTTACATCTGGCAAATGCAATATGAATTTAGACCAAGGCAGTGGTTTTTTTGTTTCTTTTTCTTCTTTTTGCTCAGGAAAAAGTTACCTGCAAGAAGCATCATGCTTTTCCTAGAAAAGTCACTCATTTTGAAGTCCTTTGTTAGTGTTATAAGAATGAAGTGTCTGTTGCATTATGCAGACTGAGGGGTTTATACAGACATGAATCTCCATTTATTGTCCCAGAAGGACGTTCAAGAGTATTTTCTAACTGGTAATTAAGGAAAGCAAGAATTTTTCTGAGATTTCTTGTGCTTTTGAAGAGGGGAGGCCCTATGTACCATGGATGTTGCAGAACACAGTGAGAATTGCAGCAGAGCCAGTTGCCAGACTGGAATATTGCTCTTCTTGACAGTGTCCTTGGGACAAAAAGCCTTGGGTACTCATGTTGGTTAGGCAGGCAGCACAAAGATGAAGGTTTTAATGATGGGGTTTCTTGAATTTTGTCACGGATGTAAAGGTCACATGAAACATGCACTGCAGGAAGTGATACCTGGAGGAAATGAAAAGAGCACTCTTAGCCTTTCCCTCCTCTAAATCCCAAGTGTCCATCCCTGGACACCATGGGCAAAAAGGGAGACTGAAGCAGGGAAATGCTGAGCAGCTCTTGAAAGCCGCAAGACCCTTGCTGATCGTTGTTTCTGAACATTGCTGTTCTCTGGCAAAACACGTTCTCACTCTGCCCTTTGGTGTCTGGGATTGCTTTGCTCAGTCCTTAGCCCTGAATATCTGTGATCTGCAACCCTCTGTGGGGTGAAGAGGATCAGACACAACACCGTGGAGTAGTGTTAAAAGAGATGCTTTAAAAAGCACACAGAAGGGAACAGGAATCTTGCACTGAATCATTTCCTACAGAAAGGAAAGTTGTGCACTGAACCCTCCTGACTTCTCCATGAGTCACAGCCTCCCAGCCACACTCTGCTCAGGAGAAGGGGAGTGCTGGCCTCACAGCAGTGACTCTCAGTTCAAGATGATCAACTGTTTCTTGAAAGTCTTCTGGAGATGAGTCACAGCTCTCCCTTTGCTCTGCAGCCTGTGAGCAAAACCATGTGATGTGTCAGGAGAGAGACAGTGAAGGTGTTGGCCATGGAGCATCAGGATTTTACTGTGGATGGAACCTGTCAGCCTCTTGTTGAGCTGTGCAGTCTGTCAGCATGACAAACCCTGTTTCCTATTATTTTTTGGGGAAAAAAATTGAATGCAAACAAATCTCATGTGATTTTACAATTTCAAATTGTGAGAGTACCCAATATTTTTATTTTAATGAGCTGTTAACCCTCCATCAGAACATGAATGCAGTGGTTCCTAGAGAGGGTGGAGATGTCTCTGCAGCCTGCAGGATTTTCTGTGACTTGTGGCTGCAGGTGTTATGGGCACGGGGGTTGTTCTGAGCTGCTGCTGAGCCCTCCTGTGGTATCAGCAGGGTCCCACTGTGTGTAGCTTGTCAGACATTGGGGGCATTAGAAACCTTACTTAGATGGAGTAAAGATGGTCCTTCAAACACATTGGGCCATGAGTAAATTTTGAGTAAGTGTGTGGTGCTGTAAAGCAAAAAAGGTAGCAGTCAGAATGGGAGAGCAGAGTTTCTAAAGGCTCCAACACATCTGAAAGTCTGAAAAAGATTAAGCAGCATTTTCTCCCGTGTGTGTATGTGCTGAGCTGTGCCACAGAGGAAGATGGCCAGAGGGAATGTTTCTGGGAGTGACAGCCCTGATACACTTCACATGTTTGAATAATGCTCGAGTAAAGCAGAACCTGGTCTGGGGCAGAGGTTTTGGGAATGCCACCTAACACGGCACATCTCAGGGAGGACAATTTTTGTGGAGCTGCAGCAGAACCCATGAGTGACTGAGGCTGAAGCATCCATCTGGAAATTTTAGCAGGACTAATGCAGTTTGTGATGAAAGGCTGGGTTAGGACTGGGATATGGAACAAACCAGCCTGGGATTATCTGTTGGGAGATGTTGAATTAACCTGTGCTGTGACATTCAGCTTCCCATGGAGCACAAGCTGCTGGTCTGACCTCTCCCACTGGGCAGGTGACCCAGCACAGAGGGGTGGGTGTCAGCAAAGCTCAGGGACCCTGCAGAGAGCAGGTGATGTGGAGGATTCTGCAGTGCTCAGAGTCTCAGCCTGCAGAAACTGCTGCCTGCTGGCTGCAACAGAAGCCTTTCAAGCACCATTCTGGTGTTGCATGGGTGATGACAGCCCGAGCTGCACAGGATTATCCATCAGGTTAATATTATCACTGCAGCAGAGGATGAATGGGCTGGGCACCTGAAAATGAAAGGGACATGTACTGAGTTTAAATTGAAAATTGATACACAATCCCATGTATTATCAGAGAGAAAAACTGTAGCACTGAAAAGGGAGACATATGAGGTGGAAGGTGAGCAGGGGAAACTCTTTGGTTCTTGGGGATCAGCTAAAGGAATGTGAGCCAAAGAGGCAAGGGTAAATAAGTGAAAAAGATTTTGCCATGATAACATCTGGGAAAAGTGCTTCTTGTGAGTATATTCAAGTCCTTGGTGTTTTTAAGTCTGGGAGGTAGTTCACTCAAAGGTCAGCTACTGAGTCGGTGAGAGGGAGTTTAAGGATGTCTCCAGGGAATGAGAAAGTCTCAAGAGAACACGCCTAGAGCTCAGAAAGCCCTGCTGCCTGAAGCCATGTCTCAGCAACCTTTCCCTTCTGCTGTGGCAGGAATGAAAAGATGAGCTGAATTTCTACTGTTGGTGTCAGATACTGGAAATGAGTGTGTTCACTTTGGCTTTTATTGGTTATAGCAGGGGAGAAAAATGGAATATTTAGCTAGCACCGAAAGAGGTAAATGAAAAGTGAAAACTCTCTACTGCTGCTGAAAAACCTGAATGGCTGGCTTGAGAGGAAGCAGAGCAGAAAGGGCTGCTGTGGGCAGTGTTGCTTGATCTCCCTTGCACCAAAGTGTGTGTTCAGCACTGCCATCCCTGCAGCAAAGCACCAGGGTCACTGAGGCTCTCCTCCCTGAGGTGGAAGCTTGGTGTGTGCCCCGTGGTTCTCTGGGGTACACCCTTCACAGGATGGGTCTGGAAGGGCTTGCAGGCAGCTGTGAGGGTCAGGTCAGCAGAACTGGCTGTCCTTGCTCTGGAAAGGCCTTGAGAGCTGGATGTGTGCAGTGCCCTAAAAGCAAGGAGAGTGCCAGGCTCTGGCAGAATGAGCATCATGTGACCATTTGTCAGAGGAATGGATGAATGGCAGAGTGTGCCTGGGTGCCCTTTCCCATCTCACAGAGCTGTGTGTGTCTACAAGGGACACAAGCAAGAGCTGCAGCGTGTTGTACAGACCAGAGCAGACTGGATCAGAGAGCTCTGCAAGAGGGAACAGCAGCCCCAGAGACAGGCATGCTGCAGCAAATGGTGTTCTGGGTCTTTGTTTCCCTGCAGGAATGGGGGGCAGAGTTCAGCTATTTCTGTCCTTGCTGGTACGTGTTGGAAGGCAGTCATGGTAAGGGCAGGGGGACTCTCAGAGATGTAAAATCCCAGTAAAATGTTCTGCTCTTTCCATCTTTGAAGGAAGCAGGGACAGAGTGAGCTCACATTATGCAGATGAGGATGGAATTTAGTGACAGGTGAATTAGCCAGGCTTGCTGTGGGCAGGAGCTACTCATGGTCTGTCATAGAAAATATGTGATTTTCCTCTCACACTGCTCATCTGAGTGCTTGGACAGGGTGTGAGAGGGAGGATTAAATTTTCTTTCTCTTTTTTGGGGGTTTTAATTATTTATTCTTTTTTTTAGCATAAATAAATACATTTATTTCCAGAAATGTGTTTGCAGGAACTCCTAGGAGTCATTGCAAACACTCAGGCATTCAGGCACACCCCACAAAGAATAAATAGGGAATTGATAGATGTGAACAGACTTTAGGTCTGAATAATCGTCCTCCCAGATTCTCTCCAGGGAATGCTGTTAGAGTCTGAACATTGTGGGAGGAGAACTAGGATTTATTCGGTGAAGATTCACTTACCATAAATAAATAAAAATAAATAAGTAGGCTAAATTAGTAATGAATAGTTCAGCCAGCTCTAATGCTAAATAAACACACTGAATTGTAATGAAAATACTAAAGCCTGTTTGAACTGCAGCTAGAAATCCAAGGAGACATAACTGTGTGGCACTTAAATTAGCACTCACCATAAAATAGAAATATATGATATAAATGATATAAATATGATATAAAACATAGTTGGGTTTTTTTTTTGTTTTTTTGTTTTTTACCTCATGAGATTTTAAAGATTCATCTGTTCCCTGTGTTTGGAAGGCTTGAACAAGACACTATTCAGTGCTACAGAGTGACATAAATCACTGAAGAGTTATAAAATCCCTTGATGTATGCTCTTGGACAGTAACTATATTTGTAGAGGCTCTCATGGGGGTGCATTTATACTGATAGGAGGCTGGTTTAAATTCCTACAGTTATCTCCATATAAAGCATTTTTATAGGATTTTCCACACCGTGGGGGGTGGTGTGACTTTAATTATACAGCTCAGGCTGTATTGGTAAAACTTACAGGCAAAGATAAGCCCTTCAGCAAGGCAGACTCCTGCACTTGAACTTAAAATAATTTTCTTCTTGTGAGTTCCCCCAAGAACAGCTGTAAAAATCAGTAGGTGCCCTGGCAGGAGGGAGAGGCTGTGTGTGCAGCCAGCCCAGGGAGGGTGTGGAGCCAGCACTGCCCTGTGCTCCCAGCCCCTGGGGCTGAGGGGACTCCCCTTGGAGTGGCTGGAGGCTGCTGAAGGGCCACCAAGCACTAATCAGCCTTTTGTGGCCACTTTGGATCATTTATTAAACCCTACCGAGCTGCAAACTGCAGTGTGAGTCAAAGGCTTGAAAGCAGCTGGAATGAAACTGCAGACGAGGCAGAGAAAAGCAACTCTGCCAAATGGAGCTCTCAAAAACTGAGTATTTCCTTTGAAGAAAGTGCAGCAGCTGCCCTTTTACTGAGGGCAAACTCCTCAGGTGATGGGGGAAGACTGCAGGGGCAAGTCGTGGTTGATGGGCTGGGGATGACCTGCAGTGCTGGTGTTTGGGTCTCACAGGCTTTCTGACCAAGAGTAATCAAAAGGTTCTATGGCACTGGAGTTCAAGGGGCAGCTGGAAACTGCTATCACCATCCCAGTGGTGGAAAGAAATACCTCAGTGTGCAGACTGGCAATTATGTGCCTCTGAGGGTGTGGCCAGTTTCTGGCAGTGATGGGGAAAAGAGCTCTCAGGAGAGAACATTCAGTGGTTCACTTGATAAAAATAGGATTATCTCCATCCCTAAGTTCAGCAAAGCAGCTTTTAGAAGCAGAATATATCTGTGCTCTCTGACTGCATTACACAACAAAAAGAATGTAAGAACTTAGAAGAAATGAATAAGGTGTGTAGTATCCCAATGTGAACTGAAAATGAAAAAAAAAATGAGAGAGCTTTTTGCTTTATTATAATAACATGGAGCAGAGTGAAAGAATGGCTCTGCATATGAAATAGAGTTAGGAGGATAATCAACCCAAACCTCCTATGATCCTACAATAGAGGCACCAACACTGGAGGCAGGCAGGAGAGTTAATAAATTAAGGTGCAACTAAAAAAGATTCATGGTCATTTAACAATGTGTCAGGGCTCCTAGAGAAATGAGTATAATGTATTTAAGCCTAACGTGCAAACAACTTTAAACAGGAAAGAATAAGGGAAGGAGAAAATGGGAGAAGATTTATTGCAGCAAGCAGCTGAGGTCAACTTGCTTTCACAGGAGAACAGGAGAAGAAAATGGCACATGCATGCCTGGAGGTGGCTGCAGCACTTCCACCTTCCCTCAGTAGGAAGCAAAACACATTGAGGAACTATCTGAATACCCTTAAAATGAATTGTTCAAGTGCCTAGCAATGGCCAAATGGGATATCTCACCTTGAATATTCCTAGAGCAGTCACTCTGCTGAAGCCAACAACCTCATTCATGACATGAGAACTAACCCCAGCCCTGCTACTCTGAATATCAGCTCTGGGGCTTGGCTGCCCAGGCAGCATCCACATGGGTTTGAGGGGTTTTTGTTTGGTTGGGGTTTTTTTTTGGTGGGAAGGTAGAATAAGCCTGAGCCATCTCATTTATTTTTGGTTCCCCCTGCATTGTTTCAGCTTGTGAGAAGTTGCTGTGTCTCTTGGGTTTGCTTTTGAGGGATGATAATCATCAATCCATCTGAGACAGGGCAGATGCAGCAGCAGTTCTCTGGTTGCTGGGAACCCATCTCTGTCTGCAGACCCTGGCCAGGTACTCTCACAGGGGTATATACAGCAGTTATTTTATGTATAAATGTATTTTTATATATTTATACATATATATTTATCTATATAAATATATTTATGTATAAAATGTTACTTTATATGTATAAATAGTTACTTTAAAGCTCTGCCCTCAAGAGAAGAGGGGTGAATTCACCTGTGCAGGTGTTCAGGATGGTTTTATGTTTGCTGTGGGAAGGGCTGGCTGAGTGCTGGGGATGCTGTGGGAGATGTTTGTGGACAGAAGACAAAAGTCCCTTTTTGAAAGAGCAGCCACGGGCTGAGCCCCCTCTGAGCTTTGCCTTGCAGAGTTCCAGCACATCTGGGCACAGATTTACCACTGCTGTGCTGAAGGATGAAGTCACTCTGCCTTTTCCTTCTCCTCCCAAGAGGTGCTGCACGTGGATCCACTCCTGTGGTGGATCACCATGGATCAGCTCTGTGGAGCCCCTGCCCCACCTTCAGACCCTCTGGCCCTGGCAGGGCACTGAGCAGGGCATGGAGCAGGGCCTGGGCAGCCCACACTGCTGCAGGGTTACCCCTCACACCTGCCCCGGGGTGTTCTGCAGTGAAATGTTCTTCGTCCCTGATTCATTCTCTGTGAAACAGGCACTGGGGGAGCTCTGCTGTTTGCACACAGGACCCTCACTCCTGCAGTTTTCCTCCTCCACTTCCCCTCCATGCAGGGCTGTACCAGCTCTGATGCTGTTCATGGTGAGGAGAAAATGGAATAATTCTATTTCATACAGTGGTATTACTTTCTCTGCTCCTCTGAAAGCATATATGTGCCTAAACATGCTTTCTAAGGGCTGCATTTTCAATTATCTATAAGTGAATACTATAAAAGAAAACCTCTCCCTTTTTAAATTTTATTTATTTTATGGGATTAAGATAGAGACATTAATTTCAACATTTAATGGTTTTACTGTGGCGATGTTCACAACCCTTCCATGTTCATTTTTTGTGACTTGTTTAGCACTTACTGTCAGGGCTGTTCACTGAAACAGCACGTTATGAGAGAGCAGGCTCCTAGATGACATGGATGATTTATAAATACTTTATACAGTCAGAACATATTTATGCAGGACAACAATTTGTTTGGTTATTCCAGAGGCTGAGCCACTAACAGTTACATTAGAGAGACAAAAAGGACTGAACTTGTGCTCAAGAAGGGCTGCTTTGGGCTGTTACCCTAATGATTCTACTATTGCTAGATAAAAATAGATAAAAAGTTTGAGCTTCAGGCTTTGTCTGCTTCAAAGATACATTAGAAAAATGAAAAATAGGTTAGAAAAATGAAATATAAGATCTTGCATCTTCTAAAGTTGGTGTAAAACACTGTCAGCAGAGCAGGTGTGAGGCTTGGGAAGAGTTACAGTGTGGGGAATATTCTTGTTCTTTGCTTTATGAATCAAGTGTTTGATTTAAACTTATAAATATACTTTATAAATGCCTATACTTCATAAGTCTCTTATTTGAGGCAATAATTACCTTATGTCACAGAGCTAAGTCTAAAAATAAAACGTAAAGGAGAAGAAACAGATGTAGACAAATGTAAGCCTGATCCTGCTGGAGGTGTCAGCAGCCAGGCTGGGATCCCTGGGCCAGCCAGTGGCCCCTGCACACTGGGATCCACCCGTGTGAATCTCTCAGCAGGATCAGTTTTGGTGCCAAACCCAACAAAAACGTGTCTAGGTCATGTTCCAGTGGTGCTGCAAATGTCCTCTGAGGGAGTTTAGCTTAGTAGTGCTGAGGATGGCAGCTCACAGCTCTGGGGAGGCAGGTGAGTTACTTTGAGTTTGAAAATAACCTTTGTAGTTAAGCTGTGAGTGTAACCATACAAGAGATTTGTAGGGGAGAATTTTGTCTTGATTTGCTGTTGCTCTGTCCAGATGTAGCTCCTGGAGGTGTGTGCCAGACACTGCCTGGCCCTTTGCAAATCCTGGGAGGTTTCCATGCTGCAAAGAGCAGAGCTTGCTGCAACATCTGGGAGAATCTGCAGTGTTAATCTCTACAACAGGGCAAAATTACCACAATTACAATTATAACAACACCCCTTTCACAATTCCTTCCATCCCCAGTCCCTCACTGCAGCAGGACTTCATCGGGATGCAGGACAGGTTCACAGAGCCCTTTTTCCCTCCTGCTCCATCATCCCTGCAAACTGCTGCAGACCTTCCCAGCAGCTCTGCCGGCTTTGTTTGTTTATTTACCTTCCATTATCCTCCTTGTTTCCCATACTTTGAGGTCAGTAGATGACCGGCAGATCTGCTCAATTTATTCCTGTGTATGACAAAAGAGACCCGGGTGGAGCAATGAGCCGTGAACTTCTATTTCTATTTCGCTGCGGTTGTGCTGCACGCTGCCAGTCACCCACCATATTGATGAGATTAGCTGGTAATTAAAAACCCAGCCAAGCCAGGCAGAGGAAGATGACTCAATTAGCAGAATGTCACTGAATCTAATTTACTTTGCTTATCACAGACTTATTCTCTAATGAATTAGAAACGAAGAGCAGGACACCTTCAGAAGGAGATCGAGGGGCTTAAAGGCTTAAATGCTTTCTAACCCCTTTGTGCTGGTGGTTTGGGTTGCAGCGAGTGTGCTGATACTGCTAATCACACACCCAAGGGCTGCTTCCCACTGCCTGTGTCCTGAGGGAGTGTGTCAGGGCAGGCCTGCTGCTGGATACCTCATGTGACAGGCACTGACTGGGTCAGGCCTTCCTTTCTTTATAAACCTACAAGTATTTATAAGCTGGGAGTGAGCACGGGCTTTGGATGGAACTGAGCTCAGGGATGATCTCTGTGACTGTGGGACTGACACTGAATGTGCTCTTTGGCCAATGAGGGATTTCCTGGAAGCAAAAACATGTCAGAAGTAGACACTTCCCACTGTAATGAGTATTTTAAGGCACTTCTCAATGCTTTTCTCATTTCAAATCTGATGTTTGGATGGTTAACAATTAGGACAACGTATTTTACTGGAGCTCTTTGGAAGTACTTTAAGAGACCATTGGACAGATGTACAGCTAAATTTGTATGTAAAGTGGAGAGTATAAACCATTATCTCTGCTGCTCTCTTCATAGTAGATAACAGAGCATATTATAGCTGATTTAAGTGAGGATATTACTGGGCTCTGAGCTTTTAATCTGATCTACATGACAAAGCCCACATGGCTTCATGAGCCTTCCAGGGCTCACAGGGAGCATGTGGAGGTCTGGATGTGCTGGTCACACCACGGGATCAGGACTAGAGGCTGGGACTTTGTCACTGTCACCTGAACTTGGGTAACACTGATCAATAGCTGGCCTTTTTAGCCTGGGAAAATGACTTCTGGCTTAGCAAAGAAAAACAATCGGAGCAAACCATCTCATTCTCATAACTTTGTTCAAATAAATTATAAATATGATATAAAATACAAAGCTTTTGAAGCTGTCAAAGCTATTTGGGAATCTCCAGAGACTGAATCCACACTGGCTTCTCTAGCATCCAGGGAACTGGTCTGGAAATTGTAATGGGCTGTAAGATTTTCAGCAAGCACGTATGTATTTGTTGATTGCAGGAGGGAGGGCAGAGTTGGTAATGAGAATGGATGGGATGGGACTTCTCTATTTCTGTCCTGAATCTGTTACCAAGGTATGACAAATGTTGGTTCAGTGACAGTAACTGTCCCTAAAATTCACTACTTTGACTAAATTTATAATGCAGTTTCTGCACAGAAGAAAAGAAATATTTAGGTGTAGATTATTGTGCAGAGATGGACACAAGTACTTTGCAGTTTTACATTTTACACGTCCTGCTAAATGTCCTGCCATTTTCAATCCCTATTTCCTTGTTTCTTTCCCCAGTACTTCTCCATTTTACAGAAACCAATTTCTTTAGCAACATGCAGTCATTAGAGAGCTGCTTGTCTACCACACCTGGGTCCAACAAGCCATTCCACAGAGGTTTGACTGTTGCAAACACACCTCTGCAAACTATCCTGGAGGAAACAAAACTCACTAAGATATTCTCCTTAAGCTAATAATGAGACACTGGAGTTGTAGTGCCAGCAGGTACCTTGGCATGCTCAAATGCTGTCCACAGCTCTTGGCAAGCAGGAATTTTGGACATGTGCAGTTACTGAGACCACAGCTCTGAGACCTCTGCTAATTAAGTGAAGTATATACATTTATGATGAGGTGTAGCATTGATATTAACGATTATTAATTCCATTCTAACTCTGCTGTTAATGTGGTGATTGTCCTTGTTATCATTAGTTGTTTTGTTTGTTATCTGGAGAACAGTGCTCACACATGTTGTTTCTCTCAGGCACATAAGGCACAAAGCCCAGCCCCAAGACCCTGCAGGGTCAGAGCTAGATCTGATCTCCTCCCAGTGAGCAGAGATTATTCCTCAAGTTTTTCTGGTGATTTTCTTGAGGGAAAATATTGTGATTTCCACAGTGGAATTCCAGTCTGGCTCCAAGAAGAATAAGATAGGCAATGAAAGAGACTTAATAGTCATTCATTTTGCTTTTGGGTTTAGCAGCTGCAGAGGCTTGGATTTTCCTGCTTTCTGTCAGTGAGCAATTTCTCACAGGTTTGGAGCAAGGATTACAAAATTCAGATAACTCTAGCGTGGCTCTGTTGTTGTAACATTGGAGCTGGTGTGGTGTTAAGCAGAAGTGTCAACACAAAGGGGTGGGAGTGAACAGAAGTGGTAGAGAAAGCTGGGGGAGCTCCTCAAGGATAACCTCAGTGCTGTGAAACAGAGGGAACAAGACAAGTCGAAGGATGTAATCAGCAAAACTTCTGGCAGCAGAGATGAGGCTGGAGTGGAGGTGTGTGGGGTGCCCTGGAGGGTGTGAGGGGTGCCCTGGAGGGTGTGAGGGGTGCCCTGGAGGGTGTGAGGGGTGCCCTGGAGGGTGAGAGGGGTGCCCTGGAGGGTGTGAGGGGTGCCCTGCAGGGTGTGTGGGGTGCCCTGGAGGGTGTGAGCAGTGCCCTGGAGGGTGTGTGGGGTGCCCTGGAGGGTGTGTGGGGTGCCCTGCAGGGTGTGAGCAGTGCCCTGGAGGGTGTGAGGGGTGCCCTGCAGGGTGTGAGCAGTGCCCTGGAGGGTGTGAGGGGTGCCCTGCAGGGTGTGAGTGGTGCCCTGGAGGGTGTGAGGGGTGCCCTGCAGGGTGTGAGGGGTGCCCTGCAGGGTGTGAGGAGTGCCCTGCAGGGTGTGAGGGGTGCCCTGGAGGGTGTGTGGGGTGCCCTGCAGGATGTGAGGGGTGCCCTGGAGGGTGTGTGGGGTGCCCTGCAGGGTGTGTGGGGTGCCCTGGAGGGTGTGAGGGGTGCCCTGGAGGGTGTGTGGGGTGCCCTGGAGGGTGTGAGCAGTGCCCTGGAGGGTGTGAGGGGTGCCCTGCAGGGTGTGTGGGGTGCCCTGGAGGGTGTGTGGGGTGCCCTGGAGGGTGTGTGGGGTGCCCTGGAGGGTGTGAGGGGTACCCTGCAGGGTGTGAGGGGTGCCCTGCAGGGTGCTGGGTGATGGCTGGGTCTTGGCTGGGTGCTGCAGGTGATGTGTCACAGCAGAGGAGGGAGAGAGGCTTTACAGGAAGGTGTAAATGTCTGAACACGTATCAGTTAGGAACAAAAGAAAGATGTGATTCAAAGCCAGTGGTATTAGAGGAAGTGGTGGTTTTACACAGTGTAAATCTGAGGGAAGGGACAGATCAAAGGGGACGGGATCCCAGGATTAGGAGGATTGAAGGAAGGCTCTCCCCTGAGGCACTCGGGCTGTAAGAGTCAGTGCAGGTATCACTGTTCCCCTCTGAACCATTGGAAAGGACTGTTCAAACACTTCCTAAGCCCAGTTATGCAGCATTCCTCACCCCCCTGGGATCTCCACGTGTTTTATAAGTCAGATACATCAGGAAAACGTCCCTGCCATACAAATATTTACTTTAAGTGATATCATTGGCAAGTACAATGGATAAAAGGAACTTAAACCTCTCTGGCTTGTGTGTAAACCAGTGACAATCATCTGCTCTGATGTTCTGGAGTATCTTTTTTAGATTGCCATCATCCATGCCTGGCTCTCCCATAGCTCCCTCAGGGATTCCATCTGTGGTCCCTCTCCTCTGCAGTGAGGCAGCCATGGTTCATTTAGCCAGAGAGACAGAGGCTGTGTGGATAATAAGGCACAGGAGGGCCTTTTTTTGCTTTAGTGGGAGCTAAAGATGAACACAGCAAGGAATGGTTTCATTCACACGTGGCAGACCTGACACACCAAGTGTCACTTTTATCTCTCCACGTGTCAGTCAGACAGAGGTGACAGGGAAGCTCAGGCTGGGTGTAAAGCAGAGTGTGCAGTGCTGTTCCCCCCTCCCAGCCAGCTGTCCTGTGCTAACTTGTTGGGGAAGCTGAACCAGGGAAACCTTATAAATATGATTGCTTAGCAAAAGATTCTGAAAATATGAAACCTATAATGGAAATAGAAATGAAAGCTTGCTTTGAGTTGTAGGATACTGAGCCTTAGTTACTATGTAGCCTGAAAACAATAGCCCAGCCAGCTGAAGGAGAATCCCTCTTGATTGAACAATACCCTCCTGCTGGCTAAGGAATCCAAAGGCCAATGTAGCAAAAGAGAATAAAGAGTAGTTTTTAGAGTTTAAAATATAACACAGTATGGTAATGTAGTAGTTCTTATAGCCTATGTGTAGATTCTATAGGGTTTTGTGTCATGTACTGGTTGGTTAGTGTAAATTAGAATATTCAATACAAAAGGAGATATAATGGATTGTAACAAAGACCTCACTCTCTCTGACTCTCCTCCTCTCTTGCTCTCTCTCTAGCTCTCTTGCCCCTGCGTTCTGACCCCTGCCACCTTTCTCTAGATCTCTTGCTCTCTCCTTTCTTACCCCTCACCCTCTTGTTCTCTCTCTCCCTCACTCTTTGGGACTTCCCCTCAGCCCAGGCTGGTGGCTGAAGGCAAGGCCCTTCTTACCCACCACCCTTGCAATAAAACCACATGTTCTAGAACACCTCAGGCCTGCAGAGCTCCCTCTCCCTGCCCTCCACGGATGTTCCTACACTAACTGTGGCCCACAGCTTGGTGTGGCAGTTCATAATCACCATTGCCATCCATGCTGTGGGTGCCAGCTGGTGATGGTGGCACGGGGGCACCAGGGCTCCAAGAGCCCAGCCTGGAGGCACTGATGAGGAGAAACATCCGTGTCTGCTTCTCTAGAGTCACATCCTGGCAAAACATGGCTGTGGAGGGGGAACAGCAGTGTGAGGGGAATGGGGGTAGAGGGCAGGGTTGGGTATAGGGAGAAGCATCTGGGAAGACAGGAGGATTTCTGCCACCTGTAAGAACAGGAGTGAAAATTTGAAATTTTGTCTCTGTAGAGCTGAGGACCTACTTGGATGGTGCTGATGGCACTCAGGACTGCTCAGTTTTCCCTAGGCTCACCTGCCAGGAGGCAGCTGGTGCTGCCCAGCTGTCCTGCTCAGCAGTCTGGCTGCCTGCAGATTGCATTTCACCTGGGAGGTTTCTCTTCCTTAAAAGTATTTCCTGACATCTGTTTGCCCAGTCACAGTGCTGCTCCTTGCACCTTTGCATTAGTATATTTTACTCCTGAGTATTTCAGGAGGCTTGTGGGGCTGGCCAGTGCCTCTGCCCTGGCTGGGGCTCACCCATTGCCTGGCTCCAAAAGGGTGTCAGGGCACTGAGGGGTGGAGAGGGGGAATGAGGCATTGTCTCAGCTCAAGGATGTGCTCTGCCAAACCCAACAGATGGAGTAGAAAGGCACCAAGAAATTTCACCATGACCTAATACAAACACTGCTGCTGAAGCACTGAGACAGCCTCTGGTGCAGCCAAGGAAGCTGTGCTGCAGCTCTGGGGAAAACCAGAGCCCTGCAGCTGTGGGAAGTGAGCACAAATGGGGAACAGAAGACACAAAAGTGAGAAGGGGTTTGGCACACCTGAAGGCCTTTTGTCCCATCCCTCTGACTGCTCCTGTGTGCAGGGCCAGCTGCCCCTCCTGCCGTGGCACACCAAGGCTCAGGAGGGCAAATCCACAAGGATTTACAAGGAAGGTATTTTCCTCCATCATCTGAACAAAAATCCCTGAAAAATCCCAGCCAAACAACCAACCAACACTGAGAAAACTTACAAAAAACCCCCAAACCCACAAAAAACCCTCCCAGAAGTTGTTTTACTGACCACGGAGAGAGTTGAGGTGGGTCTTGAATGCAATAAGATTACGAATCCTTTAACAATGGTCTCTCTCTGTGTCAGCCAAGTAACATTTCTGTCTTTGACCCAGCCTCTCAAGGCCTTCTACAGATGAATACCAATGACCCAGGCCTTCATTATCCCATCATTACACAAATCCTGCTGTTAATTTATGTATAGGAAAGAACTAGCAGCTACATAAGGCTCCATCAGCTGCATAATTACTGCATATATTATAAAACAGCAGCAAATGCTGCCTGTGAATACAAACCATCTCTGCTCATTAGAAACCTTGCAAGAATTAATTAATGAAGGTGTGATTCTGCCACTTGAAGGCATGGATATTGTCCCAGTGTGCCTCAAGATTCATCTGTCTTGGGTTTTCTGATGACTTTAATGTAGACTCCAGAGAAACTAAGATGAGCACGTGGCCTAAGCCAAAGCTGAAAACTGGAGGCAAAATTGGGTTCTGGAGCCCCCAGCAAGCCCTGAGGCTGCTCCCAGCCTGATCCATGGAGATTTGCACAGCCACATGTGCCCTGCAGAGGTGTCTGTCCCTGATAGCTGGGATGTGGAGGGGCTGTGACCAGCCTGCTCTGGGTCTGGATGCATTTTCAGTGTTCAGGCTCTTGGGATGCAGATCTGGATCCCACTTTTAAGACAAATGAAATGATCCTGCAATTCCAGTGGAAGAATGAAAGGATTTAGGAATTTTCCACAGTGACATTTGTATTCTAAGATCAATTTGCCAGCACAGCTTATGACTTCCCAGGTTTCTGTTTGCTTATGTGCTCTGCTAGACTGACTGTGGTGATTAATTAAATTACTTATATATCCATTATTTTAAAAACCTTTTGTTCTCCTTTCCATCTGCATTTATACAGTGCCACCTGATATTAACTTTCTGCTTGAGTGGTGGCCACTAATTCTGTGTGGGGCTCTGGAATGTCAATCAGCAAACATTTGAAACTCAGCTCAGTGCTGCAGGTGAGGGTGGGGATGGATGTGTGTTTTCATGACACGTTTCCATTTCATGGGTTTTCTCCCTTGTCTTGGGAAGGGGAATTGGGCTTTAGATGGTGTATGACCTGAGTGCTGCAGATGGTTTGGTGCCTGTACCAGTGAAAACTACGTGGAGAATATGTGCAAAAGGGAAAAACTCTGCTGGTGGGAAGTGCTGGCCAGGAATACTGGGACAGAGGGGGTGAAGAACTGCTTCAGCTCTTGCTCCAAATTTTGGAGGAGCACTGGGGCTCTGGCTGGCAGTCAGGCACTGATCATGCATTTCACATGGACTTTCCAACCAGCCATGGAAATAACAAACCTCCTTCAGTGAAATCTGGCTTAAAGGGTGGAAAAGCTGTGTTTCCCAGGAAAGAGAGAGCTTGCTGTTTTCAAGATGATTGAGATATTTTGAGTTTGCTGCTACTTCTTTTGAAGCAAAATGCATGTTTTGAAAAATTTTTTAAAAAAGCCAGCTTTGACACAGAATATGCTGCTTTTGTTGGCGTTTTGCTTGTGGACACATGTAAATAACATCTGTTTATTCACTGAATTATGGGCATATTCCTGTGTCCATTTTCTCCTGGAGAAAAGCAACATTTGCTTTCCTGCTGATGGGCATTGTGAGAGCCATGGTGCCTCTTCTTCCAGAGGGAGCCTGTGAAGGGCTCCAGAGTAGCTTAAAATAACTCATTGAAGCAGCCACAAAGGACCAAAGGCAATCTAATCCATCAGGCAGAGACATTTTCAGTTTGACTGTTTCTTCCTCCAAAGCATGTTGTCATTAGAATGAGAGGGATAAATGAAAACTGATCAAATTTGATTTGATGAAAAAGATAAAACATAGATAAAATTTATGTATTTCTGGTCTGGAAGGCATCTACCTTTCCTGATGATCCTCCTTTTTCAGGGAGTGTGTTTATTAAAGATACAGGTTGTGACTTTGTACCTATACTTATTTTTGTTTCTCTCTCACGTGCTCTCTGGCTGACAGAGAGTCTTCATTTCAAATGCCTGTTGTCTTTGAGAATTGTCTTCTCATTTATTTACTTTCATTTTGCCTGCTGAAAGTTCCTATTAATAGTAAGAGAACAGTGCCATGCCAGCATGTCTTTATCTGGGAACTTTACAGAAGTTGTCAGTTTAATAATACAGCAGTAAATTCCATTTAATGTAAAGCAGGACTTTCCCCACAGTATCTTTAAGTGGCTCATTTTGTCTTACAAATGTAAAGGTCTTGCCTTGCTTTGGCTTGCCATGGTGAAATATTTCAAATATGAGATACAATGAGACCTTTTTGTTGTGTCTTAGGTTCCTGTGCTGTCAGGATGCCACTTCATCATCACTTCAATGTTTCTGGGAAGGAGAAAAGGAAAACTTCTTTACAAGTGTTGTCACTTCTCTTGTGACTCTCTTTGGGTTTTCCTGTGTATCAGATGGGGTGTGGGGTGGCACAGAATTTAATTCAAAATCTTTGACTCCTTCTCTGTAACCTCTCCCCAGCATTTTGACAGCTCTGATGTATTTGTCATTTTAAAGGGTGTGTAAACACAGTAAATTTTATACTGCCAATAAAACGTGGTGGTGAGCTCACTGAGAAATTCCCAGATCTTGGAGGCCAATAATGTTTGAAATACATAGTAACCTCTTTATTGCAGCATTTTACACATCTACAAAATTAAGTTACCAGTCAGTAGCTAGCTGTAAACTGCAGTGCTGCAAGATAAACCTGAAACAGTAAATATTTTATATTACATTGTATGATCTTTTTAATAGTCTAATTTTCAGAGGGGTCTTGGAGAGAAAATGTTTACTATTTCCAGCTTATAGTTGAAATACAAACAGTGGAGATAGACAGCTTATTAAATGGCTCTCTGACATATGGCAATTATGCTGATTCTAATGATGGTTAAAATCAAGCTCCAGCTAAATGCTAATGGGGGTAGCAGCTTTAATTAAATCCACATTTAGGTACTGCTGTTCATGCTTCCAAGCCATCTGAGCAGAGCTCCCAGTCACTGCCTAACCAAGTTCAGCGTGTTGGGTCCCTCAGGGCTGCATCCATCCCTGCACAGAAACACCCAGTGATGGCTGGGAAGGGCTGGTCCTGTGTCCTGGGACTCAGAAATTGCCAGGGCATGCTGTGCAGCCCATGTCCCTGACAGCCACCCAGTGCCCTGGTGGGAGGAGGATTCCCCATGGAGGGGCAGCTCAATGGGAAATTTGAGGTGGAAGCTGATCCAAAAGACCACCTGGCTCTGGTTGCTTTGGCTGCAGCAGAGTTTTCTGCCAGCACAGAACACCCCCATGGCTTTAACCCTTTGTATTTAATATCCCTTTCTATCCTGAAAAAATTCCTCCTTCCAGAGATCTGTTTCCAGCTGCTCCAAGCCCTTCAGCATTGAGGTGAGGTGTTACATCTCAAAGATATGCACTTGGATAGAGGAATTCTTCTCAAAAAGAGTTTAGATACCACTATCAGTGAGAGAAGGCTGTGAAGGAATTATATTTGCATGTCCTTAATGTTTTGAAAGAAAGTAAATTCTAAGTTTTATTGGAGAGGGTGGTGAGTTGGAGGTGTGTTTGCTGTGCTGTGCAGTTTGGAGGGAGCTGGTGCTTAACCACTCCTCTGACATCTCTCCCAAACTGAGGATATCCTCTGCTTCCCTTGTAGCACTGAGCTCCAGAGCATTCACCTCTCTTAGCTCTGTTCAGAGAGTCAAACTGTTCAAATGGTTGGGGAGGACTGTTTAAGAAACTCTTCACATCACAAATTACACAGTAATGAAGTTCTCTGCAAGATACATAATGAAGAGCTTGCAGGTTTCTGTCTGTAGCTAAGTAAATCTGTAATTATCAACTCTGCAAGGTAGAAATTTAGGATGAGGAAGGCTGATCTGGTGCTCTGAATACATTGGTTGGTAGTGTAATATAGATCACATATGCCTCCCTTGAGAACTAGAGTTAAGGTGCTCACATTATTACTGCCTAAACTGTAAAGTCTTAGCCCAGGAAAATTGAAAACCAGCCCTGGCTTGCTGCTCATTCATGTCAACATCATACAGACTGCTCTGGCTTTTGGTCAGTGGAAAGGCAAGGCAAGTGGAAACTGAAAGCAGGGTCAGACCTTTAGCCCTTCCAGAAGGCACAGATAAACAATTGCTGCCATTCAGGGTTGCAACAGCCTTTTGGCAGAAGACTTCTTCCTTTTTCTTTTTCTGTGTCATTGAAGCATTCATTCTTGATATTCCTGTCTAGTTAATGACTGCTTGTAACAGCTCTCTCTTCCTGAGGAAGCTCAGAGGGGCTAACCTAAGGCCAGCCTCAAATTCATTGACAGGGAGGCACTTGTTGTATGGGTTTGGGCCAGGACACAGAATATAAATAATGATTTCCTGATCCTAATGGGCAGAGGTCAGAAATCCAAGACCTTCCTTTGACCTTCTGCAAACTCAGCCACAGACAGCAGATATTGCTGTTCTGTCAAAAAGGGAAGCAAGGTCCAGAGATATCTAATATAATAACTTATACTCCTTGTTGAGACTCACCTAAAAGAAAACCTTTGCCCCTCAGGTGCTGAAGTCATGTTAAGAAGTCTTTTATGGTTTTTTTAATTTTTTTTTTCAGTGATATTCACCATCCATTTTCAAAGATTAAGTAAATATATAACTTTACTTCATATCCCCACATCCCTGCTCTCCACCTGACTTTCCCTACAGGTGACTGAAGCAAGGCATATGTGCTGTCAGTGTCCAAGAAGCTTTTTATCATCTCTAGCTGGAGAAGAAGCTTTGCTCTAACCTGCCTTAGGTTAGATAGGGTCAGACCCTACCACACAGTGCTGTAACTCACCTGTGATTGACTGGTGCTTTGGACAGGACTGAGAATCCACCCTGAGCTCTTGCAGTGCAGAGGTCAAAAGCTCCAGCACCTCCTTTCTCACTCTGCTCAGTCACAAAGCACCAAGTTCCTTTTTAGGGTGTTTTGGCTTTTTCCTCCCAATTTATGCAAAGAAACTTCCCTCTGTCTTACAGGACTTGCCAAGCACTTGTCCCAGTTCTGGCAATCATGTAGAAAGAGAGATGAATGCACCATAAAATGTGTATGGCTTGGAGAGAGCTTTTGTCTTTTAAAGAGGTCTGCTTGCCTTCCCCACAGTAAGGCACTTTGAGCTCTGTGGATGAAAAAGGCCAGCACTGTGTAGAACAATGAAAGCACTAACACTGTCTGGGATAAATCCTGCAGGATTAGGCAGGCCTGAGATAATTATCCTTTTCCAGCAGAGGAAAGAGGCAGCAAGCTGTGTAGACTTCTGAGTTTTATCAGTTCTCTTTTTGCCATCAGAGGAGGAACTTTCATGCTCAGTTAGTATGAAAAATATGTAATGAAACTCTACAGCAAGTAACTTAGAAGCTGAATAACTCATTAGTACTTCTGTACTCCAATTATGACCCAATTTGTGCACCCCATCAGGTGCTGGTTAAATCCTCCTTTATTTTGTGTTTCCATCCATTACACCAGTAATCACTTGGATGCCTTTGAGGTTTTTCTGGCTGCTCCCACAGTGCTGTGCCTGGCTCAGACTGCAGACTGGAGCTGCCTTTGGACACACTGTCCTGCCCACAGCTGGGCATCCTGTGGTTTCCAGGATTGCCACTACCAAAGGTTGTCCCCTCTCCCTTCTCCCCAGGGTTATAATCTGCACTGAAGCAGTGACAGAATCTCAGAATGGCTGAGGCTGGAAGTCATCTCTGCAAACTGCCTGGTCCAACACCCCTGCTCAGAGCAGGGTCACATAGAGAGGGCTTCCTGGGGCCCTGTACAGGTTTGGAATATCTGCAAGGATGGAGACACCACAGCCCCCCTGGGAAACATGTTCCAGTGTTTGCCAGAGAGATCAAACGTAAGATAAAAAATGCCAAACCTTTTCTTAGGTTTAAATGGATTCTGCAGTATGTGGACACTCATCTCTCAATGAGTGTCTCTTGCCCTGTCACTGAAAAGAGCCTGGCTTAGTGTTTTTACTGCTTCCCATCAGATATTTACATGCAGTAAAGAGGCACCACCACCCCTGAGCCTTCTCTTCCCAGCTGAGCAAACCCATCTGTCCCAGCCTTTCCTCACACGAGTGATTCCAGCCCTCAATCATTTTAGTAGCCCCTCACTGGACCTGCTCCAGTACTTAATTGTCCAGAACTGGAGGAGCAGTACTGCAGCCCTGTTTCCCCAGGGCTCAGAGAGGAGATCAGTCACCTCCTGTGACTGCTGGTGGTGGTCTTCTACCAATGCATGTTGCTGGAAATATTTGCCTTCTCTCCATCAAGGGCACATGGCTGGTTCATGTTTAGCTTGGCATCCACCACTACCCAGGTCCTTTCTGCAGAACTGCTAAACCTGCACATTACTCTGTTTTGTCAGAGAGATACAGGTAAATGAAAATGTTCTTATCAGTAGAGTGTTTTTGCTTTTTGTTTTAAGCACAGGCCCTTTGACCAGAGCTCTGTGAGAGTTATCCCTGTGTGGTTGTAGGGGCTGTAACCTGTGGTACAGCTGAGCTGTGATGTCCCAAATGCTGCTCCCCTCTTCCAGCAGTGTGTTGAATGAATGGGTTTCTGTCATTTGTGCAAACATGATGTGTGACTTAGCCTGGTGTCAGCAAGCCAAGAACCAGCACCAAGCAGAGGAGTAGGTCCATGAGGCAGAGCTCAGCAGAGGCACTGGCTCAGGCCCTGGGAGCAGGGGAGCTGTGTTAGCCCAGCACAGCCCCTCTGGCAGGGCTAATTAACCTGAGCCTTGCCTGTCACTGCTCTCCTGGTGCCAAAGCTGGAGCTAGTCTGGACAGGGATGAAGTGCCCTGCATTTATTGTGCCTGTGGGTTGCTGTTTCACTTAGACTGAATTCCATGGAAAGGTTTGGATACTTAATTCTGTGCCACCAGCAGGAACTAAGCATCCAGCTCTGCCTGAGGATCTGATCCTGGGGCTCTTAGGTCAGTGTTGCTCAAGAGATATTCAATATGATTCAGTGGATATAAATCACCATTGTTCTCTTAATCTGAAAAAAGGTTGCTTTGATTTATACCAGCTCAGGAGCTGGCACACTGTTTGTGAAGGCGAGTGCTTGCATTCCTCCCAAAGCCTGTGGCTGTGTCTCAGAGTGATCTGTATTCCACTGCAGTGTAAAGTTTCTTCAAAATTTGGGAGCCATTTACAACTCCAGAGCCATGCTGTGACATGATGCATTGCTTTGTAAACAGGGCCTTAAATGACTGAGGTCTTAAATCCATAAACTGTCTGGGGCTTGGCAACACTTTGAAAATCTCTTTGCCAAATAACATGCATTACAGTACCCTCCAAACAAGATCTGACTGAAATGTTCATGCTCCTTTTGACACTCAACCAAGACATTATGAGACTACCTAGGGCTTATTTCCCCTTAAAATAATAAGGAAAATGTATTTGTGCTATGTGTAAAATGAGGCATCTGAAATACATGACATGCTTGCTTCCTTTGATGTTCTATTTCCTCTAGGATAGCATCCTTTTTAAAAAAAAAATAAATGATTGCTATCAATTTTGTGTTTGGAACCTGCTTGCTAAGACATCCCCCAGATGTAATACCCTCCCTGAGACACTTCAACATGTGTGCCTCTTCTCTTCCCTCTCAGCTCCCCCATCTCCAGGTGGAGCCAAGTGGGGATGGTTGCTGTAGGCACCAATATGTCTTCTGTTATTTCTGTAGCCACAGTTCAATTCATCTGCTTTCCACATTTGGGGTTGTTTTTCTCCTCCTCTTCATGAAAACGTGGCTATATTTTTCTGCAGCTTCACTTTTCACCAAGGCATCCCCACAACCATTCTAATTTATCATTTCACAGCACTTTGCTGCTTTTAAACAGTAAGTTGTCCAGGAGCACTCGTGTTTGTCAAGTGATGTGGCTGCCTCACAGAGAGCTCTAACTGCTGTCCAGGCTCTTGGTAATGAGCCTTCTCCAGGCTTGATTAGTCTGGTTACACGTGCTGCTGCTCTGTTCTTCTTTGAGACACGTGCTCATGTCTTAAAAGCAGAGAAAATAAGTGAGAAGTGAAGAAGCAGAGTTATTTGACACAGGTTTGATTCAATTTTTGGCTATAAATTCCCTAGTCCTGTAAATTCTGCTTGTTTCAAAGGCACAGCACTGAAAGCTGACCCTGCACATGGACACAGCAGCCCTGAGGTGCATGCAGAGGTTTGGTTTTCCTACTGCAGCCACTTGAAAAGCAGCAGTTCCTAAGTGGTCATACCCAGTAATGGCCTCGTCGTGACCACATGCCAAATTGAAGTGTACTGTAAAATCTGAAAGAAAACAGGAGTTTTAGGGAGGCAAAAGCTCTGCACACTGGTGCAGTGTGTTCAAAAAATAATAAAGAACATTTTCTGGGTACACCTGCATGTCATTCAGCATGGAAGCAGTTAATAACCCAATTATTTCACAGCATCCTCTTCAGCTTCAGTTTCCATTCTCTTTTATAGCAGTCTAAGGGCTGTTTCCAAAGTGCCCAGACATCTCAGAGCTACCTGGTGAATCATAAATCTGCAGACAATGCTCTCTGAAAGCCAGCAGACACAAATGTAAAATGAGCTCCAGCCTTTTCCACCAACACCTCTCAACATTTATGTTCTTCCTTAACTGACTTTATGGACTCAAGGAAGGAGTAGTACCTTTTGGAATTTTTGTTTTTAGGCTTTGTATCACTCATTACACACCCTGCTTTTCATGTAAGAGGAAAGTGCTCTTCTGTGGTGGTCCAGAGGGCATCTGGCACTTGAGGAAAACCAGGAGGTAGTACCCAGAAAATACAAAAAACTTCTGGAGGTGAGACAGTTTTAGACCCTTGTGGGCACAAAGCCAAATCCATCATACACTATTTATCATATGCTGAGCAAACAGAGAGAGCAAATCAAGATCTCAGCCCGAGTTGCTGATGAATTAGGATCCCTGTATCATCCCAGCCAACACTGCAGACTGAGTGACTGTAAGAACCCACCCATGCCTGGGGCCACCTAATTGTGGAGGTTAATGGCAGAGCCTGATATGGGGCCAGCACAGTAGTGCCCATCCTGTCATTTTGTCATTCTTACTCTCAGGGATGTCTTACTCTCAGTGATCTACTATCACCCAACTTTTCTGCACACTATCACAGAGTGACACTTGTCTCAAAGGGGAAAAAACAAATGTTCAGTAATACATCTCTTTGGTTCTCTTTATGTATGGACTTGTGGAAGCTGTGTGATTATTGGACCAACAATCAGTGCCACACGACTGGAGATGGAGGTTTTTTGAGGTGTTGTTTAATTTTGGCACACCTTGCATGAAGGAGCAGCAGGGTGGAAAGGGAGTTCTTCCCTGCCACCATTCTTCCTTCAGATTCATTCCTAGCCTTTGATCCTTGGCTGCCCAGGATGTGATAAACAACCATTGCAAGCCTTTGACAGACAAGCAGGAGGTTCTCAGGGAGGAGGATATACTGAATGGTGAGCAAGAAAGGCTTTATGCAAACTGTTTTTAATTCCATGTCCCCTGGGGTGGGCCTGGCTGAATTCATTCTCCAGCAGGGCCTCTGATGCCAAGATATGGCTAACCTGGAACATTTCCATCCCTTCCTCGAGCTGCACAGTGTCAGCAGGAGCACAAGAGCAGCTGCAGCCTCTGATTCTGGAAGTCCTGCTTGCTCCTGAAGCTCCTGAGCAGCTCCCAAGGTTGGCTCCTTCTTGTTTCACAGAGAGCTGAGGTGCAAGCAGCCCCTCCTAGGCCTAAAACTGTTTAGGGAAATTTCTTTCAACTCCTCTGTTGGTGCTCTTGGGTCAGGGAGGGAGCCTGATGTAGCCTAGATTTGGCCACTGCCAAATTTTAACTTCTTTATTTTATCATCTTCTTAAAAATGCCAATAGACAAAAGTGTGTCAAGCAGGCAGATATCTGCCCCCTTCCCAGGCTCTGTTTCTCAATGTATACAAGCCTGAATAGAATGATAAAAAAGTGGGGAAATTTACAGACAGAGCACACAATAACAGAATTATATTTGGAAAAAAATAATTATGGAGATTTTGTAGAAAATCTGTAATTTGCCTGAACAATGTGAACAAGGAAATCACCTTCTATCTGACTCATTATGTCTTATTGAGAACTGAATTGTAAAGTCTTCCTTGTTCAAGCATGATTAAGACTTGCATGTCTCTTGTTGGCAAGATTTCCTATTGAGCAGAGCAGCAGCCAAAGAAAATGATGGTACAATTTTGTGTGATTAGGACAAATCCTTAAAAATCCGGGCAATTCTCAGTAACAATGTTAAGACAGTAACTAAAACAGAAACTTTGACACTTGTCAAACCTTCATTGTTGGATCAAACAAACGTTTCTAATTGGTTGAGTCAAACTGTGTTTATTCATATCTCTGTGTTTTCTTCAGTTTTGGTTTTTTTCCTGTAAACATCTGTTATTTTTCTGTTACTGCTTACGTAGTCTCTTTATGCACATTTCCAAGAGTGAAAACACAGTTCATTCCTCTTCATCTTCATTTAGGGGGTCTTCTGCACAGCTGATTTTTTCTTGTAATTTCCTTTTCCTTACTTCTTTTCAAAGAAATTCACAATAACATTTGGGAAATAGTTAGGATAAGCCAGTAGGATTTACAAGAAGTCTAGTCATCCTGTCAAACACAATGTGAGTGTACATCCCAGAAATGAGAAGGAGAAAAACAAAACCAAGTCTGAAAATGAAACTTAACCTATTCCCTTCTTCAGCAACTGGAAATTTTAACAGTTAGCTCAAGGAAAAAAATTAAAGCAGACACTAAAGGAAATGAAAGCATAAATAATTTGTAGGTTTGCTGATGGCCTTTGAAGGCATAAACAGTGCTGGGCAATAGACACTCAGTGGAAATGCAAGGAGGGTGTTTGTAGCTGTGCCAGGCTCAGGCACTGTCCTTGTCAGTCTCTCCTGGTTTGGGATGAGCTCACAAGGGTGTGCTAGGAAAGCCTCAGGCTGCTGAGTTGTCTCCATCTGTAAAAAGTCTTAATCCTGTTTACTTCCTCATGGATGTCTGAACCTGATTATTGCTGTATTTATCTTGGAATCAGCCTGGATTTGCAAACTCAGGGGTTCATCTGCCCTGCTCTGCTGCCAGCCTGTTTGAAGATCATGAGTTCCTTTGTTTCAGGTGACTTTATACTGTTGGCCAGGAGTTTCTCCTTCTTCCTCAACACCTAAACTTCTAGAGCTGTAGTTCCACGTGAGAACATCCTTCTCTGGCACTCCATCTAGCAGCCCCAAACTGCCCCAAGGAAAGGACAGGACCCCAAGACACACAAGGGTCACAGAGGGGAGAGTTGTTGTTTGGGTTTGTTTGCTCTTAGCACTGGACCAGTATCAGCCTCTCTAAAAGCCTTTTTGGTCAATTTGATTTGCAATCAATCTGCTCATAAAATCAACTTCTCACAAACATTTCTTTTGTCATACCAGCTGAGGCTTCTTCCAGTCCAGCTCCTGAGTTTTTCTCTGACGCATGAGTGCTACTGTGTTATTTCCCTATTTTTGATGGGCAGGTTCATGATTGCACCCAGTAATAAATTCCCCTCAAATCTCAGGTTGCTTTCTGATTGAAATTGCTATTATATGTAAATAGTATATTTCTCTTTCTTTATTTTATCATCTTCTGCTTCATGCCTGTCTAATGACTCGGTGCCTTGTTATCACAGCTGCTATTTCTTTTCTCCAGTAATAATTATCAATTATCTGGTCTCTTTTAGAAGTTCAGTTTTGTCATCTTTCATATTTTTCTGTGCTGTGTTACCCTCCACAATTCTCTAAACAAATTTTAATACCAGAAATTGTTAGCTGCAGTTTACACAGCCTTTGATCCAAAATGTCACAGGCTAAATATTTAAGTTAGACCAAGATGTCCAGAAATATTTAGTGTCACTTTGATTTTAGAGGAAAATTTAAATGCTTTTACTCCATTTTGCATCAGCCTCCTCTTTTTTGTTTTTAGCATCAAGAGTTGGAAAACACTGACTACATTTTTTTAAAATTTGAAATCAATGAAATTGTCAGGATAAAAATATGATGCAGCTGCATGAGTGGTAGTGGTGAAAAAATGTATTGCTGTGTCCTTCTCCAATCCAATATTCTCCCTTGATGTGAAATCCCTTGCAAAATTAAGGCCAAACTCAACCTGGAGAATCACCTGCAGAAATGTCCTGACTTGGGCTGTTAAATAACTCTGACTTCTTTTATTTTTTAGAGTGGAGACTGGTTCAGTAGTTTATTTTTTAAGCAACACCTTGTGCCTTTCATAATTTTGCCCAGGTTATTTTTTATTTTGGTGAAGCCTAGGAGCAGAGTTGCAATAGTTTTGATCACTGCCTGCTTCACCCAGCAGTTGGCTAAGATAAAATGCTACTTAATGCATTTTTTTACCCTGTTAAGTGCATGATTCATAGAGGAGCAACAAAGGTAAAACTTGTAGGAAAAAAACCCAACACATATAACCCAACAAACAAAACCCTGTGAGTAAATATTTGCACAAATGAGCACAGAGCAGAAGGGTGTCACGTTTGGAGGAGAGCTCAGATCCCACGGATGGGGCGAGGACGAGCCCAGCTATGGATGAGCACCTTCAGGGTGAAATACTTTTCCTAATTTAAACTCATGGAATCTATGAGATACATATATAGGATCACAATTTTCTGTACTTTGACTTATGTCCATTGCTGTGAGTCCTCCTGCCAAGATTTAGCTCTTTCAAAGGCAAAGTTTAATAAACAATCATCAGTGTGTTACCCCTACTACTCCAGTCCAAATAATAGGCAGAAGGGCTCTTCTTGAGATGGAGTTATTTGAAACGAGCTTCTTAAAGGTATTATCCTGCATAAAAATGCAGATTGGACCCTACAAGCAGTGTAACCTCTCGAGCAGGTGTTTTGAAATCCCCACCAGGCACTGGCACCCTGTGCAGACGTGTGGGAGGCTGAAGTGGCAGTATGGTACATTTGTAGGTGAAACAGTGGTGAGCACAGCAACACTGTGCACAACAGGTTGTTTAAAATGACATGCAGAAGGCCCCAAGAAGGAAGTCAGAGCTGGGATTTGATTAAGAGTGGGCATTTCCACAAGAGAGAGGTGCAAAGAACTGCAGATCAAGGCAGGCTGTTCCCAGGTACCCTGAGGAAAATCCTCAGTGTGGACGAGGAGCAGTAAATACAAGACAAACACTTTCAAACTGGCTTTTCATTATGGTTGGCTCATTTTAAAAAGCTGAGCTGGGTTTTCCTGGGTGTTTAATGTTTGCAGTAGCTATTGATTTCAGCTGGTGTTGGTACACGCTCGACTGTTTCAGGAGGGTTGGAGCAGCTGCTGTGCCGAGCCTGCTGCAGGTAATTGCTGAGCACAACAACCTCACATCTTGTTTGGGTTCCCTGCTCTTACCCAGCTCACTATCTCTTGCCTTATCCTTGCATTGTAATGCCCTTAGGACAGGACTATCTCCTGTGTTGTGTGCAGCAACTGAAGTGATAAAGATCCTGGCTGAGCCTGGTGCTTCTAGGAATTACTGCAAAAAAAATTCCCATAATTATTTATTAATATGGGATGCATCAATGCAAGACATTTAATTGGCTTTAATAGGCTTTGGATCAGGTTCCTCAGTACCTCTGGCCTTTTTGGGTTCCATTATTCATGAAGGAACATGTTTAATTCAGAGTTAGGGACTGCCAATATAACGAGTGCACCTTGTGCTTTTATCTGTGGATACAGAAGTTTTCCCTCAGCTTGGACCTGCTGCATCTATGTGGATGAGAGCATGGCAGATCCCCTCCTGAGGATGCTTGTGTTGGTGTGATATAAAGTGCAGTTTGTCCACCCAGTGAGGATGATTTTCCTCTCTTTTGCCCAATGATGAGCAGTGCTCACCTTGGGCCTAAATGGCAACTTTGCCAAGTCAGCAGAGGAGTTTAACAGGTCAAAGCAAGGGTCGTGCTGTGCTCCATCCTATTTTCATTCAGGGGCAATCTTCTTGTCAACCTTCCATTATCTTTTCCCCAGCTTTTACTTGAAGATAAAAAGAAACAGCTTATAATTCATTACAGTTCATTAAAATGAAAATAAAATTTATTTTGCATCAAAATGAAAAAATATGACTTGTTCATTATTAGCATATAAATGGTATTTTTTATGTCATTCTGCCACAAAATCACTTACATTTTCAATGATCACAGCACACAAAATTAATTTTTGATAGCCTTTTGTGATTTGGTTGAAAATTCTCATTTCTTTTTGTGCATTAACAGCAAACTGTATCCACTGCTATTCATACCAAATTTTAGATAATGAAGCAATTAAAAATACATGGATTGAAGATCTTATCTCATTTTTCCTCTGGCCTATTTCTGCTTCATTATTCATGAAGGAATATGTTTAATTCAGAGTTAGTAATTGCAGATATATCTAGTATAAATTGTGCCTTATATTCTTTTACCCAATTTCAATTTATTTTAGCAAATAGATCTATGGGGAAAAAAGAGCAGGAAAGACAAAAGGGCAAAAACTACATCTCAGTGTCACCAAACAAAACCTTACAGGTCTATTGCTTGTAAAGTATGTCTGCAACTCGGGGAAAAGTTGATGCAATGAAGCTCTGTACTTGGCATATTAATAACCTGGCATTGGTATCAAATGGTTGAATTAAATTATTCTGATTTGAGGCAGTTTGAGAGACCTCATGACTCAGTGTTAATGTCGTCCTGATGCTTTATCCCCAAAGTCAAAAAGTCCCAAATCAGTGACAAGCAGAAATAACAGAGATAGAAAAGTAGAAAAGAGCAGAGCCAAAATAAAATTAAGGTGTTTTAGGCAAAGTTAGAGGAACCTTCAATTGCCAGAAAGTGAAAATGAGTTTGGATGGTGTGTTTCCATGTGCCTGGAGTGAGCTGTGTAACAGCTTGATAAAACATTCAGATCCTGACATTAGAAATCGTGGGAGCTGTGGCTGGGTTTGGGATCCAAGGCAATAAAAGGCAGAATGTGCAGCAGAGTGGGCTGGGAGGGGCTGCCAGAGGCTGCCCCGGGGCCAGGGGGGCTCCTGCCAGCAGTGTCAGGGCTGGCTGGGGCAGCAGGGAAATGACAGGGGACACACAGGGCAGGAGAGGGCTGGGACCAGCAGCCAAGACACCCCAGGGCTGCCAAAACAGCCCTGTTTTGGGGACAAGTGTCCCCAAAACCCAGCTCGTGGGAGGGGACAGGCAGAGTGCCTGAGCTGGGGCACAGCTGAGGGTTTGGATGGTGCCTCTGGAAACAGCTCTCAAAGGGGAGGTGCTAACAAGATTCATTTCAACCAGGAATTGTGAAGGTTAATTGCTGTTGGCTACTGCGGTGCCAGGGTCCTCTCTCTGGGTTGTAAACTGTGCTTAGGAGTTGTCACAGCAATCCCCTTGTCCTGAACCTTCTGCAGAAGAAAAGAGAGGCATGATATGGGTGAGGTTCCAGCTGTTCCTCTGACCACGTGGCAGAGTGCTCTGGAAGAATCTTTTGTTTGAATTTCTAAGGACACAGCCCAAAACTTCCTTTATACCAGTGGAACTTTTGTACGAATGTCTCAGACTTGAAACAGAGTTTGTAGAATTAACAATTTGGATTTATTAAACATTGTGATCAGCACTTTCTGGTGCAATTATTAATGCAAATATTTCAGCCCAGTTATTTGATTAAATGAATAACTTGCAAAGTGATGCATAGCCTTTTCTGCATAGTCCTTGATTCATAATTTCAATAAGTTAATTAATTACAATCTTATTTTCTCTCTTAATGAATTCTGGTTAGCTTTGATGGCTTTGGAAGCCTTAAACATGTTGTGAATGATTCTAAAGTTTCAGAGGTGTTTTATTTTCTGTAGGAAATAGCTTTTGCAAGCTCTCCATCAGAGAGCTTGTATTTTGGTACAGAGCACTAACAAAAGTTCTACCCACCTTCTGCTCCCTGTGAGGAAAATCCCTCCCCTCATAGATGAGTACCCTGTTTTTTCTAGATGACACTGACAGGCATTGCTTTCAAATTAATGACACTGTGTTAAAAACTGACCAACAAAAGCTATTCTGCCCTTGGTGAGCAACCACTGGAGCCCTGTGAGGCCACGCAGGGTCTGCCCTGCCTTTGTCTGCAATGTCACCCCTGGTGTCCCTGAGCATGGCCCTGTGTCCTAAAGCTGCCCAGGAGTGCCTTGGCTGCTGTCAGAGCCTGCACTGGCTGAAACTCGCTGTTGGCTCACCACACGTCAGTGGAATTAAATATAATGCAAAATTCATCCAAGTGCATGACATCTGTTTTCCTGGAATCCTCTCTTCACTGAGTGCACTAAAAGCAGATTTCCTGGAAGTGGAACTGGTGCACAGAGAAGGAGTTTCCAGCAGTGTTGTGCTGTGGAATGGCTGTGGCTGTGCTGGAGCTGACCTGCTGACGGCTGCTGGGGACAGGGGACATCAGGGTGCTACCAAAGCCAACAGTGATGCCTCTGCAGGAGGGAACAACTTTTCACCAAATGACCCATGCTTTTCCCCACTCTGGCATGTGGTTGACTTGCTCCTATAGTTTGACCTTGATTTTTTTTTCCCTACTCTGTCCTGTTTGGATTTGGTCCTTTATCTTTTAGTGTATCTTTCCGGATTTAGGCTGATTTTGGAGAAAGGTGGATGGAGGCCAGGTGTTTGGAGATTATTCCATTGTCTCAGACCATATCTCCTCAATCTCCTCCTCCTTTTGCTGTCTCCTTTTTTGCCTCATAAGTGTTTCTGATCTCTGCCTTGCCCCTCCATCACCGCAGTTTACTCCCTTTCCATTCACTTTCCTCCATCCTTTTGTGGGAGAGAAAACACCTCTGAGCTCAGAGCAGTCATCTCCTCGCCTTTCACTGGTGCTGCAAAATAGGTGGCAAAAGCCATCCCAGCAGGTGTCCTTGAGAGAGACCTGGAGGCTGGAGACAGAGAGGCTCTGAGCTAATGACCATCTCTAATTAAGAACTGGGTAATTCAGATAGCCATCAGACACACTATCTGATCATAAGCATGAGCTTGGCACAGGCCTAGCTCTTCCCCCCTCAGTGTCCTACTCTGCAGTGAGGGGTCACCTAAACAGTCCCACAAAGCAAGGATTCATCAGCCTCACTTCATTAGAAACTAATTAGAACCATCACCCCAAGCTGGAAAGATACCTTTGAAGTACAAATATTTCCTCAGCTTTTCTTAATCAAGGCTTTCTTTTTATGCCCCTCTATATGTGCTGATTCCAGCCAGCACATGAACTAGAAATCCTGGAAGGCTGGGAGGGAAAAACTCCTCTTGCTGTATTTCCAATTGGATGAAAACCAAAAATCCATTGGAAATCTCATGATTTCCAGCAAAATGTACTGGCCAAGAAAATCTGGAGAAATTGCAAAAAAGCATCCAGATGTCTGGATAAATCCTTGAACTTAAAAAAAAAAAAAAAGAGTATATTTGGAGGTTTGTTTGTTCTTCATACAGAGAATAAAACCTTATTTATCCATATTAGTAAACTCCTGAAAGCTCAGGGTGCCTTAAAGGCAAAGAATTAGCTGTGTTGTTTTTGTTGATAAGCTTATGGGCCTGAGGGCTTGTATGGCCTGGACAAACAAATACTCTGATAGGAAAGCAAATTGTGAAAGGCAACTTATTCAAGAAGGTAACCTGTGCAAAAGAGGGAGGGGTGTGGATTGGATTTTTCTCACCTCTCCCACACTGCTCAGGATATTCCCTCCACCTCCAGCCCAGCACTGTCAGTGTCAGGAGCAGAGTGCAGGGACACCAGGTCCTGTGCCACTGTCCCCTTCTCCTCGTGCACCAGTGGGCAGGACAAGTGGGTGGCCACACATCTCTCCTGCATTCCACACTGCCCTGAGCTGTGGTTGGAGCTGCAGAACAGTACCTGAGGGACAGATCCACGATGGAGCTTTTATTCATACATTTTCAAGATGCCTCCCATAAAATCACTGCAGAGTGGCTCAGATCTCTGAAGAGCAAGCTCTGTGACGTGGCCTTCCTATTTCAGATGTTTTGGTTGTTTGCTCTCTGCATCTTTATTAAGAGCCCTCTGTGGAGGCTGGTGCATTAAACATTGCTCCCCCTTGGCAGTGGGAGCAGGGTGTGCACATTGCAGGGCAGGTGTCAGCCCCTTGCCAGCCCCTCACTCACAGATATTTAACTCTTTCTTAGGCTCCCAGGAAAGACACATGGAAAGAGCCACTGAGAGGGCACAGAATGGCACTGCTAACTAAAACACGGCAGGGAGGAGAGCTGCACTCCTGAATTTCACACCTGGAAACCTGCCAGACAAGAAGGAGCCACAACCAGCCTGGCTGCTCTCCTGTCGAGGAGCCGTCTGCTCGCTCACATTTGCCAGGTGGGAGCCACTCATCATTTCACAGCAGTTCTGCAGGCTGCAGCCTCCTGACCTGTGGGGAAATTACTCAAAGGGCATTTTATAGCACTTGAAGCCTCATCTATGCCTAGTGATGAGCTCACTGCTCTAGTTTTGAAGGTGCTGCCGGCAGTGATTCTTTCACGAATTGCCATTTCATGGCATAGTTTCCATTTCTAAACATTCTGGGATCCCCTTGAAATAGCCTTAAGGGAAGTGGCAGGTTCTGAAAGTCTTGATGCCCTCTTGAAAGCAATTCAGGTGCCAAATGTTGGTCTCAGTACTGGGAAATGAGCAGAGGGCTCTGCCTGGCTTGGTGGTGACTGGTGCAGAAGGGGTCTGACCTTTGAGGATGTTTCAAAGGGAAAATACTAATTGCTGTGTTTCTGTGATGAGAGACACAGATGGGCAGGGCATTTGTTTCTTTGGCTTCTATTTTTCAATTTAGCTAAAGGCACTGGGAAACTTCACTGGCAGATTAGAAAAAAATCTACAGCAATCTAAGCCAGCCACGTAACCCTGGCACCCTTTCTGAGTATTTTGAACTCCCCACTGCAAAACTCACCCCACCTTCCTAAGTGGAGCAATCTCACAGCCTAGGTTCACTGGGATGCTCTCAAATTTTCTCTTTAAGAGAAAACTAAGCTCTTTAAGCCAAGGAGCCATGCAATACTGGTCTCCTGTAGCTTTGCTCCTCCTGAGCAGAGCTGTTGCTCTCTGGCCTTTCTCTGTGGCTTTTTCCCCGTGTTTCTCCCCATGTCTGCCCTGGCTCAAGGGTGTGTCAGTGCTGTGAGATCTCTGGTCGTGGCTGTGAGCAGTGTGGGACACGCTGTGTCCTTGTGAGCAGGACAGGAACCACCAAGGGCTGGCAGGGACATCCCACAGGACACGTCCCCTGTCAGAGCAGGGCTGTGTCCCTGCCATGCTGTCCCTTCCCTGCTGCCCCAGACCCTGCAGGGGCCCTGCCTGGAGCTCCTGGCAGGGGGAGAGGGGCTGGCCCGTGTCTCTGGCAGCAGTGCAGGGCTGGGGAGGAGCAGAGGGGCAGCAGGTCTGCCCTGGGGCTGCTGTGGGGCTGCTGCCAGCGAGAGGGGGCCAAGCACACCCCGATGGAATGGCCCAGATTAAACCTCCCCACAGCCCCACTGCTCCTTGGTGCTCTCCTGCCTTTATAAAGCACCCTGACTTCAAGGTGTCTGCTCACTGCCTGTGTGAGTTTGGCTTGAACATCTGAGAACTTTTGTTTGTAAGGCTTAATTTTGGCAGAGTGTATATGTGGGTTTTTTAAAGGTTGTTTTTTTTTTTTTTTAATTCTCTGGCTAAGGAAAAGTTTGAGGCTTAAATTACAGTCACATTAACAGCAGTCTGTATGTGAACTACAGTAGTTGGTGGGCTTTGAAAGGTTTGCTCTAAATCACCTCAGCTCATGGCATTTATTTTCACTGTTGCTGCAGGACAGCCTGTCACCCAGTGTGTGCCCTGTGGGGGAGGAGTGGGACTTGTCCCATTTTGGTTCACTCACCAATATCATATATATTTTCTCCCTCTTCATCAAGGGCTTTTAATATGAGAGCTAAGACAGGTATTTGCAATTTTTCCCCCCCCCAGGGTTGAATTCTTATGTTTCAACATGAAATTTTTAATCCAGCAGTAATGCCTGGGTGTTGCCTGGACCTCCAGGGACTGCTGGTATGTGTTTCTCCAAAACTGATGTTCCTGTTGTAAGCAATTGTTCTCTGAAGTCTGTTCAAGCTCTCTGTTCTCCACAACCCCACCCCCCCACCAACCTGACAGTGCTTCAGCTGCCTCTGTGATGGAAATGCTTGATGTCATGTTAATTAAAGCATTATCTTGTCAGTTCTTCCATCTACCTGGCCCTACCCTTGTCTTTTCTCCTCTCTTCTCTTTGTGTGGTGACCCCTGTGGATGACCTGCCTCTGTGGGTCTGTGTGTGCACCAGTCATGACACTGCTCTTACGAGGACAGAGCTTGTGAAAACACGGGAGGACCCCACCATGTGTGCCCTGGGAGCCCCCCAGCTCACTTTCAGGAGAGGCTGGGGCAGTGAATAGCACCCACAGCTGCCTGTTCCCTCCTCTTCATACCCCTCACCCTCACTAACAAATGAGCAGTTACCTGCCCATGATGATGTGCCCACCCAAAGCCCAGAATCCCCGAATGCACCAAAAACATGAATAATTTCAGCACCCTTTCCTGTCCAGTTTGACCTTTTTGTCACTCCAAGAAGACCTCAGGAAGGATCCCATGGAAGCTCCCACCACTGTGGGTATCCTTAGGTCTCCATCAGGAGCAGCACTGGGATCTCTCCAGGCTCTTACATCAGCCTGGCAGATGACTCACATCGGGTGTCTGCATTTCTGTCAGTGCTGAGCAGACAGCTGGGCTGGGGAGCTTTGCTCAGCCTCATCTTCCCAGAGTGAGGAAAGAAGGCTGAGGCAGCTCGTGGTGTCACTGCTGTGGGCTCAGGAGGGTGTATCAGTGTCCCATGGGATGTCTGTGGGGCGGGTCCTGTCTGCATCGTGTTGGATAAAATTAAGAAGTGGTCAGATATTTTTCTTGTCCTCTATGACACACCACCTCCCACCTTCTATTTCTTCATTCAGCTGCAGAAATTTTAGTGTTGGTGCCAGTGAGACCACAGCAAAGCCTTTTTTCAGTTTGTCCCATTGCTCATCCTGGAAAGCTGGGCCAGTCTAATTCTTTCACAACCTTATAAGATCAGAAAATGAAGTCCAGGGTTTCCTTTCTTTTCTGTAGTCCTACAGTCTCTCTTCTTTTTTCCAGCATTTGTTAGTTTGACCATCCTGAAACTCTATTTTTGAGAGGTGTGCTCCTTCTGGGTGCATTTCTTTCATGTTTTAGTTCTACCTTTGTGGTACTTGGTCTGGGTTTTTGGGCAAATGATTGGCAGGATAACAAATAACTCAGTAATACATCATGAAGGATATAATTTGTTCTTAAAGGTGGCAACCTTCAAAAGAATAGAGATAGCTTTTTATGGGAGATGAATTCTTGTTCAGTCCAATGGACAGAAGAGACTGTGGATTAAGTGGGGCCAGTCCCTAGGTAAATTACTGGAATCATGGGTGGGAAAATGTCAGGAAAAGTCAAAATGTGCTTCAGGCTGCTGTCCTGCTGCCTTCTGGGTGCATGAGTGCAAGTGGGAGCTGGAGCCCAGACCAGTATGTGGAGGATTATTCTTGACTCCTGGGTGACTCTCAGGCTGGACATTATTGCATAACAGAACTCAGCTCTCTGTCTGGTGTTTGTCATGCAAATAGCACAGAAAAGCATTTAATGGGGAAAAAAACCCAGAGAAATGGGGGAAACAAAGTAGTTAAAGTCCTAGCAAAAAAGCTTTGGGGTTTGACTGAGTTTTGAAAATAACTGGAGAGTGAGAATATGGAAAGGTGAGGAGGGACTGCTTGGAAATGGTCTGTGAGGAAAAAGCAAATTTAACCAGATTGAAAAGGGTAAGGAGAAAAGAGGGAGGGCTGGGCTCAGACAATCTATGGAAAAGGCACCGTGAAGCCAGGAGTGTCTGTGAGAAAATGGAAGAAAATGTGGTTTTGGAATGAGGAAAGCTACAGGACTCATGTGAAGAAAGGAGAAGAAAGTGTCAGGTATATTATTTTTTTTCCCAAGTGATTTTACCTCATTCACTTTTCAAACAAGGAGGGTGAAACTCTCAAGCAGGCAGAAAACTCTCTTTAAATTTTCATGGCTTTCAGCTTCCAACCACCCTGGAAACCCCTCCAGACCAGGCTCTCACAGTAATTCAGCACATCTGAACGTGGGGGAGGCTTGGCTGGGCCGGGGGCAGCTGCTGGGACCGCAGGAGAACATGAAACCCGAGCCGAGGCAGTGCCCTGGAGCACGGGGAAGGGCTGGGCTCTGCACAGCAGCAGGCTGGGGAAAGGTTTGTGCCAATTCTCCTTATGTTCAGATGGATTCATCCATCACTTTGTGTCCTTTCTGCTGGCACTGCTCCTGAGGGGTCAGGCACCCCCTCACTGGTGCTGATGGGCAGCTTCCCACCCTGAAAATCTTGCTGGAAGGTGTGATTTAGGATTATGGAAATTGGTAGCTCACCCTAGAAATTCTTGTGCAGTGCTCTTAAAAAGGAATTAATTGTATGGTTACAGATGTCTTTGTAGAGCATTCAGGCAAACTCTCAGCACTGAACTTTTGGGTTTGTACTCTTGCAGAATACAAAGGCTTTTCACTGGAAATGCACTTTGTTGATAATTTTCAACATTAAGACCAGCTGCTTTCTTGCAGACATTTTAAGTGTTTAACTCTGTAAAGATTTTTACCTTTTCTAGTTTTGTAGTCATGCAGTATCCCCTTCATTGGGTAACAGCAACTTCTGCTTGGGATTACTGTGCTTTTTTTTTTTCCCCTCAGTGAGGGTTACATGCAGAAAGTGGCAATGGGAAGAACTTGTGGGTTTTAGCCTATCTTCCCAGGGTGGTCTGAAAGCTCAAATATATGTATGAAACAATTAAAAATTGCTTTGAAAATGGTAATTTCCTTTTCTAGTTCCTGGATTATTTGTCTCTGCTGTCTGGATCATGCACCACATGAGGACACCATGCACAAGGTGAGTCACTGGAGAACTTCACCCTCTCAGGGTAAAATCAGTATTGGGAAAAGCATTTTGGTTTGCCTTTAGATCTTTGCTCTGGACCCTCAGTTTAGGAAGGACATTGAGTGCTGTGTCAGTTCTGGCCCCTCAGTTTAGGAAGGACATTGAGTGCTGTGTCCAGTTCTGGGCCCTCAGTTTAGGAAGGACATTGAATGCTGTGTCAGTTCTGGCCCCTCAGTTTAGGAAGGACGTTGAGATGCTTGAACATGTCCAGAGGAGGCAACCAAGCTGGTGAAGGGCTTGGAAAACAAGCCATATGAGGAACGTCTGAGGGAGCTGGGGTTGTTGAGCCTGGAGAAAAGGAGACTCAGAGGTGACCTTATCACTCTCTACAACTCCCTGAAGGGGGGTTGTAGACAGCTGGGGGTGGGTCTCTTTCTCCAGGCAGCACTGACAGAAGGAGTGGACACAGTCCTAAGCTATGTCAGGGGAAATATAGGTTGGATATTAGGAAGTAGTTTTCCACTGAAAGAGTGATTAAATACTGGAATGGTCTGCCCGGGGAGGTGGTGGAGTCACCATCCCTGGATGTGTTTAAAAAGAGACTGGATGTGGCACTTGGTGCCATGAACTAGTTGAGGTGTCAGGGCTGGGTTGGACTTGATGATCTTGAAGGTCTCTTCCAACCTCCACATTCTGTGATTCTGTGAACAGAAGCTGGGCTTCTGCATGTGCCCAGGAGAGTTTTGAAGTGTTTTATTCAGGGAAAAGGCTGCAACAAATGGCACCATGGAAATGTGGGGGTTGTTGGGGGCTATGAATTGGTGAGTTGGATTTCCAGAGACATCTGTTTGTGCCATCCTCAGTCCCTCTGTAAAATTCAGTGGAGAGCATTTTACTGGTCCAGCTTTTCCAGTAGGTGAAAGAGAGGGTAAACAGGCACACAGCCCTGTGGAAAGATAAGTTTTAGGGGACTACAATGGATGCAGAGGCCCCTGTTGCCTCCCTACCTGCAGCCCTCACCCTGTTCTTCAGCCAAGCTGCCCAATGGCTGCAGCACCAGGTTCAGTGAACAGATATGGACACTCTTTGCATAGAAGTGTGATAAGATGGGAGAAAGCAAATCATACCTTCCAGACCCTTTTTCTGCAAAGTCACAGAGGCAAATCAGAATATGTCTGAACCTGAGCTTTTATTTCAGGCACCTAAGAGAGCTTTTCATTGATGAGGGTGTCTTGTCTGTACACGTGTGCACGACTGCCAGCAACTCAGAAAGCTTTTTCCTTGGGAGGCAGCAGAGGTGACATCCCACACAGTACAAATGAGATGCTTGCACAATTCCCTGATGTGTTCACAAAAGTTCACAGCAATAAGCTTTCCCTCCCTGCCTTGTCTCACGCCGTGGCTGCAGTGCAGGCTGGGCCCACAGGCTGGGTTTGGAACTGAGGATTGCCCCTTCCAGCCCACTGGGCACTGCCCATCCTGCAGCTGCTCCTCAGGCTGTCTCCTGTGTCTGGCCCAAGGATGCCAGAGCAGCTTCCAGGCATCTGGCAGACACACAGATTTCTGCTCTTCCTCTGGAGAAATGGACTGCACGGCCTGAAAGGCAAAAATCCATTTGCTGGGATTCATGTAGTGTCAAGAAACACAAGAATCTGAGAATTACAGACAGGAACAAAGAACAAGACATTAAGTTCCCAGTCCTGGTCTTTTTCTGTGCTATTACACCAGAAAGAAAAGCCACTGTGACAAATGGACAGTTGAAATAAGAGATGTCATTACACCAGGCACTATTACAAAAACATGCCTGGGCAGGTAAAACAAAGACATGTGGCTTCTTTATCTTTGGTGTTAAATAGTCCAACTTTCACCTTCAAGGTAAAGTATTTCCTGGCTTGTAATTGTAGTGGGGTTTTGATTTCTCAAATCAGCTAGCTTTCTTCCTTCATTATAAACATGGATTTAAAAGCAGAGAGTAAAACCATCTAGGGCTAATTCATTCCTGGAGATTTTTTATCAGGAGCTGCAGTCTTCATTATCTGAATTTTCTATTAGTTGCTGGAAGGTGTGCATTTCTCATAGAAACTACCACATGAAAATGTGAATAACACATAATAGAAAAGTGAGGAGGAAAAAAGGGCCTCTGACTGCCCCTTCAAATGGAATTTCATAGCTGACAAAAGGCCATACCCAGTAACCAGCTTCCAGTCTGCTCAGCTGCATCTGTAATGTTGTCACAGATTTTGAGCTCATTTTTTTTCCCTTGCTTCAATATTTTATCCTTCTGTCACCCACAAGCAGGTTCTTGAGTGACTTTTTGGTGATGCCCAGGGTAGTACTGTTGCTTCAAGGCTCTCATCCCCACTGCACTGCGACACAGTCTCATGTGTCCAGTATTGGTGACACTTTATGAGCTCCAAGAGAAACCAGGGAATGTGGGCAGAGGTGCAACCCACAGCAAACACAGGGCTGTGAGCACTGCCAGGGACAGGAGGTGTCCAGGGCATGGGGGAGGGTTGCACCACCCTGTGCTCTGGCAGTGGGATGAGAGAATCCCAGCACATCCGGGTGATGCAGCCTCCTGCTCTGCTGCCAAAGGGGCAGGGCACCCCTGGTGTGTCTGTGCTGCTGGCACTGGGCAAGGGGCAGGGTGTTGGGGACAAGGTGTCACTGTGGTTGTGAGATAACAGAAGAGGACTGGAAACAACCCCTTGCATACCCAAGGCACTGCCAAGCAGCCTGCACCACACACTGCTGAGCACTGGCAGGGAAGGGAGCTGCTACCCAACCTGCAGGGCAGGCTGAGTAACCCTGGGCAGCAAAACTTCTGTCATCAGTGTATGATCATGAAAGCACAGCCTGGCATGAGGGACTGAGTGGGAGCTTTGGAAAATTCTGGGAATTTCAGCACTGTGGGGTTATGGAGAAGAAGGTGAAATTGTGGTGTATCAGATCGTGCCCTTGGTCACACCACAGTGGATGAATGGCTCTTCAGGAAGGAGATAGGTGTGTGATTCCTGAGGGTTTGTAATTGCAAATATTATAGGTATTTTTATTACATTAATATATGTATTAATATATCATTGATAGAACATAAAATATATTAAGTAATTACATTAATATTGAGCTGGCAGGTGAGAGCTGGCTGTAGAGATTAGTTCCTCCTCATCCTGCTATGTTATGCAAACCCATAAGAAAATTATTATCTCATTCACTTAATAATATATTGAATAATATCTCATACTCTCAGCTAATTATACCTGGGTCAGGTGTGTATAAATTAGCTGCTGTCATACATAGCTACCAGGTCTGCAGAGAAAAAAATGTCTGATTTAAATCTGATTAAAATCTGATAAATCTGGCACAGCTGCAGCCTGCAGCCTCACATTGCACCTGGAAGGGAGTGATGTTTCCTCTGTCCCCACAGGGAGCTGTGGGATTTAATGGATGTTAATAAGATATTTGGGAGCCACAAAGGCTGGGAACTGAAATGAGCATTGTGCATGATGCAAAGCTGATAGTTAAAGAAAATGGAAGAAAATGAATTGAAATCTCAGTGAGACAACTCCAACCTGACCCAGAAAGACAGTATCCTCCAAACTTCACATGCTCTCGGGCAATTCCACTGAAAACATTGACTGCAAATGCCTCTGTGCTCTGTATTAATCCTCAAGGCAAAAGTAAGGTCACTGCTGCAGAAGAAGTGGTAGCATTTTCATTTTAAAACAAGCCTAGGGCTTATTGAATCTTGCTCTAATTAGGAGGTCTTTTTTTTTTTTTTTTTTTTGTCTCTGTTCTCCTCTCTGCTCCGTGCTGCAAGGCTGGCTTGTTTCCTTGGCCTTGAAGTGGGGGGAAAAAGCTTTAGTTGGAGATTTTTAAACTTCACACATCTTTTGCTTCTGGCTTGTGTTTGATGGCTGTGCACAGTTCACAGGGAGCAGGCAGTGAGATGTTGCTGGCTGGTGTAGGAGCCCCTGAGATGATTTGTCCTGCTCCCCTTTGTGCTCCCCTTGTAGAGCTGGTGTTACCAAACACCAGGGCAGTGTGGGTGAGGAGGGTCCCTGGCTCCCTCTGACAACACCCTGATGGTTTGAAGGCAGTCACTGAACCTTTGTGATTCAGGACATTCTTTGGGTGAATTTTGGCTTTCAAGGCTTGAGATTTAAAAGCAATATGTTTGATCCCTGTTAAAAACAGGAATCAAAGGCCAATGGAAAGCAATTTTACCAGTTCCTGCAGGATGTGGAGTGATCAGGTGCCACAGGGTGAGCCCTCCTGTGCTGTGGTAAGAGAGTCACCACTCTGGCTGGGGCAGAGTGTGTAAAATGGAGTTTTACTGGTGTGTTGGGAGCTCAGTTATGAAGAATTGTGCTTTCACCACCCAGGTCTCAGGCTGGAGTAAACTGGATGGTTCTGGGACACAGTGCTGTGTTCACGGGCGTTTTGGGGCATTTCTTCTCAGGACTGTGGGGATGGGTCCTTCAGACCAACAGGGCAGGAGCAGGGCTGGCTGCAGCTGGGCTGGAGGGTTTGTGGGTCACCAGTGCACCGTGACTGATAAGCTGTGTGAATATTACACCCAGCCAAGAGTGCAGGGAGGGGCCTCATTTCTGTCTAGGCTGCTCCTTTCTCAACCCAGAATGAACTCTACAAAGTAGGAAGAGGCTCCTTTTTTGCTATCACTCTGTCATCATCTTCTCTGGGTTTTTAATTTCCTCTACCACTGTCCCATTAACACTAGATAAGTGTGCTAGGAAGATAAAAATCAGCTTACAACTTTATGGACAATTGACTGGGAGGAAAAAAAAACAGAGTGCTGAGCATAGCTGGCTCAAGCCTGCATATAACCTCTTAAAAATTATTTACTAGATACTCAATAAAGTTTGCCAGAACAGCTTGTTAAAATTGCAGAGGCAAGAGCCTCAGGGGAGATGTCCCTGCTCCACTCTGTGCCAGCCCAGCTGTGGCTGTTGGTAACATTAGGAGTAAACACAGCTCCAACCAACACGCAGTTGCTTTCTGCTTGCAGCAAATTAAAGTATGATATTTAGAGGCATCTCTGATCTCTTTTGATCCATTCTATCCATTTGAAGAAACTGTGCTTTGAAAAAACCCACCGTATTCCTCCCTTCAGTAGAGGAATTAGAGAAAAATGCCGAGACACCAACTTTCAAAATGCTCCTGATGCCTTTAATGTTTATTTTAGTGCCTAAAAAACATGTGAGGGCCTGATCCAGCAGCAGAAATGGGTGAGGAAAGCAGCAGCAGATCTTACTGCACATGGGTTTATGGCTAGCATGTCTGTCCTGGGTTGTAGTATAGGGTGTGCACAAAGTATTCTATCACCATCTTCATGAACTGATGGATCCAATTGCTGGAGCAGTGTTCTCCCAGGCCCCACTCCCTCTTCTGTTAATGTGTCTTCTGTTAATGGCCCATCAATGCCTTGCCCATGACTCACAGATAACTCCCCCGGGAGCTCTCTGTCTTCAATGGGCCATCAAGGACTCATTTCATGACTATCTCTCTTTAATGGGCCATCAAGGACCCCCTGTGTGACTCATCATCCCACTGTGAGATGCTCCACCCAGGGGGAGGAGCCAAGCATTCCCACCTGGATATAATCTGGGATTTGGGACAGTACAGGCAGCCCTTCCCCACTGGATTGGCAGAGGACCAGAGCTACCAGATCTTTCTATGGGATGACTGCTTCAGGAAGATCCCCTCACCTGGACTGCTTCCATCACCCTGCTCAGGTTGTATTCTGACTCTGTCAGTGGTCTTTTGTATTATTTATTTTATTTTATATTTTATGTTTTATGTTTTATTATATTTTATATTTTATATTTTATATTTTATATTTTATATTTTATATTTTATAATTTTATTTTATTTTATTTTTTATTTTATTTTAATTTTCTAATTTCTAAATTTTTAATTTTTTTTTTTCCCTTTCTTCTTGTTAAATTGCATTTCTGACTTGGAGCCTCTCACTTGTTTTGCTTTCAAACCACTACAATGTCTCTGTAGTGCCAGGCTGGAGGTTATCACACTCACTCCCACCTAGAACATGAAGTCCCTGCTGGAGCCCATCTGATGTAAATACATTTGTGCCAAGCATGTTCACCCTGTCCATGCATATTCATGTCCTGCCTTAGTGCTCTGTGCAGCGAGCACCATTGTTAGCTCTGACTGACAAATGGATTTCCAATCTAATGTGTGTATGTCACACATGGATCACAGGAACTCTGAAGGCAAATTGGTTCCTGGGAGCTGAGCTGCTTTTGCTACAGCACAGCATGAAAGCAGAGAGGTGCAAAGTCTCCCGTGGTTGGGTGGCACTCAGCAGCTGACAAACAGGAGACAAGGGCACCTCCCTGTCTGGAGTTGTTGCTGGTGTCTGGAAGAGAAAGCTGTGCTAGGAGCAGGAGAGGCTGGTGCAAGAGAGGTGTTCAGAGAAGAAAACAGCATGGCCCCCTCTGAAATACTTTGGCTGAAGCCTTGGGGGACTACAGACTACAGACTCTGAGTAAGGCTGAAATGGAGTTTCTTGAGCCCATGGAGCCCAGCATGCCAAGGCACACAGTAACCAAGGTCCTCCAGCCCCCTCCAAATGGTGCCTTCACTCCTGTTCTGTGCAGCCACACCACATGCAAATCCTTTGCCTGTTTTTGAAAAAAAGACATGGTCTTGGAGGCAAAGGTGTTCATAAAGGAGTTGTGGGGAGAGCAAGCAGGATGTGCTCAGGGTGTGGCTCGGAGGCAGCCAGACCATTCAGCTGGTGCTGGATGGTCAGAAACTTCTCAGCTCATGAACCTTTCCTGTGCTGCACACATTTACACATCCAGAGTGCTATTTTGTGCTCAGTGCTGAGGCTGAACAAGGCATAGCACAAGTGATGCTGCTTGCTCTGTGCACACAATAAACCATCAACAGATGGTGGGTTGCTTGAATCCTTTCCTCTGTAATTCCTCAATCCTGCCCAAGCAGTGACTAATAAGCAAGCACCACAGGTAACACAGAGACTGAAGAACCGACATCATCCCTTCATATTGATAGTGCAGCATGAAAAGCTTTAATGAAATCATTGTTCTATTGATGCAATCAGACCATGGCACATCATCACTGCCTGCAGGGTTTTAGCAGTTAAGAGCAATCAGTTAAGTGTTAATCTAGTGCAGCACAAGAGCATGCTTGTGTTCTGAGCTGAAGAGCAAGTGATGATAGAAGCCATACAAACAGCACCCACAAAGGCAGCAATAATAACCTGGTGCAGTTTTTTCAGGATTGTAGAATCCCCTGTAGCCCAGCTTCTTCATCCAAATGAAGTTCTGCCACCTAAAATCCGTTGGAAAGCTCATGTTGACTCTGAACTCACATGATTGTTATGCCTCATTGATTTGGTGTGTTTATTTGAATTGGTTGGTGTGTTCCTAAAACACGTAATCTAGCATTAAAACAAAACACAAGTCTAATTGCTTCACAGAGCTTTGAATGGCTCTAAGTGAAAACTGCTCTGTTGCTCATTTGTCTTTCTCATTGGAATGCAATGGATACCTCACAAATGAACAGGACTGGAAAGGTGTTTAATTTATGAACCAAGATATAGTTCTAAATAATGCCTAATTAAATTCATTCATGACCTGGCATGTGATGCCTAGCTTAGCCTGGGCATTGCAAACCATTAGTAAACACTTTAATTGTAATAATTGCCACTGGCAGTAATTATTTTCAGGAAGGCAGCTAATTTCAATCAGCAGAGGGAATCTGAAAGGTGAGGAGCACACGTCCTTGTCTTTTGTGAAGTACCAATAGAAGCAGCTGCACACCATTGTGACAAATCCTGGGCAGTGCTTTGCAGGAGCAAGGGTGAGGTTTGGAGAAGCTGAGGACACACTCCAGGGCACTTGGAGCCACCTCCTTCAGCAGCAGCCCCACAGGCAGGTCGAGAGGCAGTGATGGAAGGTGCTGCCAGCCCAGAGGCTGCAGGACAGCTGCCTTTGGGAGGTGTAAGGCACTGACAGGGATGTGCAGGCAATATCCTCCCTGGTGGTGCTGTGCAGTCTCTGGTTCATTATCTGGGCTGTGAGCCAGCACTCTGCCACGCTGCTGAGGAGGGATCTGCCAAACTCTGGGGGAGCTGTTTAGACTGCCCTGAAACACCTCCATATTTGATTCCTGCAGGATGGGAAAAACTGGACCCCTGGCCAAAAACTGAGCACTGAGCATAGCATTGTTGTCAAACGCTGCAATTAGACACAGAGCTGTAAACAAGGAATAAAGTACAGCATTATTTCTTTGTTAAATTAACTTTTCCACCAAAACCCTGTGATGCTCACTGGGAAGATGTCACTTGTAATTTTTTTCCCCATGCACTCAGCATGGTTCTGTCTTACAGGCACTTTAGCACTGAATTAATTACTACATTAATGGATGTCTATAGTCCATTAGTAAATTAAGACCTGATGCTAATTCTCTTGGGGGGAAAGAGAGGGGTGTCTATTTAGCACCAAATCATTCAGTTCATTGCCAATGGACTCTAAATGTTCAAAGGCAGGAAGAGAAGTACATCAAAGACATTTTAATTTGAAAAGCATAGGGGAAGCTGATCTCCAGGCCTGTCCATGTCTGTGTCCTGACTGTACAGCAGCACACAAATTAGCTTTGAATGTTTAATCAACCACATCACTAGGGAGTGGGTAGGATGAACCTCTACCACCAGGCATTTTCTTGAAATAGCACCTGACCGTGTAGGTTCTGGAAGGGTACAGGTAGCCTGAAATTTTGTGGAGATACCAGTTTAAATGAGTGAGTTTGTTCCTGCCTGCTCTCCAAATCTGACACACTTGATCAATCATCCTTGAACTCCAAAATAAATTTAGGAGAAGCCAGAGACATAAGGGCGAAGAAAACAAAGACAGGAGTAAACAAAACATTGTTATAATTGGCAGAAGTCTGCTTTGGACCCTGCCCAGAGGTCCCTGAATCCTGAGTTTGTCTGGAATGCTGCTGCTGTTCTGCTGGGGTTTGAGGTGCCCAGGTTTGCGTGGCTGTGCCCTGCTCCATCCACTCTCCCTGCCTTGGGAATGTGCAGCCCTACCCAAGGCTGCACTCCTTCCTGCTCAGGAGATCCAAATCACATCTCCATGCTCAAACCCACTGCTGCCAGAGCACTGCTCCCTTTTCTGCACTAGAAATGCAAGCCACACTTATGCATTTTACATTTAACAGTATACAGAAATGAAATTTGTTCCGTAAGGGAGGAAGTCACAGTCCAAAAGCTGTTCATGTGGGTTTTTCCTCTCTGCCAGCAAAAATATAACAGTTAATTAGGCTGGAAAACCCAAAGGAAAGGGAATTCTGATGGCCAATCATGAAGTGGCATGGAAAATATCTCCATGACAACAGAAATTTATAGCACTTCAATTTTAATATATCAAAGGATAAGGGTAATTTCACAGGCACTGTGCAGAAGATATACCCCTTTCTCCTTCTCTTGGTAGTCCCTGGATTAAATGGGAGCCATGTTAGTGTGGTCCCAGATGTGACAGTGAAAAGAACATTATGAAACCTGAAAGTTCTGAATGCAAATACACCAAGGTGAAAACTGACTCTGCTGTGTAGGACAAACATTTGGGCCACTTTTTTTGTGAGATACTGCAGTGTATCATAGTGATTTCTTCCCATATTTAGTGCTATTGTACCTATTTACCAACTCAGGGCTCAGCTCGGTGCATGTGGCACAAGGAGGTGCCAGTTCCCATCCCAAGAGCACAGTCCACACCTTGCAGGGGTTATCAGTAATTGCTGTCTTCTGATGTCACTACTTTATACCCCATGATGAATTCCAAGGGTGCAAAAGAGAAAAGAAAGGAAAAGATGAGTTCGGAGATCATCGATATGAATCCCAAAGTCTGACCTACATTCTCTGCTCGTGAGGAGCAGGAGTATTATGCTTCCATCCTAAATACTGTATTCAATGTATTTTGTCTCCACGGGCATGAATGTCTCTCATAGGAAATGTCTTGTAGTATTTAGTAGTGAATGAATCATTCAGACACTCATGGATATTCCATTGATGATTTTACTAAAATTAATCCATTTGTATTTTAATTTAAGAATCAAACTTAAGTATGGTAGTATTTGCTGTTGGGAATATTTACCTTCTTTTCTTTTAAATCCCAACAGGAAATACATCACTTTTGATCAGATTTGATAAGATGCTCCTGCCCATAAAAGAGCATCTCATGACTTCACTTACAAAGAGCTCATCTCTCATTTTCACACACTTGAGCATGTTTTGTGTGGCCCCTTCCAACCAGCCATGCCTTGGACTTGGCCTTTTGGGCAGAGCTGGCTGGGAGAGCTCAGGGAGAGAGAGATATGTGTCTATAAATATATGGAAATGGCAGGGTGAGGAATCACAGCCTTCTGGTTTGTTTTCTGTAATGCAATATGGAAAGTGCTAACAGGATTAGCCTTTTGTGATGAGTGATAACAATATATTAAAAACAAATGTTAATAGGCAGCATGAAATTGCTAACAAAGTAGAAATTTGCTAATAAAATTCAATGGACCTAATTTAAACTTTGATAATGTATCTAGCCTTGAGAGCCCTTTTCCACAGAGCCAGCAGTGGGCTGGTGAAAGAGAAGGATTTTTGGCACAGAGCCCAAGGCAGCCATGCTTCTGAATTCTTACACTGCTTTTCCTGCTGCCAAGTGACCCCTGGCACCTGGGAAGGGAAAATTTCCAGGTTTACAAATAATCCAAGAGGGGTTGGACACTGACTGTGTTCCCTGTGTGGAAACCAACGTGAGCAAGTACCTGCCCAACCCTCCCCGAGACCCGGGGCTGTCTGGTGATACAGTGGCAACAAGAATGGGTGGAAAACTTAACTCTGGGGCACATTTCGTTTACTTCTGTTTCTTGCCCTGGACAGCCCTAAAATTATCCAGGCTCTCAATGAATCTGCAGAGCTGGGAGGAGGAATCAGAAATCTGGATGAGCTGGGGATGAGGAGACTGGGGTCAGAGCAGGGTGAGATCCAAGGTGAGGAAATGCTGATGTCTGCCCTGCAGGGCTCTAACTCTGCAGGCCATCTGGGCTGGCTTTGTCCTCTGGCCATGATATAACTGTTTCAATCTTCAGAAAAACTTTGGAAATTCCATTACTAAAAAAAATGAATAGATTCAAAACAAGCCCATGTGGGAAGGAAGTGAGAGCAAGGGCAGAAAGATGAGACAATGCATGGAGGGAAAATTGGTAAAAGGAGACAAAGGAATCTAAAATGCAGAACAAATAAATTAATTGGATAAATAGTAGGACAAAAAGAGGCAAACCAGAACAGAGACTCGTGTCCTGTAATAACTCTTTCAGAACTATTCAGATTAAAGGAGAAAGTAGAGATCAAATGAGCTAATTTAAGTAGATGCCAGGCTCAAAGGATAATGTGAACCTTAATTACTTACTCTGACTCTTCCTTCTCTTCTTAACTAAGTGAATTTCCCAGACAGTATTTTTTGAGTTTTGCCAGACAGGAACCCAAGTGCACATTTCAACCAAGGCCTTTGGCAAGGTCCTCTTCCTCAGCACGTTCTTCTTTCCGTTTTTCCTTAGATTTAATTATTTTCCAGCCTGGCCTTCTACCTGCTCCCACACTGAAAATCACTTCAAAAGGTATTTATGAGCAGCCCAGGGAGTGGCTCAGATGCTGCAAGGCCCTGCTCCTCTGTCAGTCAGGATGTCCTCTGCTGTTCCTCCGTGTTCCTTGACCTCATCTCATCCTGTAGACAGAGGTCCTGCCACTGCTGTACCCAATTCCTGCAAGCTTTTAGGAGCTTCACAACATTTTCCCACTGATGTTTGAGCTTTCATGTACTTCCTCAGTGTGGGACACTTGTGAACTTTGGGGTCATTTCAGAGGGGTTTGGATCCCCTGGGGCACTTCTTTTCCTGCACAGTGAGTTCAGCATTTGCAGCTGTGGGGCCGCCCACCAAGGCCTGGGGGAGTTCAGTTCTGAGGGATGTCCATTGCCCACATCACACACAACACTGAGCTTCTTTCTACTCCATATGAATTTTCAAGATGTTAAAGAGTCACTGCATCTCCACAGGAGTAAATGGGAAATGTATGTCAAGTGAGGCACTACAGAAAATTACATTTTTTAAATAGGTTTGAGTTTTAAATGAATAATCAGTCCACTGATAAGGTATAATGACTTGGGGCCACAGAAAATATTCAAGGAAAGGCAGTGCTTTCCTTTTGTCTCACAAGTGACTCTCAGCTGAGAGAAATAACACTCTTTCTAGAACAGCAACTATAGCAACAGGAGAATTTGACTGGGTAGAGGTCAGAGAGTATAAGCTGTTTTTCACTGCTGATTTTAACATGCCATCCTCACAATTGGCTATTACTTGTGGTGTTAGGAGCCCTTTGTTGTGATTCTATTTCATCCGGTGCTACAGCGTGCTGAATAATTAAAGCTGTCAGCACATAAATGAGGTATCTATACACCTTTGAGAACAACTCCAAAATAATTTGATGTCCCAGTTATCACAAGAATATTATTAACAAAAGAAGCTATCCACAGGGCAGGAAAAAAAATATGCTTTGAGAGCATCTCTGTGTATTTTCCTCATCATATTGCCTAGAGCATTGTCACCAGTGGCAGTCACATGAAATTCCCTGGTAACTGCAGGTGTGTGCTTTCTGTAATTGTGTTGGGGGTAAAATTCATGCACCTCCCATTAGAGAAGGAGAGCACAAAGCAGGGGCTTGAAGGTGAGGCAAAGGGGTGTTCCTGTACCCAGCCACAATGGTCATTACCCCGTGGGCTTTTAGGATGGTGTCCTGGGTTGTAGTATAGGGTGTGCACAGAGTATTCTATCACCATCTTCATGAACTGATGGATCCAATTGCTGGAGCAGTGTTCTCCCAGGCCCCCTCCCTCTGGGGTGTCTTCTGTTAATGGCCCATCAATGCCTTGCCCATGACTCACAGATAACTCCCCCGGGAGCTCTCTGTCTTCAATGGGCCATCAAGGACTCATTTCATGACTATCTCTCTTTAATGGGCCATCAAGGACCCCCTGTGTGACTCATCATCCCACTGTGAGATGCTCCACCCAGGGGGAGGAGCCAAGCATTCCCACCTGGATATAATCTGGGATTTGGGACAGTACAGGGGCCCTTCCCCACTGGATAGCCAGAGGATCAGAGCTACCAGACCTTTCTATGGGATGACTGCTTCAGGAAGATCCCCTCACCTGGACTGCTTCCATCACCCTGCTCAGGTTGTATTCTGACTCTGTCAGTGGTATTTTGTATTATTGCATTTACTTTATTTTATTTTATTTTTTTCCCCTTTCTTCTTATTGAATTGTATTTCTGACTTGGAGCCTCTCACTCATTTTGCTTTCAAACCACTACAGATGGAAAAGGTACATGCCACATTTTCATCTTCATGTCCCAAGCTATGGCCTGACCTGCTGTGATGCTTTGTGGGTGTTGTCAGATCTATCAGTTCAGAGGCACCTGTGTCCCACCAGGATGCAGGCAGGCAGAGGAAGGGCTGCATGCTGTCCCTCCCCTGTTCTTCCCCACTGAGCACACCTGTGAGAACTCTCAATTCCTTTTCTTTTATGCTGTGAGTATAACTATCCTGTTGTTTTCGAGGGGTGGGACAGTATTGGGAATACACAGCTTGCTTTGCAGCCACAAGAACAATTAGAGCTTAAAGAACATTGGCACAGGCTTCTCCAGACAGGAAATTCAGGAGGAACAAAGCAGAAGCAGCAGTGCTTTCCCTGGGGATGGATGTGGGGTGTTCATACATCACAGGCTGTGTGTTTGCTCCAAGTGTGCTTCCCTCTGTGTCAGGCTGTGGTGACAGAGAGATCCCACTGCCATTTGTGGCTTTCTTCTGCAGGGAGGGACCCACACAGCTATGAAGGTCTTACTGTAACAGAATGATGCCAGAAAAACACTCCCTCTCTGAAATTCCTAACTGACATTAACACAACCCAGTTATTCCAAGCACTCAACACCTCAGTGCACAGGTCAGTACTACAGGCTCCAGCTGCTCATATTGTAGGGCTTCATCAGAATTGTGTGAAAAATGTGCAGCCAAATAGAGGAAAATACAGTGGCAGTGCTCTCTGTGTAATGTTCTGGGGCTGGCAGAGTTTTCACAGGGCTGTAAGGACTGGCTTAGCTTTGCCATAACCTCCCACAGAAATGCTGTGCTGCTTTCTTTTTTTCATTACACCTGTCTTTTTAGGTCCTCTGCATCATAAAGGAAATGGGTGCCTTGTGTGGCTCCGTACAATTATATCCCTGTAGCTCATGCTGAAGCTAAAGATAAAACCCTTATCTTCCCTGGGTTTCTTGCATGAAGCTCCACAAATCCTGAAGCCATTAAACACGGGCAGGCTTGGGTCTCAGTGGAGCTACTCACACATTCAGTGACACACGTTTGTCCAGAGGCATTTAGCTGCTCAAATATAATACCTGTTTGCAATTACGTGTGCTAACTGGGCACATGGCTCAGCAGGAGAGCTGCCATTTGCATCCACCAGTGCCCATGGATATCACTCCTCTGTGCATGTGCTGTGGTTTAGCTCCAGGGGGCAACTCAGCCCCACAAAGCCACTCACTCACTCTCCTGCAGTGGGCTGGGGGCAATCAAAACCATAAAAGTGAGAGAACTCGTGGGCTGAGAAACAGACAGCTGAATAGGTAAAGCACTCAGAGCCATCAGGGCAGCCCTGTGCTGAAGAAGGGCAAGAATATTTCATCTCTAAGGCCAGTGGAAGGAGTAAGTTCCCCAGAAGCCAGAGCTGCTGTAGGTTGCCCTTTTGCTGGAAATTTGGTTTTATCTGTGTTCAGCTCAGGAAGTTATCACGTACCCAGAGACTGGGTTGGCTTTAGGAACAAGTTTGTGTTTGTGTACCACATGGAACAGTTTATTATTTGGGTTTTTCATGAAGCTCCAGTGTCTGCTTTTAATAAAATGGCCTGCAAGCAGTCAGATTTGCTCTTGCATAGGGGAATAAATGACTCATGCCTTTTAGGGGTAACATTCCTTCAAGGCAGACATAATAAGCTGCTTTGCCCCCTGTTTTTTGCCTAAGGCTTTATTTCACTCTCTATATATACCCATATATATGTGTGTATATATATATATATATATTCTGCACTATATACAGAGTGCAGAATGAAGTGTATACATGCATGGGTATGTATCTGGAGTCTGGAGACAAAGAAATACATCTAGATATAAATACATGGAGTTCTAGATATAAATATTCAGAGTTAATCTCTTGGTAGGGGGATTCAGCTGTTGAGAGGCCATTGCCCTTGGTGTCAGGGTGTCCTGTGGATGAGGCAGCACAGCAACACACAGGGCTGGCCTGAAGCTCCTGTGGGCACACAGCCCTGGGATGGAGCCCCAGGGTTTTCTGCCTTTGCTGGGAGAAGCTCAGGGGACTGCAGGAGCTGAGCCATGGGGCTGCAACTCAAATCCCATGTCCTGTTCCCAATGCTGCCTTGCAGTAATTTATGTTCAGCTTGTGACTTCTGCCCTTTTCTTCTTTCCTGACAACCTTTAAGGTTTATTGTGCTTGTTTGGCTTACCAAGCCTTTACAGCAAAGCCCCCCTCCTTGTGAACAGATGTGAAGTGCAGTGCAGTGCACATGAATGCTTGGTGCATTTAGGTCAGTGCTCATCACTGGCACTGGCCTGGCTGTGTCCCCCCCTATGTAGCACATCCATCATTGCCTGTGCAGTGGGAAGGGCAGTGCTGCTCCTCCCTGCTGCCCTCCTTCCCCTGGAGACTTTTCCCCATCCTGGAAATCAATACACACTGCTAAGATTTGCTAACTAAGCCTCCAACTCTTAAAAAGGGCCATAATGTGCTTTTTTCTCCCTGCTTAGATCCCTTGTTCAGTGCAACTCACTGTCCCTCTCTTGGCATTTAGCCATTTGTAGGGGTTCTATACCTTGATGATTATTAAGTTGTTCATGTTGCATCACTGCATTCTGCTGCACCCTTGGAAGTGATGCCACTTGCCACAAGGACAGCAGAGAGACAGAACATTATGTAAAGAAAATTATTCCTCCTGTGGTGGGAGTTCCCCGAAATGGCAGAAAATCAAGGCAATAAATTAAGTGCATAAATATTTGCATCAAAGTCTAAAGCTGCAGGGCACACAGAACACATATTGTTAAATCTCCCATTTTTTTATTGCTTTATCAGACAGGGCCATTATTGCATTATAAAGGATATATACTTTCCCCCTCATGAGGAGGAGAGAACTGTACAGCACCAGTAAATCTGGTTATAAATTATTGATATATAAGGCTTGATTCTAAGCCCACTGGAGTTGAGGTCCAGACTCTCATGGCTGAGAAGATGTGCATTTGGCCCCTCTCTTTTTATTTCCAACTACCTAAAAGACTTAAAGCATTACAGATGGTGTTGTTTAAGGAAGTAGAGGGCAGCTTTTTGGTTGTAAATAGGGATTATTTGGGAAAAGCACTGGACAGTGCATTGTTGACTGAATGTTGAGGCCGTGTCTTAGCTTTGGGAATGTCCCAAGCAAAGCAGTCTGACACTGACTGAGCAGGCCTGCTGCAGCTGCAGTATTTGGAAACAAATGAGGGCCAAATTCATCCCTGCTGTCTCTGATGTGAACAATATGAAGGGGAAAATAATCAGCAAATTTTCCAGTCAGCTATTTCTGCTCCAGAAATACAGAGGAAGCTACAGCAGTGAGCACCTCACACCCCTGTGGGGCTTTTCCCCCTTCAAAATCAGGTAGGCTGGTCAAAAAGCAAAGGCAGGATCTGCCTTCTGTGAGCTGACACACTGTGAGAAATCCAGTGTTATGTTCTGTGCACTGAAGGATGTACTTCCATCTGTATTTCCATCTAGATCGTGTTAGGATATAGATCAGACTGATCTTTCAGTTTAATGGTTAAATGGAGAATAATAAAACATTTCTGTGAGTTAACATGGGGCTGATAAACAACAACAAAAAATAAATAGGAAAACAAATAGCCAACAGTTCCCATTTGGAATCAAACAGGATTTTTTTTTTTGTCAGAGTGAAATTAAAATGATGTTTGTCGGGGGTTTTTTCTGTTGCTGTCTTTCATCCTTCCTTAAACAGACATTAAACTCGTTTCCACAGGAATTTACTTTAGAACCCAGCAGCAAGGTTAAAAGCTGAGCTACTGTGTGTTTTACCTGAAGAAAGCAAATGTCCCTGCAGTGCTGTTGAGGCTGAGAAGCAGAGATGTGCTGGAGTTGAACTGCACAAGCCCTGGGCAGGCACACGAGCCCTCCCCAGCTCTTGGTCCAGGGCCTCTGTCCATCCCTCAGGTGCTCATGGCTCCAGGTCTTGGAGTGACCAGGACTGATCCCAGAAAAGACCAATCCTTGCCACAGGGAAAGCAGGTTCTGAGGCTACCAGGAAAAAAAAAAAATTAGAAAATGCCATTCTTCTTTGGGGAACTTTATTTTGACTGTGCCCTTAAATAGAAAGATTTTGAATCAAAGCTATTTCCACAGGAACCAAGAGTTCAGGGTGTTTATTTATCTCCTTGTCACTAATAAAACCAAATTGCCTGTTAAAAATAGTCCTTGTGCCTTATGCAAACAGGCAGGGGATGATGCAGCAGGCAGGGAATGAGACTGGAAAATGAGTGATCCCAAAATTACTTCTCTGTCTGCCACGAGGTTTGGGCAAGGTCACAGGTCTCTGCCTTGGAGACAGAGCATCCTCCTGCCAGGAGGTGTTTGCTGCTGCCTGGGATGTACCAGCCCTGAGGTCATTCCAAACAATCAGGCTGGGAACCACTGGTGCTTTTATGCAAACATTGTTAGTGCCAAAACCTCAAATAGGACTTGGGGTGCCAGGATGGCACCTCCTGAGGAGCTGATCAATTGAATATAACAATTCCTGTGAAAATCAGTCATTTATCTCTCATTAGATGTGATTTTTTTATACCAGACCCTCCTGTCAGACCCAGCACAGCGTGAATATCACAGGGAGTGCTGGGGCCACTCCTCCTGGTGCAAAGAGCTGAAGAGAGGAGCCACAGAGCTCCTTCCCTTGCCAGCTACACCCTGCTAAACAACAGCCACAGTGTCTCCAGTGGGAGAAAAAACCAAAATCACTCCATGTGCTGGAGAAACTGAATGGGTTATTCAATATTTGTGCAACAAGCTGCAAGCAGGGGAAGCAGCAGGGCTGTTCCATCACTCCCAGAAGGTGAGCATGGATGGACTCCCTTGACAGTGGGAGCTACAGCTCAGCCAGTGCCAGCCCCAAGGAGGAGGCAGTGAGGGCACCTCTGGTGTGAACCTGCCAGAGCTTGGATCAAAGGTCTCAGTAAAGCTCCTGGTGGGTCAGAAGAGGAATTGAGGCTCCAAGTGCAGGAGCAGGAGAAAGGATGGGACAAACCTGGAGAAACAGCATAGCCTGAACCCACACATCATCTTTCAGCTTCTCCTAAGTCACATTAGTGTTCTAATGTTTCATTTATACCCAGATAAAGTAACTCAGGCCCCTGCAGGGACAGATGGGAAGAGGCAATGCTGGAGCACATGGAATACATGAGGGAGTTACTACACAGGCTTGCCTTTGCAAAATGTTTTTAAAGTGCATATTTGTCAGCCTGTAAATACAACACTGAAAATCATTAGAACAAAACAGCAGCAGGAAGCTGTGGACATGACCAACAATTGGCCTGGAACCTTTCATCTTTATCCACTGAGCTGTGTCTGTGATTGTATCCATGTCACAGAGACCTTCTGAGGGTTTTCCTCACATGACACAGGCATTACTCAAAGGATTGCCACTGTTTCAGAGACACCAGTGCCTTTCCCTTTCTGTGTGTCTGTGTGTGTCCCCAGCATGCTCCAGCTCTGTCCCCACTGCAGGCAGGAAAGCCCTGAGGCAGCACATGGGGCACGTGCTAATATTTATCACTTTGCTGGTATTGATTACTCCCTCAGGGGCTTACAAATAATTCAGTGTGAATAACAGCATCCAGAGAATGCAGCTGCAGTGACTGCTGATGCATCAGACCTGAGGGAGAAGAAAAGAGCCTTCCCTGGAAATTTTCATGCATGGACAGGTGCTCTGCTGTGTGGGTGGACACACTTTACCACCCTTGCCATGCAGTGATGGATGGGTGACAAAACACCTCCAAAAAGACACGATTAGAAAGTTAGAGCACTAAAGAGCTTTACATGAGATTCACCTTGTTATGAAGCAAAACCCAGTGCAGGATGGGGTCACCACCCTGGGATCTGGCTTTAGGAGCACAGCTTGGGGTCCCCAGCCAGCAAAGGCTTCTTTCCCTTCTGACACATGGTGATGCTGCAGCTGATTTCCCAGTTAGGTTTGGAGATGACAGTGCTGTCACTCAGCTGTGCTTTTTCACAGTCCTTTAAAAGTCAGATAGTAAGCAGAACTCCCAAGCTCCTGATGGCACCTGTCTCAGGAGGGAGTTTTCTCACCAGAGTATTGACTGGTGTTCTGCTAAAAGCCATATATTAAACCCCAGGTCTCCAGGTAACTTTAGCCCCAGCTTTGCTGAAATCCAGAAGAAAAGGGGATTCCTTGGAATTACATGTTGCTGAAATATCCTGTGGGGTTAAGGTAAGTGAAAATGTTTTGTCCTAATGTAATCAGAAATGCCACAGAGAGAATTTAATATAATTCAAAGTCATTCAGCTTAACAGCACTTGCATGAGAGGGGGTCTGAACGCACATCCACCAAAAGTTGAGCTCATACACCCTGTACCACCTTTTCCCACTAAACTCCCAGAGAAAAAAATATTAAAAACTAGAGAAAGCCAAACTAAACCAAAAATACCCCAGACTTACAGACCATGCTCTCCCTCTAGCATGCTCTTGAGGTGATTTTATTAGCCTTTAAGGAACTGTGTCTTATATTTCCACCATCCCTCCTTATTTTATAAATACTCTAGAAGACCTTCAAGGGTTGGTCCAGAGCCCTTCATCAGCCCTGTGCATGGACAGAACTTTCACAGCATTGTGGTCCTTCCAGCATGTCAGAAAAATTCCTTTAAATGTCCCCCAGTGTAACTCATCTGAATTAGTCCTGCTGCTGGCTGTGGGAGGAAAACCACTTGCAAAGCAGGGAATGAATCACTTGGAAATGAATATTAAGTTTGTTTGGAAATGAAACCAGAAGAACTGAGTCAACACAGACTCTCCTCCCCGTGGGAGACAGAGCTGCTTTGGATGGCAGCAGAAATCCCTTTATCACACAGGTTTGGTGTGTGCAGCATCCTCACACAGCCTGGCTGCAGGGTGAGCACCTGGGCTGAGGGCTGCAATGGCCATCCCTTCCTGGGCTCTCTTGGCACCAGATTGCAGGGCTGAGCTGAAACAAAGTGCTCCAAATCTTCCACTCCACTTCCCAGGGGCCGTGTCCCCACCTCCCTCACAGGGGGAATGAATCTTGCCTGTCTTTCCCCTGGCTGTGACAGCATCAGGCTGCTCCAGATCTTTTGGTCATCCCCATCCAGACACAGAGGTGCAAGGCAGGATCCCACATGCTCCAGGCTGCTCTCACCCTGCCAGGCTGTCTGAGTTGCCCAGGGGGCTTTTGGCAGTAATTGGTGGTTTTCCATGGGAGCTACTAGCTGATGCTTGGGTTTCTGCAGAGCCACACTACAAAGCAGGGTCAAAAAACACAAACTATACTGTGATGAAATATGGATGTGGAAAGGGGCCAGACTCAGCTCTTCTTTTCACAACAATTTGAGTTATTTCAATGTATTTTAAATAGTTAATGATTCTGTTTGTTCAGCTCAATCCATCTAAAATAATAAAAGAATTAGAGGGAGAAAACGAATTTGAAGGTGGTCAGAAATCCAGCCAAAACATTAGGCAAATAAAGAAACCCAGCCTGCCTGTGTGGGAGCAGCAGTGTTTGGGGTTAATGACACTTTTTGTCCAGACTGGAGCAGAAAAAAGGAAATTCTCAAGACTTAAAAATATTGCTGTAATGTGAAGCGCAGTTCTCAGCCAGCTCTTGTTCTGAAGTTATTTATTTGCCATGACTAATTTGCAGTTTCAAATGCAGCCATCACCTCACACGTGGCAGTGCCTGGGCTCTCTGGCCACTGGGGCTGGAGGCACTTGGAGCCCAGCAAAGGAATCTGCCATTCCCATGGGCAGTGCCAGCCCTGCTCTGCAGCCCAAACCCCCAAACCATTAACACTGAGTTTCTAAAATGCATTTCCCACGCCTGCAGGGACACTCACACACCAACATTAAAGTGTGGATGCAGGCTCAGATCGCTGCATCGCTATTTCTCATCTTGCCCTGTTTTTTTTCCTTCTTTTTTTTTCAATTAATCAGCCCAGGGATGCAGAGAAGCCAAGTGTCTTGACAGCACAGAGGTAATTTGGGAAGGGCAGATGGGCTGCAAAGCTCCCAGCAGCGGGACCAGTGCTTGGCTCAGCTCTGCTGTTGCCCCTGGTTTTAGGGTAAATACGTTGTTAAGTTTGTTCAGCCAAGCATCACTTCCCATTTTCCGTGCCCAGAGAGCAGGATGAGGCAGGCAGCACTGCAAACACAGGTGGTTTAAGGGTTCTCCCCACCCTAAACCTCCTCTGTGGTGTGAAGAGAGCATGTCCTGATGCCCCGTTCCCAGCACAGACAGTCTCTACATCTGCCTTTAATTAAGATGAAAAAGGGGGGCCTGGGGGGGATTCTGGGTTCATTTCTGGCAGTGCCACTTTCAAATTCCTTTAGTTCTGTGTGACACACATTGGGCATGAGCTGAGATGCACCAGGCAGAGAGTTGGGCTAAAAATAAACCCCAGTGTTGCTGCTGTGTTAGTCTCCTGTTGATATTTCTTGGTTTGTTTTATGAATTCTTCAAGGCCAGTCAAGTGTGGGGAAAGAACAGAAAAAGAGAGAATTCTTGCTTTTTGAGGCTGGATTAAGAATGAGCTGGCACAAATCATGTCGTTTCACTGAGTGGATTCAGAGCATTACAGTCACTGTCGTGCTGGTTCACACTCAGGCTGATGCACTCTAAATAAGAACTATACAGCTTGTGTCAATTCTTAACGCATTATTATATTGATACCAATTTAACTGATGTTAATTAATTACAGGAATGCACAAATTAAATCAGCACTTACCTATCCATGTGGAAGAAAGGGGCAGTGTTGGAGTCAGAAAGCAGCTGAGTGCTGGCTCCCCAAAGAGAGACCTGGGGAATGTGAGGTGTTGATCCAGCAGACCTCGGGTCTGGACTTACTGGTTCTATGGAGAGAAGGACTAAATCCAACAAAAAAAGCTCCTGAACAGGGAATTCTGGAAAGAAATGTATGCTTTTAAATGCATTTAGACATTGCATCAATTGCCTGGGGGTGTAAGGTCTCTGCAGTGAGCAAGTCACAGCTGCATCCCCACTCTGTGATGGGTCATACCTGCCTCCCCCATGGTTCAGCTGCTCCTGCTGTGGTCAGGCTGCTGGGAAGTAGCTCACAGCACTTTTTCTTTTTTACTTGAGGCAAAAAGTAATTTCTTCCTCTGAAGGCCAAGGCTGGAGCCATCCTCTGCTAATGAATGCAAACCATCAGTAAGCAGTAATGGAAAATCAGGGATGATGTGGCAGGCAGTGGCTTGCTTTCAAGGCACCAGAAAAGCCCTTTCAAATTTAAATTTAGCAAAGAATTTAAAGCACATATAGGCAGACTCTATTAGAAAGTGAAATATTTGATCTTGGCTATTAATCTGTTATAAGAATACTTTCATTTCCTTGCCATGTGTATCCAGTGATAGACTTTCATAAATGAGATCACATTAAAATGTACTTTATGTTTCTAGTCAAATCTCTTTTATTATTATGCAAGTCCTAGTTAGGAAAAAAAACCAAAAAACAAACAATTACAGAAGCAGACTAAGAAGAGCATATTATTTTAACTCATTTATGCAAGTGAAATACTGCTCCTACTTGAAGGCTGTACATTGTGCACTACTAAACATCATGGGAAAAAGTTGTTCCATTGCAGCCATGCTACCAGATTTGGGATAATTTATGGGCAGTGGAAATACAAATAGAGTCTAAAATAACTCATGTGGTATGGGGTACTATGTGTATATACACACACATATATATGTATATGTATTTTTATATGGAGTATATTCATATCAAACTATTATATTCATATTGAAGTATTACATTTGGCTGCTGTCTTACTGAAATCAAATATATTTTAAGGATGTTCCATAATTAATGTGAGCTGTCACTTCTGACACTCTGCACCACAGGCAGACAAGTGTTTTAGGAAGCTTCCATGTGCCCAGGGAGGGTGGGAGGCCCTGCTGCCCTGGTGCTACCTGTGGACACGTGCAGGGATTGTGTCAGCCCAGCTGGGCCAGGGGCTGAGGGCTCTGCAGAGCTGCACTGCCTGCTCTGCTGGAGGCATTAATTCAGAGAAGAGACCACTGGCAGCCTGGAACCAGCACAGAGCATCATGATGGATGTTTCAGGGCGAGAAGGAAAAAGTGCTTTACATCTCATAACTCACTTTGGCTGATTAGGCACAAATGTCTGTTTTAAACCTTCAAATCTGGGCACCCAAACCGTGTCATAATCCTGCAGCTTTTCAAATGCCTTTTCACTTCCATTCAAGCAGCCTGACAGAGACCCAGCAGGGGCCACAGCATCTGCTGTCAGGCTGCTGGAGCAGAAAGCTTTGCTTCCAGATTCACCAATGCTTCCCCAGGACAGGGCAGCCATGGTGTACAGTGAATGTGTACATTGACACCATGCTTTAGCTGGAAAATCCAATCTGGTCTCTTCCAGAAGAGGGTGCAGCTCGAGGCTTGAATCTGCAAAAGGCAGGATGCTTTTGGATCATGCTAATACTGTTAATAAATTAACCTGAAACTCCTTGCTTGTGAATTTAGGATCCTGGCATGACTCTGCTTTGCTTGAGAGCTGGCCAGAACAAACTGGTGCTTGGCAATTTACTCCAGGACATGCAGAGTCTGAGCCTTGTTCCCCCAGAGTCCCCTGGCTCCAGGTCCAGCCCTTCCCCATTCGGGTGGGATTCACAGTTGGTGCCTTGGCTGTGCCCTAGCTCAGAGCCCTGCACTCAGAGCAGGCCACATCCCACACCAAAAGGCTGACTTGGCACCAGAATAGCCATGATCATCTTCCTGGAAGAATAAAAATTGTCATCTATGTCTGGTTTTAACTTTAGTACAAGCTCACATATCTCCTGTTTTTTAATCATTCATAGACAGTGAAGATTTGCAGCTGTTTGCATTTGTGAAGCCTCAGAATACTAACAGCTTCTGATTTTTAGAAAATAGGTTACAGATTCTTTAGCAACAAATGAGGAAATGCCAAATTTCAAAATCCCTATTGTAATGGCAATTAAATACCTTGTTCCTGTTGCACTTGGTTTATTGTGCAGCTATTGGCAAAATGCTCTGCCCTAGGTGTTGTGTCATCGTGTGAATTGATGTTCTAGACTAAAATAATAATTACAATTGGACACCTTAGGCATGGCAGATGCAGGGATGTGGTGATGGTGTTGCCAGCAGAGGCACAGCCTTTCCTGCCAGTGTGCCACTGTCTCAGATCACTCTCTCCATGGTGAACCAGGATTCCTGTGCCTTGCAGAGCAGATTCTCACTGCAGTCTACAAAACAAACAAAACACTTGAGCACCTGGTAGCCTGATTTTGCCCCCACTTTTTCTTCAAAGCAGTGGCCAATGACACATTTGCAGATAATTAAAACAAAGGTTGAGGGGTTTTTTGTTTTAATATGCCACGACTATTAGCAGCTGGGTTAGGAATAAACCAGCACAAAAGCAGCATACTTCTTATACCAGCTATAAATAAAACCAGGCTTCAAATTTGAAAGCACGATTCTTTTTTCTTTTTTCCCCTCCACAGAAAAATCTTTTCTTTGTGCCAAGACTAAAATATTAGCGCTGTGTTCCCTCCTCTGTTTACACAGACCTCATTGCATCTAAGTGCCAAAAAAGTGGAATTCCTGAACAGCAGGTGAAAAGGAAACACAAGATCAAACACAGCTCTGGCTGCCAAGAGAACCTGCAGCATGGCTCGGGGGTGCATGAAAAGTCATGCAGCTCCTGGTGCTGTCAAAGACTTCTGGAAGGTCGTCAAGGAGTTTTTTTCAAGCATCCCACATCAAAATGCTGTGCAGGGAGACAAACCTGCAATACATCATGAGGATGGTGCTAAAGATACCAATCATCTACTTTTAGGAGAATTTAACTTTTCCCCCATCACGGCTATGGAAGCAGCTCTTAAGAAATCAGTGCTCTACTGTGTGGAGACCAGGGTATGGAAATAAATGTAAGTGCTCACACTGGGTGAACATTAGGCAATGGCTGGTTTGGGTCCATAACCCAGCAGGGAACTATGGAAGAATTGTGTCTTTCTGAGCTCATCCTTGCACTTAAGGCAAAGGACACATATATTGCTGCTCTTGGAACCAGCCAGCCCTTGCATTAATTTGTATTTCTGCACCCAGCTGGACATCTGTAAGCCCACGACAGAGTCCTTTCTCTTTGGCTGATGCACCCTTTGGGGATGCAGGGAAGAAACTGCTCCAGCACTTCTCATGGTTAATGGCCTTCAGAAAACAGACTTCAGTTGAGCTCCTTGTTGATCCCTTCTGACCCCTTGCCTACCATTCCTTGTCAGCACTGGAAAAGGCAGGGAGGCTCTGGCCCAAAAGCAGACACCTGGGTTTGAAAACAAGAATTGGGACGTTTCTCTGGGTCCCACTTTGCCAGCAGTGCTGGGAGCCCTGCAAAGTTCATCCTGCACTGGGAGCAGCACCCAGGTGAGGCTGCAGCACTGCCTGTGAGTGGGCTCTGAGCCATGAGAGGTTCCCAAAAGGCACTCAGGAATTCTTCCCCCATAATTCCTGTGGCTTAGAAATGACTGGCCAGGCAGCAGCACTGGGATCACAGGCTGGAAGTGCTCAGGCCCCATTTTTCCTCCTAAAAATCACCAAGCAGCAAAGTTCTTTTAAATATGACACACACTGGCAGGGTTGAAAATAATACAAAGTGCACATGCTCCTAAAGACAGCCTTTTTTTTTTTATTTTAAAACTCTGCATCTGAAAACACCGTATGACAGAAAGCATTATATACACTGCAGTGTTTTTGGTATAATACAGTATTTCATACATCCATTTCTTTTTCTGCAAAAGAATTTGCTTTGTCGGACAAACAACCAAACTCCCATTGACAAAGAATACAGCTAAGGCACATTGTTTCTGCTAAATGAAAGACAAAAGGGTGCAAAAACGGGTAGTGCAATAATTGCTGAAAATCACATTCTACTACAAGAAAAGCATTCTGACTTTGAACTTTGATTACTGGTCAATTTAAGACATTTCAATATCTCATAAAATACTCCTTTAAATAAATAGCAAAATATCTACATCTTTCAGTGTCTTCCATTTGAATTTCCAATTTTTTTTTTTTAACTTTCCTGTATATACATGGTTTTCTTTTTTCTTATTCAATAGATTACAAAATATTTCTGTACAATTTTATGCATATTATGATCTATAACAAAATAGTTATTTCTTAAAACTATATTACCACCAGTCTTTGAAAATGACAGAATAGGAATAACTTATTATGGACTATGTTAGGCAATAGAAAAATCCAATCAAACCAAAACAGAACCAAAAGGACAAAGTCAGAAAAATAATTTTGTTACATTGAATTAATTATTTTAGTTTCACAAATCTTGTTTTATATGTAAACCCTTTTCAGTTGCCTTTGGGTTGTACCCACATCTGAATACCAACATAGGACAGGATTTGGGATTCCTAAAAGCACTGCAGCCTGCCGGGAATATTGGTGCTACTCACTGAAACATGACAGTTCTCATGGAGGAAAGTATTAAAGAAACCCAACATATACAAGCCTTAGCAGAAGTCATTGGTTTCTGCTGACTTTGACAACCTTTGAATGAAGCTCCAAAAACCCCATTTTTAGAAATGCATTTATGACTTAGACAAAACAACCATGTTCTCAATGTACTCTTAGATTCCCAACCAACACCCAAAATCTGGCCCTATGTGGTGATGTTCTTCAGACTTTAAGACCATACCATGAAGAGAATATTTCTTCTCCCAGCTACCAGTACAAATCTGAGAGGAATGCTACTACGCCATGTCAAAATGAGTGAAACTACTCTACAATTTGTCTTGTGCATCTGAGAGCAGTCTGTCCTGTTGTAGTCTGAAGATAAATGAAAAGTTACTAAGTTTGTACTTCGTATGTCATTAAACCAAGTTCCTTATCTACAGTGACTTGCATGAGACAGAGCTCATAATTTCCTAAGGTTTATATGAATGTCTGAGACTTCCTTTTGCCCGAAGGGAAGGTCATTTTCTTTCCTTAAAGACTGCATTTGTAAGCAATTTCTATTGCATTTGTGAAGTGTAAGCTGACAGCAACACAACTGAGCTGTAATAGAAATCTCAAGGTGCCTTTTATTCATTCCACAACAAACAGAGAAAGTGAGCAAGACACAGACAACACCAAAGTTCCTAACACAGTTTAAGGCCACATTTAGAAAGGATGGAAGTAAGGCTTTCTTTAAGGGGCAACACACTGGATGCCACAATGGGAACAGACACCGAGCGATCCAAAGCTGACAGGATTCATCCACAGAAAAGCTGAAACAACACCCTAGTTTTGGCCAGCAGATCTGTGCCTTTTTTTGGATCTAAGCAGGAAAACAAAATGCAATGCCATAGACATCCTCCTCTGGAATATTCCCAGCAAACTGAAGGTGCTCCCCTAGCAGGAGTGCTATTGTCTCAGTCCAGGGTGTTAATTACAACAGAACCAAAGACAAGCCAAGTCATTACAATATACAAATGCAGCGCCATGAACTGCGCCTAGAATTGTCACTCTGGTATCAGAGGCACCTGTACAGTATCTTGCTGTTTATTTGGCAAGGTTACAAGTAATACTTCTAGGTTTTAACAAAGTAGAAAGAGAATTTGCATAGATTGTACATTCAGTTCAAGGAGATTTCCGGTACCTTTTTTTCGTTGTTCTCAGGTAAACGTGTTTGCAGACACAGTGAGGTAGCAGCTGTGGTAGCACCCATGAGCAAAAGAAGGTAACCAAGGCAGAAGCAAAGAGCAGAGTGATCAACACACTACTGTTAGTAAGAAGGAACAGAATCAACACGGTACCTGCAGTGTCACATCATGAGGGTAACTGCTCCCAACGCCACACGGAACTGAGACACCCTAATGCTCCTGGGTAACACAGGCTGCAAGGCCTTGGAGCCTCAATTTTAAATGCTCTCAGCCTGATTATTCTTTCCCTTACTGTGATGATGGTGGTGAAGGTTTTGAAGGTCAATCTCTTCTACACTACACTTCTGGAGGGAATTACAAATTAGAGTGTTTGCTTGCCTTTGAAGATTCTGCAGGAAAATGTGCTGTCCTACAAACTCTTCCTTGCTGTCCTTAACCCTAATTCACAGTTCTTCGGCTCCTCTGTGCCTGCCTGCAGCAGCAGCTGCCCTCAGGGCTCAGCAGCAGGTATTCCTGCTCTCAGGAACTCCTCCTGGGCCTCTGGAAGGGCAGTGCTCTCCTCTCTACCACTGCATCACTTCCTACCCTCTCTGTCGGCATCATCCCTGGAGCTGCCTTGGCAGAAGCCGGAGGGTTTGGTTTGGAAAGGCTTTTTTACATGATGTTTTCAATTATCATTTAATATGGGCTTGAGTCCTACTAATCCTCAAGACTACACTGGAGGTCTTGAATGGTAGAAATAAAGACACATATGGATCATTATCTTTTCACAACTGGACTGAAGCAAAGGCCAGCGAGAAAGGTCATCAGCCGTGTCCCACCAGGTCTGTCTTATTCTGTTACTGAAATATCAAATAAGCAAGTCTCCCCTTACATATATCAGATTCCCATGCCTGAAAATCAGGACAAGATAACTGCTGGCTTTCACCAACTCCCTCCTGTGTGCCAGTACTGAACTGACTGAAGGCTGCTCTGAAAAGCAAACTTTCCTCATCTGCAGCTGGGTTTCTGAAGAAGCCTAGGGGATTTAGCTCACTCAAGTATAAAACTTCCTGCTCTGTGGAAAGTGCTGGAGTTGGCCAAGGTTTCATGTAGCCAAGTCCTGAAGCTTTGGGAGCTGGGAAGACAACAAGGAGGGCATGCTAGCCAGCGGCAAGCTGGCAATTCCCTGATGGTGTGATGAAAGAGAACTAGAGAAATCAACAGAAAGCTGGTCCCCACTGCTGGGCCACAAGAGACATCTGGATCTTGTTTATCTGGGAAGTCAAAGCTGAGATCTCAGGGCATCCATGGTTTTCAGCCTTGCTGTGCAGAAGGAGCCCAGTTTGTTCTAAGGTTTGTTGTAAGACAATTGTGTCAAATTCTTGCAAAGTTTCAGCATCTTCTTTACCCTTTCTCCCTCCCTGTGGTCAGGTTTACACTATCCCCGTTCTGATTCACTGACTTCACTACTGTGCTCACTATAATTGTGGCTAAGAGTGATGGAGGCTTCATTAGGATGGCAATTAGTGCTGCAGGAGATGGAGGGAAAGTGAATGCACATTAGTTGGTACTTTTGAAGGTGCTGCAGGATCACTGTTAATACACCATTAAACAACTGTACAGGCATTGTGCACTGAAGCCAGTACCCAGGAAAGTCAATTTGTAACACACCAATGCACATTCCTGTATCTCTGTTGTTAAGCCTTCATTATTGCTAAGCCCAGAGATACAGAGGGACTTTCTTGTATAACACTTGCTATCATGAAGGAATGGTTAAAATTCTCTGCTTGCTGAGAGCTCAAAAAATGAAGACATAATTTCAATTCTAAACCCCCCCCTGAATATCAGAAAATGAAAATGCAAATATTACTACTCAATGTCCAAATGTCATCAAAGAAAGAATTGGACAAATCTGAAAATAAACTGTCATTTGAGCTATTTCATTTAGCCTTGGGCTTTAACATTACCATATAAACAGGTTTGCATAATGCTGAGACTGACTTTGGACATAATTCATTAAATCACGTATGTAGATGTTCTGCATTTTGCCACATTCCCTTTCTATGTAATACAGATTGATCACAGGAGTGTTACATGGCTGTCACGCAGAATGGGCAGGGAATTTCAACAAGCAAAGCATTACACACAGAGGATAATTGTGTGCATATGGAAATATAAACCCCTCCCATTGAAAGGAATTTTGACCAAACCAGGCTTTCAGCTGGGCTCCTGTTCAGCAAGGACTGGCCAGTGTGACTGGAAAAGAACACCTGCACATTCAGATGAAGATGCATAACTCTTGTGCTTTGTACCAACTGTGGGTCCCTGCTCTGAATTCTCCTTTTCACCAAATGCAAGATCTCTGAAGTTATTCTCTTCTGACCATTGACAATGTTCATCACAGGCTCCCAGTGCTGCCATTTCAAACCAGAGAAGCCACTAAGCAGGACTAAGTTGGGCTTAGCAGCATCACCTCAGAGCCAGCTCTGATCCCTGATGCAGAGTCTGGCTTTACATGTTTTTTACTCACAACTACTGGACTTTGTAACTCAGACACAGAGTCTCATACATATCTTTTGGATCCGTGTCTGCATGACAACAGCTATCGTGGAGGTGGCTGTTTAGGTCCAAAACTTGACATTACTCCCAGAAGATGTTCCAAACAAGGCAGCTTATCCTTTGATGACTTCATACAGACAGCACTCACCCCTAGCAAACTGTCACACCTTTTATTTATGCTGGACTTGACTCTGAAGCCCTCACTCAGCACTAGCACTCTGGAAGTTTTGCCTGAGAAAGGACTGCAGGATGAACCCCTTCAGCTCTGCATCCCATATTTAGCAGCAGCAGCACTGGCATTGTCAGCTTGCTACACAACTTCACTGTTTAAATGCTTCTTGCCTTTCAGAAAATAATCTCACATAAATTTTCTTGGAGATATTTTAAACCCAGCATATAATGCAAATGGATATATCAGCAACCATCTGTTTTCTTTCCCTTTTTTGTACTAAAACAAAATAATTTGCACCTTATATTTTAAATGATAAAAGTGGCAGCTTTTTTCCTAACCGCAGAAGACGTGATTGTTGTCACCTTCTGCTTGGTCTAGTTAATGCAAACTTACCAAAAAAGCACTTAAAAACATTCCTGCTTAAGAATAAAAACAAGTATCAAATTTAAAAACTAAGTTATCTGCATGCGTGTGCGTGGGTGCATCCCTACACATGTGCTTATGTGCAAGACAGACTGAAGATTTTGTGACTACCTCAGGAGTCTTACTGAGAACAAGCACTGCCTGGGTTTGTTAATGAATTTTCTTGTGTGCCCTAAATATGACCTTCTTCATTTAATCTGCAGGGCTTGGACCGTGCAGTCGCCATTGCATCAGTGTGAGTAAAGCCCTGGATTTCACAGTGAGGATTGGAGGTCCCCAGAAAACATGAACTTCACAAAGGAATGTTACATTAAAAACAAGCACTGTTAAAAACCCCTACTGAGTAAGTAATAACACTGTGATTCTATTCCATGAACCTGTTGGCAACCCTGGTTTCACACACGCTTGCCTCTAGAGCTGGTTGAAAAGCTGGAACTTTATCTTGACTGGAATATTCCAATCAGCTCTCATTGCTACAAACCTTCCTAAAGCTACCGCTGGTGACTGACAAAATCAAGACAAAAAAAGAAAGGGAGGTGTGAGGGGAGGAAGGCCTTTTCTTAATAAAGGCAGCTTCAGTTAGTAAAATAACATAATCTTCAAGCTGCAAAAGCAGCACCTACTAATTAGTCATTGACTAAAACATAAATAATAAATATCTAAATTGTTCCTTCTATGCATCCATTTTTGTGCCAGATAAACATTTCAATGCTCTGCCTTAATGCCAGCACAGCTGACACCACAATTTCAAGTCCAAAGCAAACTGAAGTAGCTTTAAACCAATAGGACAGAGATACTACAAGCCACGGGGATCTGTGTGTTACAGTCCTACTGCAAGTGTTGTTTAAAAGAGAATTCAACCTTCCTGTGAAACGTGATTACGGAATGATCTAAGGGTCTGTTTCCCTCCTGATGTGGACACTTAACTCTCAGCAGCAAGTTATCCATGCACACAGAAGGGTGAACAGATACCTTCCTTTATTACAGCAACAGCACTTCTTTCCTAATTAACCCAATGGCTTTTAATGGTCTTTTTTGCTAACCAGAGATTTACACAGCAACAACAGCAAAGCGCATGTTTTTGCTAATGTAAAATACGTTAGTTGGAGATGAATTTGTGCATAAAACCTGTATTTTAAAAATTTGTTGGAATGTAAATTAGTTTTTCCCTACTGTAGAAAATGCAGGTTGAAATGATGCAAAACATCCTATCTAAAGCAGGATGCAGCTTGCTAGGAAATCTGAAGACAGGCAAGGGTAGATTGTTGACAGAATAAAGTAAAAGCACAGAGAAATATGGCACTGTTCTCCTTCCCCTGGCTTTGGGTAACAACCCACATCCTGCAAAGCCTGGAAGGATCCTTCTTTAGGAAGAGATGGAGATCTGAGACCAAGGGAGGGAATTAGTGTTAAGACCTACTAGCCACTAGTCAAATTAGGGAAGAAACCTGTTGTTGCAGATTTAGGTCCCAATTTTACTATTTTACCGGTTTACAACTCCACTGCCTGAGAAAAAACTCAGCTCATGAGCAAAGAGTGTGAGCAGACACATCACAACCCACCCCAGCCTACACATACACACCTGCTCTACTGGCAGCCTGTGAAAATACTCAGGTACTGGTGGCTTCCAAAAATACCTGCAGATTTGAAAGGGCTGAAATTCAAAAAACTTCTTTGTTCTTTAATAAATACTCTTAGTACACTGACCCTGAACCCGACTGCATGAGACATAAAAGACTACTATAGCAAAACACTGGTTTCATTTAGAGTTTATCATGAAATTAGTCTGAAAAAAACCCTCTGAAAGTAATCTGAAAGTTTCTGCTTTTGCTCGTTTTCTCTAACTAGGATAACAGACATCAGCTGTGTCCAGAATTACTTTGTGTTATTAAAAACCAGAGTGAGGCTATACCATAATTACTTCACATTCTCTGAGGTAACGTGGCCATACAGGCTCCAGCCTGCAGGAACCAACCTCCCCAGGAAGCTGAAGTAGAAGGGAATTTTGCTGTGATTTATTCATTGTAGCAAAATAATGAAAGCCTATGAAACAGCAGAGGTATGGACAAATTTATTTTAAAAAAAAACCCTTCAGCAGCTGCTCCTTCACTGCCCTCTCCATGGCTCGGTGCTACTGTTTCCAAGCCCACAGGATGGTGGGTGCAGTGGCACCTGGAAAGGGACAGCACAGGCTGTGGGACGAGGCAAGCTGCTCCCAACAGAGCTGATGGAGAGGGCAGTGCCAAAGGCCTTGTCAGAATTTCAGAACCTTTTGTTTTGTTTTTGTTTTTTTGTTTTTTTTTGAATTGAATTCTATTGCAAAAATTAAAAAAAAAAAAAAAAAAAAAGTAACTTCCCCTTAGGTTTCTGCAACCTGGTGTGAGATTCACAGAGAAGCAAAGGTTCAATTCCCTTTTAAAAACCTATGCCGGGGGCGGAGCGTACCGGATGCTACCTCAGGCGGCCGTCGGGTTTGACGGGGCCCAGCTCGGACTTGGGGTCGGGGCTGAGGGAGCTCCAGGCTGTCTGGGCACAGCCCTGCAGGACGGGGCAGGCCGTGGCCCCCACGCTGCAGATGTCCACGGCCGACCAGACGCTGCTGACCAGAGAGTCCACCCAGGCGTCCAGGCGGGCGCCCACCAGCCCCGCGTTGCGCTTGGCCTGGTCGGCGCGGGCCGCGCTGACGGGGAGGTTCAGGACGGGGTTCAGGCCCTGGAAGCTCTGCTCCATGTAGGCGTTCTTTGGAGGCCCGCTGTGAAGCTTGATGGCTTCCTCTGGAAAAGCAGAAGCAAACCCCAAAGTTAGCACGTTAAAAAAAACATCACTAAGGATCTAAGGGTACGGTAAACAAAAAGACCGAGGTTTAGGGGTGAGCTGTAGCCCATTTCCCACATGTTGCATCCACACTGGGTCGTGCTCAGCTTTGGCACTCCTCTCGCTCAGTGCTATGGATTCTGTTCACTGTGATTCTCACCCTGCAAGTGCTGCCTTAGCAGGCAAAGGTCCGACCCTGAAAACAGAGTTACCCTTATTATCAACATGCACGACCAGCATCCCCAGAGCTGCAGGACATCCAGGACTGGCTACCCCTCGAAATGAGGAAACAGTTCAAGGACACCTGGTGTGAGAAGTCTGCCAACCACTGTCAGACATCCAAGCGCTATCATTGATTTGTCTAGGAGAAAGAGCCAAGATCTCAGCCTGTTTTATTGTGAGTTTGTTTTTTTTTTTCCTAAACAGATGAACCTTGGCCTGGTGTGGAAAAGTCACAACATTTGTTAGCTCAATCTGCCTACAAAACCCATGTGGTGCCATTTGTGGCACTAAAAGGACAACACCATGGTCTAGGACAGACCAGACCCACAATGAAACACTTGTAGCCCCAACATAATTCCTGGAGGTGCTCCACTCTCACTGGGGAAGTATTCCCTCATGACAGTTATATTTTCAAGCTCTTGTGCTGAACAGTAGATCACAACCATTCCCTGATGATACTCTGCGTTGTGGTTGCTTTCCTTACCTTTCTATCACAGCAAAATACAGTACAATACCCCAAATTTGCAACATTGCAGTAAAAATCAGTATCAGGCTGTGACAATCCTTTCAGAGACCTTTTCTTTCAGAAACCTAAACTGGATACTGTGGGTCAGGCTGCCCCTGTCAAAGGTCAGCTGACTTCTGAGAGTCTTAGTGCACCGAGCTGCTGCTTATAAGATCGGGATGGGACCCTCCGAAAATGTTCACCGAATGCCTGTTGGGAGCAAATTTCCAAACATTTCTTTCCGCTCTCAGCTGCCTTCCCCAGCATCCTCACTCTGGCAGCACAGAGGATATGTTTAGCTCTGCCAACAGACACACTGTCTAGAAGAGAAAATGGGCCCATTCAGGCTGCTCCAGGCGAGGAAAGCCACCGCGCTCCGCGAGCGTCAGAGGCCAGGAATTACATATTCACAGCTACAATTCCTTCCACATGGCCCCGCTGTTCGTGCTGCAGCCTGACACTGAGCCCTTTCTTCCATGCACAGGACAGTATCTCAGGTGCTGGAAAAAAATCCATGTATTTATTTAGAGGAGAAAAAGGGACGTTTAATTGGAGCTTTGCTGTTACATTTGCAAAGTCTTTAATGTCAAATACTGTGCAAGTCTGTTATTTAAATCCTCAATTAAATTGGTTCAGCACGTGCCTATCACCATTATACATCATTTAACTGTTCCTGCTTTTATCTAAACCCCTCTTTTATTTTAAATGGTAGAAACCCACAATAACCTGTAGTCAAAATGAGTTCAATCTGTGCACATGTGTCAGGAATGTGCTCTGCCAGAGCACTGCATTTTAAGAGACAGAACAAATACACATGATTAAATTTCCTCCTTTGGAAGCAATTAAATATGGAAGACTATTTGTCAACATATTAATTAAATAGAAACATTCTGAGTAAAAATTCCCAAATAAATAAGAGTTGGCATTACTAGCAGGATCATCTGATTGAAACAGGCAATTCAGCGAGCTTGTTGAATCAAAGCCTGTTGTGCATGTGTTTGGTGCATGGAACAAGAGAGATCTTTATTCAGACAAGTAACAGGATGAAATGGAACTTGCTGTTCTCTCTGGCTCAGCCTCTTACATGTCCCAGGCCTCAGGATTTGGTGGATTATCAGGACTGGAAAGGATGAAACCTGCAGAAAATGCAGGGCAGTGCTGGGCAAAGCAGCAGAGATTGTGTTCAGGGCTACCACTACCCACAGTGAAAGGTGCTGCTCCAATGACCCATGGAGAACCCTGACCTGGTACTGATGGGAACTGCCTGCCCCACAGCAGAACAGCACCCCAAATTAGGTGTCAGCACATCCTAGAAAGGAAAAGCTGAGTAACAGCAACCTGAGTGCAGAGTCCCATGCACTTACCAACAGGAAATGCTGGGGACTGGACCCAGAACCCTCTCCTGGAGCCCCCAAGTCTTGGTTAAAAATTTCATAGCAAAAAGCAATGAGGATGCTGCTCATCTGAGTAATGGCAGATGGGCTGTTCCTCTTTGCAGTAAAGGAAAAATGACAGAGAATCACGACTCCATAATTTACTGAGCTGGTACAGAAAAAAGACAGTGAGCCTCCCAAGCCCTGATATGCTGTAAGAAAAGGAGGCTGGAGCTCCTGGGTGTGCTCTTGAAGCACTGACACTTCAGTCAAGTGTCACGAGGAAGAGCTCATGAAAATATAATGAAGGATGTAAGGCTTGTCTCTAAACGTTTAGACATTTAAATCTGTATGGTTAGTACAAACACCTCAAAATTAGCTGAATTGCAGACATTAAGCCAGACTTTTTTTGCCAGCCCACTGACTTCAGGAGGATGTGAGGATGTATATCGATGCAAAATATATTCCTCTGACTTGAAAATATAACCTTGGTTATATTTTGACCCCTTGGTAAAAACCTTGGTTATTTTTGACCCCTATTTTTATTTGCTCTTCACTCACATGTGAGGACACATTTCTCAATTGTCTCTTCTTGGTCTAACTTCTTTGGATTAAACACACAGCCTATAGCTAGCCACACAGGCTGGGATTTCAGCATTTTTGTGTGGGTTTGTTCATCATTTTGCAGAAAAAGCGAATTAGTTTAGACAGAGAGTGGGCTAAGGAATGAAAAATGTGGTTACCTTGGTATACATTAAGGCGCTAGACCTGTGGGTTTTTTAAAGCAACACAGAACGTACAGCTTTATTTCTTTACTTGGATTGTGTTAAAACCCTCTGGCAAAGAGGTAATTTTTTATTGACATTTTGTTTGTTTTCTCTTGCAGCAAACAAGACAGTGCTGCATTTGCTCATTGTGGAGCTAATCGACTCCTTGTCAGCTGGATCTGAACTAAATTTCAAAGCAAATCCCTGTCTTCAGGGTTTTTCTGGGGATGATGATTCCAGGGCATGTCTGCTCCTCTGCAGTCATGTGCCTGCCTGCTGCTATTACTGCGCTCATCAAGAACATGTCATGTTACCTCTGGTTCATTTAAAGAAATCACAGCAGCTCTGACACAAGTTGCCACCCACTTTATAATCCGTATAGATGCAATTAGAATTGACCGAGCCACTGCAAACAACCAAGGGCAAAACAAAGGTTTCCCAGTGTCTGCTAATTGAGATGATCTATAAATATGGATTAGGTCAAAAGGCTGTTGAGGTGCCTGAGTGCATCGCCCATGTCTGCTAATGCTGTCAGCCCTTAAAAGGGGTGGCTGCAGTTTGGGGGCATAGGGACCAGGAACTGGTATTGCAGGCTCCATGGAAGCAGCAAAGATCAGCAGCCTCATGTCCAGGACATGCCAGCAAGCTGGGAACAGAGTGGGAAAGGTCTCTCTTAAAGCAAAAAAGGAGGTTGCTCTTTCTCACTTCTTGCTTGAAGGAGGAAGGGCTTTTAACGTATTCATTTATTTACAGTCCAGGGTTTACTATCATCTTGAGGTTTTGGGGCTTTTTCTGCCCCAGCAGTGAACCTGCTACTGGCTCACAAGAACCTATTTGGCTTTAATGGAACAGGTACCATCCATTAAACGGGTGACAACTCATTATCGGCACTCCAGCTGGGAGAGCGCTGGGGAAACTTTGCTGTGAATATAAACTCAAATTTAAAAATGAAATTGCTTTGGCTTTTTCTCTTCCCCTCACTGTGACCCTCTGAGTTGCTCACACTTGGCCTTTAAAGAGCAGGGAAGGGGGGAAAGTGGGATGATGGGGATGCAGAGACAGCCTCTACTGAGTTTGCTGTTCTCTTAGGACTTGAAGTCTGCTGGCTAGCTTGGATGACAGTCTGTGAGCTGCTGGCTGAGTGCTCTGAATGATACCTGTTGTTTGCTTCTGCCTCTGCTGTCCCTTCAGCAGGGAGCTGGACATCTGGCCTCGAGCCTCCAAGTACTCAAATTCTGGCTGCCTAAAGCTGCCAGAGAGAGTCCCCCATTCCTGTGTGATCTGCCAGTGATCTTACAGGGTTCTGCTCCCTGTTTTGTCTTCTCCACGTCCCATTCCCTCTTTGTCTTGACACAATTATTCCAAGAGCATCCTGCTGGTCCTTGGCAGCTCTCCTGTCTTTACAATGAGCATGGAGTATTTGGCTTTGACACACTCAACCATATGGTGAGAACCTCAAAACTCTTGTTTAGAAGAATAAACCATAATCTGTGCAGGAGGTAAAGGGAAGGAGACTCTGGTGGAGAAAGTGAACCTAATATCTCCAAATGATTTATCAAAAATGCATCTAATTTCCTTTTATTTTCTTTTCTACTTTCTCCAACCAGGCAAATACTTGCAGGCCCTCCTGAGCCACAGTATGTGCTGAAGGCAGAGCTGATCAGTGACACAACTCAAAGCACAGAAAATAGACACAGATTTGGATGACTGGAGGGGGAAAAGGAGCAGGAAGGAATAAGTACCATTAGATTATAGACTCTCCACTGAAATGGCTTAGGGAGCCATATTTATAGTGAAAATACCCCAAAGAGTATCCTTAGTAATTCCATAGAAGATCTGATCTCTCATAGATTCAGGTTTTGAAAAGGTCAATGAATCTGTGTTTTTAAAACAATTTACATGCTATCAGTTATTCACATTGGACACAGCATCAAAGAAAACACTCATTCTTGATTTCCCGTTATGGTTTTACTTGCATGCACAGAATTTAGGCCAAAATTAATAAATAGATGGAAATAGAAAAATGAATAAACGTGGCATATGCTGTTTTTATAAACTGCTAAACAGAACATCTTTGCTGGCAGCTGTCCCATGATTATTTTTTTATTTTGAATGCAATTATGAATTCTGAGAGTCATGATACAGGAATGAACATGTTTTACTTTGATTATTCAAAAGAAGAGCCAGTGGCTCCTTTCATGATGCTGGGAAAGCAAAACAACTTTTCCTTGTTGTGCTCTGGGCTGAAGTGATGTGCAGATAAGCAATGATTTAGGAACTACAGGGATTGTTGTCATGCCCATGTTCTCAGGATACAAGATGTAAGTGACTGCTGCCAGTTTTGTGCAAGTGCTTTTTAGAATGGCAAAAGCAAATTGCACATGATCATGGAGAGATATTTATGTCTGTAACCTTGTGGACTCCACTTTCTACATCTGGAGTGGATGAGACAGAGAGGGCAAAATCATTATTGAGGAAATGACATGCAAAGTGCTAGGAAATGTATCAGTCCAGGGCAATCTTTCTGACAAGAGTTGCTTTCTTATTAGGGCAGGGGAGGGCACGGTGGGGGGTGGGCGGGGTGGTGGTGGTGAGGGAGAATGATTGGAAAAAGGAAAACTTTAAAGAAATCCCTAATAAAACATACTCACCTCTTCTACTGACAACTCTGGGCTAAGTCTGATGTATTTTAGTTTTATTTCCAATTTTAAAAGAAGAAAATAATACTATTCCTTCATTTTAGAAGATTTTTGGCAGTTTTCTGTATTATTTACAGTAACAGAAATCATTCTTTTAGAAGTTCTAATTCTTCTGGCATACTCTCAATATGCCTTTATTTGGGAGAGAAGAATGCATTTAAAGAATAAAGTGGTGACAAACTGACACAAAAAGCTGGAAATCAAAGGTAAATGATGATTGCCTGCACAGAGCATAAGTGTCACTGAGACAGAAAGCCTTAAAAAAACAAACAAGAATTTGCATTGTAAATACAATTCTAACCACAGTGCAGTGTCACTACCTGCCCCTGCAATTAACTTTCTTCTTTACCTTCATGCCTCAGTCATCTACAGATTACACATCACATCATCAGTAACAAATCACTCCTGAGACTTTCTTCCTAGGCAATATTGTTCCCAAGCTTTATATTTCATTCCTGTAGTAGAGTCTAGTTACCATACGAACAGGCTTTTTAACAAACAAAGTGAGCCCAGTGTATCAATGGGCAATACAGGGTAACTACACAATTTCACTGGAATTATTCCCAGTTCAGAGTTTGGACCAAAGGGAGTTTTGCCTCTACACCATAAAGTGTGGGCTTAGTTTTGAAGTCTGGCACATGTTTACCTGTCCATGGGGCTCTCACACTGCAGGGAAAAGCAGCAAGGTTGCTGGCTACATGCCATGTTTTCCATCCAATTTATGCCTTAGATGTTAAATTACCAAAGAAAATGGAATTCATTAATTTCCAGCAGACAAGTTGGTAGCAGCTGCATTCAGAAGCAGGTTGCCTCAAACTTGAAAATGTATCCCTTCTACACATGGTGTCTGTTCACAATTTATCATTGCCTATTAGCTATTAACAGCAGTGGCTTGGAGGTGGTTTAGTTTCTGCTTAAGAAACGATGCCACCAAATGTTAGCAGCAGAAATCAGTAAGTTCACTCTTGTGCTGGAAATGTGTGGAATCAGACTCCTGTTGAGTGAGATAAGGGCTGCATTAGCTCTCAGCAGTTGTCTGCTGGTGTTTGCATTACAGAAGCAGCACGTAGCACGTTATGCTGGAAGGTAAATGCCTGACTCAGTTTATTTGCTGCCTTGTCAGGAAGAAGAACTTCTGAAAACTTAATAGGATCATTCATGTATCTAGGAAATTTAAGATGTCTAAAGTTATGAATATTAATACTGGGCAGATGGAAACACTTGAGCACTTTAAGAAGAATGGTAAAGCTATTCAGAGCAACAAGCTTGTTTTGGTCTTACTGAATAAAAAACCAGGTGTGGCTGTAAAATGTTCCCTCTTCTCCCAGCACAGTGTCCTGGGCACTGGCTGCAGACCCAAGCACTTGGATGATGCCTGTGCCATGCAAACATGGGAGCCTGCAGAGCCTGGCAGCCCCAGAATGGCCTCTGTATTTGGATGGCACAGGGCTGCTGTGGCAAGGAAGAAAAGAGTTTCTTTCTACAAATTATCAGTGTGGGTCTGGTCCCAGGACTGTATTTGTAGGCATTTCTGTAACACAGCTGCTTAGCAAGTACTGAGCAGGTTTTGGCAGGTATCAGGTGGAAGTGAATGCCTGGACCTGACAATATGTCAGGTGAGCTCTGGCCTAGGGTAATTTTGTCTAATCCAGCATTCTGTATGTTAATGCTTTTATTGTTTAAACACACAGGCTTTGTCAAGAAAACAGTTCAAACACATGTAAGTCTCTGAGAGGAAACATGAATGAAAAGCAGCACAGAAAGGTCAATTTTTCTTTCAATTTCTAAATGATGGCTTTTATGATAGCTGTTAGATTATTGAGAGACTGAAGTTCTCTGGATTCTGAACTGTGCATAATTTAAAGACACAAATAGTCTTTTGTTCAAAGTGGCTGTGTTTTACTGACTAAATACAGACACTTCCACTTGCCTTAGTGCAAAATTTCCTCTGACTTAGTATCTATAAAATCCCTTTCTTTAATCCTTTTCCAATACAGTGCTACTTCATTTTTACAAGCAGCATTTACAGTGAATACAGACAAAATAACTATATTATTCCTGTAGCAAATAATAAAACTTACCTTGTTTGATAGGCTGCTGATTTGAGAAGGTGAGAGGAGTAACGAGGAATTTGGTTTCAGCTACCTGTACCCAGTGGTGCAGAATTTTTATTGTCCAGACACCAGGTCGCAGGGGCAAATTCAGAGGTGGTTTGTAGTGAGTAAACTCGGCACTGGATTCAATAAGAATATCATATGTTGCTGCAATCACATTAATGGGATCCACCCAAATGACAGTCACGGTGACATTGGGCCCTTTCCCCCATTTCTGCATCCCAACTGGCTCATCTGTTGGCCCAAGGAGTCCTCCAAAATTCCGGAAAAGCCTTTCCTTGGCATCCCACTCCGTGCCAATCTGAAATTAAAGAACACAGTGCTGGTAGCATCAGCTCTGCAAGCACCTGAGACCCTTATGGCAAATAAGGGCTCTCAAGAGACACAAATCGTATTTCTCTAATCACATGAATTATACATACAGGTAAAAGCAACATGACCTAAGATCATAATGCATACACAGATGGTGAGGCAAGCAAGAAGGCTTGCTTTTTTGCTCCCTTTTTGGTTGATAAAAAGGTTTTCTTTATCTTAAGAGTGACACAACAGGCCACAGCAGCTCTCTTCCCTGCACAGAAGCAGTCAACAAGGGACCAAGCCTAGTGGCTGGACACAGCCTATGCACAGAAAAAAAGAAAGTGACCCATCATCTCCTGGGTCATGAAAATGTATTACACACTTGAGAGATGGACCCTGCAGTAGAGACCTGCTCAGCTGCTGCTAAGACCTGGGAAGACACTTCAGCTGCTGACTTCAGGACAAGCCAGGGTCCTTTACTACAGCCCACCCATGAGATGCTGTCCCCCTGCACTACCTTCCTGCCTCATGTGGGAATTTATTTCTTGTAAACTCTTATTGTCATAATAACGGCATTGTTTCTCATTTGTTCAAAGTGGCTGTAAACTAAAAATTCACTAACAGTAAACCAGCTGATTCACAATCTAGAGTAAATATTTGATTGACCTTTCTTCTTCCTAGCAGCTTCCGTGTTCCAGCTCTCTTTATATGATTTTCAATGGTTCACCAGTAACCTGGGGGATGACAGAAACTTCCAAGCTGTTGCCACTAACACTTGTGCACTACTGAAAACAGCATCTTTGACCAGACAGCATGGGAATGGGTAAACTGGTTTTCTTAGGCCAGTGGGAAGAGTTCAGTATCCCAGCACTAAAGCCAGCATGTTTATGAGGCTGAGCACTATTGAACCTGTCCATCAACTGTGCTGTGACCACAGGACTGAGGGCTGCACTTCTGCTTTTGGAGGCAGTTCTGGTATGAAACCCCTCAAAGTCCTTCTGGTCTTCTTTTGCCCTAATCCCCAGACAGTGCAGATGACCAAAGAGTTGGTTTGTTCCCTGTATAGAAAGTCTCTGTGGGTGACCTTTGGAGATCCATGCACACACAGGCAGGATCCCCTGCCATTCAAAATACATGGGGATATTGCAGATTTTCCCCACACAGAGCTGTCCTTGTCCCTAAGCTTCACCTCACAAGGGCATGGTCAGAACCTGCTTTCCTGAAAGCATGAGAAATAATTGTAGCTCATTTGCTTCAGAGATTTTTCTTCTAGATTTCATTTCACTTCATGAGAATAAGTGATTCCAATGTAATGCCTAAATCCCCCCAAATCCTCAAAACATAATGATTACCAGATGCCTATTACCTGCACTGGAAACTGTCCAGTCTCCAGTCTCTTCTAAATAAATCCCTGTGGTTGGCAGACAAATTACAGGAGAACTGCAAGCAAAGAGCTCCAAGGTCAGTAAAATAAAACCCTACCATCCTAAATCCATCTGTCATCACACGAATTCCTCCTACTGGGCTATGACACTGCAGAGTATGAGCCAAAATGAGCCTTGCACTACTCTGCAATCAACACAGCATTTCTGGTATTTCAGAGGTATTTCACCCAGCACACCAGCTAATCAAACCAGACAGCATAGCCCAAATATCAGACCCAAGCATCGAATGCCTCAAGGAGCTGTCAGTGTGTGCTCTCCTGACAAGACTGACTGAATATGTATGGAAATAAGCTGAGAAAGAAAATTTCCTGACCAGACCTTATTATCTACTCTGCCAACCTTCACTGAGGTGCGGCCATATCACACCTACCAGTGCTCAAGGGACCTGGAAAGAATAAAGTCACAACATGTGAAACAAAGCTACACCCTCCTGGGCAAAGAAAAGTCTGTAAGGAAGCTCTTTCCACCACATTCAGTATTTCTTACTGAAGAACTCATCGCAGAAAACTTACTTCATCCTCAAAAATTAAACAGTCACTCCTGATATCCAACTATTTCCCCTCTCTTTAGTTTCTCATCCCTGAGAAAATGAATCAGAAAGTTACAGTCCCCTTGCTCCAACCTCCCCGTGACACTGCTCCATGCCAGGCTGCACAAAAGATGTTGAGATGTGCTCACAGCCACAAAGGTTTATCAGACGGCTCCTGTGGAAGAGCTAAGGCTGCTTTTGGGGAAAAATTGTAACACAGCTGTTGTCTGGCTGTCAAGCTTTGTGCAGGCATGGCATTGGGTTCCCTAAAGCAAACCAGAAGTTAACAGCCAAAGGGCAGGGGAAGGGAGGAGGGAAGGACAGGTACCCCCAGATCCCAGTGTGCCCCAGGGCCAGGGCTCACACCAAGGCTCCACAGGGACCTCAGAGAGGGAAAGGCAGGGACCTGTACACTCTGTCCATGGGATCTGCCCTTTGTGCCTGATTTCCAGCTGGGGACATACTTTCCCATGCTGTACAGCTTGCAGTACCAGCTGCTTTTAGAAGCACAGTATTTTATAGGGAATTTTACTTAAAGCATTGGTTAGAGGTTTATAACCCTTGAACTTTACACAGCTGAGTTCCCAGTACTGAGATGTTTGATTTTACAGGGCAAGAGATACTACAGCCCTATAATAAGTTTCACAGCTCTTTAAAACATTGAGAGTAGGCTTTCACTTTCAAATAGAATACACCAAGTGTGGGGTAGAATCAAGCAGTAATGAATATCTGATAAATTATGAAGGGATGTGGCACAGAATCTGACATTTTCCACACTGTTATTTTAATCACCTTTATTTTGGGCTTCAAGAGCAAGCACTGTACACGGGGTACACTTGGAAGGCTGGAAATCTCTCATTGGCTCAAAACTTCTATTTCTATCTCTGTTCCAACCCAAGATAAAATTTTCCCAAGACAAATTATACCCTGATTATGGGTTCGTGTCTCATTGCTCACCACAAACAGGACCATTAGGTTCACACAATGCACACTAATTGCCTGCCACCTAGTTTATTTTATTCTCTGTGATGAATCACAAGTCTTAACAAGACCAGAAACTTAGCATTCAACTGATAGACGGTGAGCTGAGACTTTTAGTTCTGTGCAGCAAATCAATCCCCTGCCCTCCACGGAGAAGCTGCCTGAACCCAGGCTGGCAGGACACATAGTGTGTGCATTGTGCACGAGCCAATTTTAGGAGGTGTGGGAGCTCCATGCTTGGAAATCATCTCCCTTGGATTTCCTGTAAGTTTATTTTATTGGACTCAGCCTGCAGGAGCCATGTGCCACCAAAATGCTGTCATTAACTCCCTCCCAGCTGTGGGGCAGCCCAGCTGGCTGATGGCTCCCCACTTGCCTTTCCAGGCTGTGGAGTGAAATCTGCTCTGAGAGGAGCAGCAGAGGGCAGGAGGCAGGGGCTGGAGAGATCCCATCATCTCTGCTGCAATCTCAGTGGAGCCCCAGGGTCACAAATACACTCGGGAGCACATTCATTGCAGCATATTTGTGTGCTCTTCCTGCTGGCCCCAGTGGGGCGAGCTGGGAGAGAGGAGAAAGTTCCCAGCTAAAATAGCCCCATTCAGTTTTAAATTCCTGCCAGATCATGGGGTGAAAGTTGTTGAAGAACAAGCAGTTCTATGTCCCAATAAGCATAAATCTTCATTTTATTTTCTGTGAACGCTGATGCTTCCATCTCAGCTAAACTGCTAAGTTTGTTTTCCACATGCTGGACCTTGACAAAGCAGTGGCATTTTAATAAGCAGTAGCAGATCAAAGCTTTCCAGCCACACTGAAGTTGAAGAAGTTAATGCTGGATTTATAGCAGGGTAACTGAGAGAATTATTTGGCTCAGAAGCAGAGATCCCTGCGGGCCAAGGGAAGACAGAAAGTTCAAAAAAAAAACTTTCAAAAATTAAATTATTTGCTTTGTATCTCCTGGTCTTTTAAAATGTGAATCATCTATGAAAGGAGAGGATAATTAAAGAGGTTAGGTGAGGAAAACATAATGAAAATAAGTAAGCAGCCACCAAAACCCTTTTTGTTTGGTTTCAAATAGAAGAAAATGTTTCCTTATGCTCAAAAAAGCTCACCAGTGATTAAATTCTTAACAGTAGTAAATAAGCAGCAGAAATACTCCTACAAATCACAAGAATTGGAGCTTGTATGAACATTTATCACTGCATGGAATGGCAGGCCTACCATCCGACACATTGACAAATGAAACACACTTTCCATCCATCTCTTTAATGGCACATTAGTGTCATGGATTTGCCATGCACACCAAAACACTGAATCCCACCTAGGCATTTCTTAATTGCCCAAGAAGATGGTAATTTATGGACTTAGCCATAATGACTGGAACACATTTCTTCAATCAGTTTTATACCTTAATTGAAATTTGCGGCTTAACAAGAAAAATCATGAAATTAACTGCTCAGACAGTTGTATCTTTAAAACAGAACACAGATGTCAGGTCCTATTAGTGGTCAACTTTCCTGATATATTTTAGGTAGATATTTTATACTCTATGACAGACACTGGGACAAATTTCTAGAAAAATAACAGGATCTGTGGGAAATCTCAGCCACTGCTGTGATAATTTTCTCTTTCGTGTTACAACATCAATATTCTGCTCACAGGTGGTATCAGTACCTGAATACCACTAATTTTACGAGGTTTTTTCAGCGTGCTCTTGAGAGACACATTTAAACATGTCACCATTTACATCTGGAATTGCAGAAAAATGGCTTTTTTCCCAGGAGCCTTTCACAGCACTAGCAACAAACACGGTGGCAAAACTTTTAAGTTGCTTCTAAATTACTGAGCCCCTCTGACAGTAACAAAAGCCTTCCATTCGTTTTTAAAATAGAAGGGAGTGAAGACATGCAGATTAATGTAAGAAATCAGTGTTGACCACAGATCTGAACTGCCAACGGTATCTCCTTCTGTGATGAGGATGTACACTATGCTAGAAAGCCACTCTCACCTCAAGTTTACACGGAAATACAGTTTCCAAAGGCTGCTGATTTAGTGTTCCCTCTCGTGATGCCAGAGGTGTGCATGGGTGGCTATGAACACTCACCTCTGAGAACTGCAGCCTCCCAAAGTCGCTGGGCGGACTTGCAATCTTGAAGACTTTCTTGGGCATCACCCACGTTTCCAAAGTTTCCAGTTTGCTGACAGCCAGATTGGTTGCGTGGTGCCTGATCAGGAAGCCTTGGAAACGGTCAGCAAGGAAGTAAAGGTGGATGGAAACTGGATGGCCCATGGGGTAGTATCTGTAAAACAGCACATGCTCATCAGTTACGCAAGAGAGACATGAAATCTCCATTTACTTGGAGCTAGTGGCTTAAGATGCATTCATTTCAACTAGAAAACCCAGCACTGTACATTAAAAGATTTTAAATGTGTTCATGACTCATTATCAAATACTCTAGACTGCTCTGATTACCCCAAAATGTAAAAATATGTTACGAAGAATATAGGCCCATTAATTCCATATCCAGAGCTCGAAGCTCTTTAGGAAGTCCTTCTGTGTATCAGAGAGCTCCTCTTCCTCACCAGCTCCCTTGGTACAAGGTGGCACACCCAGGGACACACACGGATTGTTAGGGTGCAGCACTGTTTGCCTGGGTAAACTGTGGGATAAAGGAATACCCCAGGATTGAAACCCTTGAAAAAGGGTCAAACAACTGGACAAAACCAGTCATTGAGAGATCTGGAAGCCTTCAGCTGCAGTTTAGAATTAAAGACATTGTAGTCACAGCTTCAAATAATTAAAATGTATGGTTGATTGTCTGCTATGGCCTCAGGAACATCTGTAACGATGTCTGGGTACATACGGATGCATAAATAATTAAAAACGTGTTATTCATAGCTCAGAAATCAAATATTTTGCTACTTTACAGAACTGACATTAACTGCAAAACAAGTTAAACCAACTAGCATCACACCTTCCCAGTAAGTCAGCTAAGCCTGACTCCTCAGGCTTGTTACCACAATTAAAGGATGAGCACTAAGGATGAGCACCAAGGAGGACTTTCCCTTGCACGAGGTCAGCAACAGCCAGAAGGAGCTCTCTAGAGCTGGAGAAATCAACATAAGAAGACAGGGTACCAACAGAGCCAGCACTGATGGTCTGAGCAAAAACACTGTGAAGCTACACAGCCAACGCCAGCAACAATCTGACTTCTGTTCTGAGTACTGAGACCTCCTGTTTTATATGTGTGCAGCAGCAAATATTTACAATATCCTCGAAATAGTCTGAGTAAATTGCCTCTTGGCAGCGGAGAGTAAAAACGGCTCGAGATGGAAGAAATGAATGAAATCTCAATCACACATTCACGCTGCTCCCACGGAAGATGCTGACACCCAACCTCCTTCAGTACCCGAGCAATCTGTGGGGGGCACAGCTTTCTGAGGCTGTGGGCTGGCCCTCATCAGGAAAGTGTTATAAACATCTCCTGGGCTGCTGTGGGTGGCACCACGGGGTTGACTCCAAGGGGGATCCAAGGCAGGAGTTGCTTTCCTGGCAGCCTGAGCTGGGGTGCCGAGTGCAGGATCAGCCAGCCTGGGGCTGTGCTCAGCCCCACAGCAAAGGGAACACTGTCGAGGTGCTCAGCCCAAATCCATCCTTCCGTTACTGCATTAGAGACAAGCAAATCCACGAGAGGGAAAGAGGAAAGGTATAGGTGCAAACACCCAAAAGGACAGCGTAGTATCAAAAGAGAAAAGATGTGAATCATAAACCTGAAGATCGTCCATCTTTCTCTGATCTGAACTGGATGCTGACTCACAGTGTCTTGAGGGGGCTCAGGTCGGTATGAAAACAAAGCCTCTACTCCATATCACTGTTTGCAATTCCTCCCTGCACTGTTTCATGAGGCTACAGCCTGCTGTAAAGCAGCTGTGCTTTATCCTGGAGACAGCTGCAGTCACAGTGTTCCTATCTATAATCTCAGCAAGCTTGAAAAGCACCTTGAGCTCCTGTGCAATGGAAAGTTCCTCAGAAACGAAAGTGATAATTGATATAAATCAGCATCAGAACATGGCAAAAGGGGTAAGACCAAAAGTAATTTTCAAATTATTTCAGTACTGGTTATCTGTAGTCCCCATCCTCTTTGCTGGCTTCACTCTGCAGGACAAATGACCCAGGACATTCTTAGGTCTGCCTTTATTTCATACAAGGAAGGCATGCTACCAGCGATTATTTCTATCTAATTGTTATTGATCTTTTATTGCTTTGCACTGGTAACCTTCACTGACAAAACTCTAATAGGAATCTGGAGCACTTATTGCCACATCTTTCTAAATGGGACATTGCTCAGCACTTCCACGACTAACTTAGGAAGGTCAAGGCACATTTGGTTCCCTCTCAAGAACACAAGAGGGGCAACGTCCATCCATCAAAGCACATGGAGTGTTTGCTGAGTTAGGCTCTATGTGTTTTCTACTAGGACAAAAAAGGGCAGCCTCCAGAAATACATTGTGAAGAAGGAATTAAGCGATGGTAAAGTAAGACTTAAAAAGATGAACCCTCTCTGCTTTGAATCTAAACAGCTTCAGATGTGTTTGCAAGTAGCAAACATCTACCATGAAGACAGCCTTTTCTGTGCAAGTCTAACTTCAGGAATTCTTCCCTTAAATCCATTTTAGACTGAATTCTTCTTAGCCAGGCTTACAAAAAAAAAGGAATGTAGAATGTGAAAAAGGAATGTAGAATACAGGGGGAATTACCTTTTAAAGAATAAGAACTTTTATTTGAGATAAATATATCTATCTATATATAGATGTATAAACACCTACATATATTTTATGCATTTGATGCTAATAGATCTTACCAGTTGCAGCACTTTTGGCACAGAGAGCTGCACCAAGCAGGCAAACTGAGCCAAGCAAGCTCTCTGTACTCCTTGTGTGCTCCCAGGGAACAAACAAGCAAGGACCATTAACCTGCCTGTGTTCAGATCTGTTCTGAAATCCTGTCCTCTGCTTTTGGTAAGCATAATAGAGGTGAACATGACCTTTGCTGCAATCACACGGAGGGTTTAGGAGCCCGGGCTATAATACACTTGCTGAAATTAATCAAGGGAAACACAGCAGTGGGGGTAGCACTGCCCAGCTGGATCCTGTCAGTCTTCATCAGGCTGGAGAGGAGCTCCTTAAAAGTGCAGCAAACAGGTCACATAATGTCAACCCAGAATACCCAATGCTTTATTATGGACATAAATATTCCTGGAAATAAGTGCTGTGCTCTTACAGCTGCCTGGCCATGCTTGTGGCTGTAGGCTCCAGCCAGCACAGAAGGAGCCTCCCCCAGAGCCTGGCAGTGCCTGTGTCCCTGGGTGTCGGAGCCCAGGGCATCCCTTGGGTTGCCCTGGATGGTCACAGACCTGGGCAGAGAGGCCTGGGACACGAGAAAGAGGGTTTGAATCCTGGACAGGGGGGTCTGTCCAGGGGGGTTGCCTGACACAGAGCCCAGGAAGACAGTCTTTGACTTTAGTCCATGGAAAAAGCTTCTAACATTGAGAGAAGAGTTACAAGTCACAAATGTGTGACAGACAGTAGTGTAGTTAATCACTGGGTGGAAAATTGTGTAGTTTTGGGATTCTTAGGAATGGAGATGAATGGGGAACAAGATGGAGATTTTAGGGCAGTGCCCTGGGTTCTTCTTGCTCTCCCTTGGCCTCCATCTTCTGATGTGACGGTGGCACAAAGTAGTGTAAGGAGATTGGGTCAAAGTAGAAATGACCCCTTTAGTATAGATAATAGGCATTGGCACGAAATTGTAAATAATAAGTATGTAACTATCTGTGTAAGAAGGTAGCAACCTCCCATCATGGAGAGGGGGGAGTTGCCTGTGTCCGAGCTGCTGTGAACACCTCGGCCGGGCACAGAGACAAGCAAATCCACGAGAGGGAAAGAGGAAAGGTATAGGTATAGGCAGCTCTGGTATGAAACCTCCTCAGATTCCTTCTGGTTTTCTTTTGCCCTAACTCCCAAACAGTGCAGATGACCAAAGAGTTGGTTTGTTCCCTGTATAGAAAGCCTCTGTGGGTGACCTTTGGAGATCCATGCACACAGAGGCAGGATCCTCACTTTAAGAAATAATAAACACGCAAGAAACCTTGAACAGCAAGACCTTGAGACTCCTCTTCATTCTCGTGCCGAGCTCAAAGCCTTCAGAGGGCAAAAAAGACTCACTCCAACCACCAGAACCACCACGTGAATCTCAGGCAGAGAAAGCCTAAACCTGAGACCTGGTCTCAGGTTTTTTGGGTTTTCTTTCTGACCTGAGAGTCAGGTGGTGGTTCGAGTGAGTCTTTTTTGCCTTCTGCCCTCTGAAGGCTTTGAGCTCGGCGTGAGAATGAAGCAGAGTCTCAGGTCTTGTTGTTTCTTTGGGTTTCTCATGTGTTTATTATTTCTTATCTTACAATTTTCTCTGTGCCCGGCCGAGATGCTCACAGCAGCTTGGACACAGGTGACTCCCCCTGTGATGGGAGGTCACTGCCTTCTTAAACAGATAATTATGTACTTATTATTTACAATTCTGTGCCAATGCCTATTATCTATACTAAAAAGGTCATTTCTACTTTGATCCAATCTTCTTAAAACTACTTTGTGTCCACGTCACATCAGAAGATGGAGGCCAAGGGAGAAGGAGAAGAACCCAGGGCACCGCCCTAAAATCTCCATCTTGTCCCCAAGTCAGCTCCATTCCAAGAATCCCAAAACTACACAATTTTCCACCCTGTGATGTGCTAAACTACTGTTTTAACACCCTTTGTGACTTGTAATTCTTCTCTCAATGTTAGAAGCTTTTTCCACGGACTAAAACCAAAGACTGTCTTCCTGGGCTCTGGGGTGCCAGGCAACCCCCCTGTCCAGGATTCAAACCTTCTTGCTCAGGTCTCAGACCTCTCTACCGAGGTCTGTGACTTTCCAGGGTGCCCAGAGGGATGCCCTGGACTCCGACACCTGGGAAGGGCAGGAAGGGCAGGACTGACCGGCAGCTGTTGTCCCCAGCGGCGTGGAAGGAGGTCTCGGCCCGGCGCAGGCCCAGGCGGGAGAAGGAGTGGAACATGGTGAGGGCCACGTCGCTGAGGGCGCCCAGCCCGTCGGGCTCCTCGAAGACGTTCTCCCAGTAGGAGCGCAGCCCCGGCGTGCCCGACGGGTAGTTCCCATACAGGTGATAGTCCAGCTGCCCAATGATCTCCTGGTTCACCACCGCCTCGAACTTGCGGGCGAAGAAGGTCGGCCTGGCGGTCTGCTGTGGGGACAGGACAGGAAAAGACACTGAGTTCCTGTGGATCTCACAGTTTTCTTGCTTGCAAGAGTTTGAGGTCTTGCAGTGCTGTTCTTCAAGAAAACAATGTATATTTTTAGCATTTATCTATTGTTTACATTTTTCTCCTCTGGGTGGAGAAATGTGATGGACGGTGATGTTCACCATCCAGGCTGAAGAGGTGGCAACCTGTGTAGCCAATCTCTTGACCTTTGTACAAATGTACATAAGTAATGGAGTCAGATAATTAAAAAGAAGAGAAGCTTTCCCTTGACCTGCTGTGTCTGCCTCGTTCCTCAGGTTGACCCTGAAACTCCCACAACTTCCCATTTCCAGACATGACACTTTGCCCATGGAGAGAAACAGTTCACGTCCTCAACTCCAGCCCATTGCTTAAGACAAAGATGACTTGAAAGGTCACCTTTGGGACCATTCATCATTAGGAGCGATGTTAAGATTCAGCTAAAAACTACGTAATTGCTCAATGAAAATACCTTCAGACCAACAGCCACCCTCCTGCTGCCTTGCTCAGGAAGGCTCTCCAAGTGCAGGAGGGGGAAATGCTCCCCAGACCCCCATGTTAGCCTGGAGATAGTGCACATGTTATACAGGGAGCAAAGTGTACTGTGGCACTGGGGCTCAGAAGAGGCAGAGCAGCATTTTCTGTGCATGGATTTGCTGCTAGGAGGTGATAAGAGGTCTCTGGGAGAGGTGCCATTTGTGGCTGAGGTTTCTCCACTTCTAAATGGTCCTGCCCAGATTTTTTCTCTGCGCTTGACACAATCTTGGGCATATAACTGCTTTATATGCTACTCAACTACCACTAGCTTTCAAAAAGTCTTTGTTTTGCCTTGTTCATATTTGAGCATGGGTCCTGAGGTGCCAAGGAATTCGAGTGCCCCAGATGGCTGGAAAATTCTTTTGAGGATGCTCAGTTTTGCTCTGAGACAGCACATGCTGTGGGCTTTGTGATCTCGGCTCGCTTTGTGCCTCGTGGGAACAGCAAGCCCCAGCCTTCTGGTGTCGTGTGCTCATGTGAGGGGCTCTCACCACAAAGTGTCAGAAGCTGCCTTTACATCTATTCTAATTTTGAACTTTCCTTTCCAGCTCAGTTTATCTGATTGTTTTCTGAAACATTGTTGTGGGTTCACAGCCTGGAGCAGGTCAGGCTCTGCAGTCTGGCAGGAGTTTTTCAAGGCTTGCCATTTATTCTCCACTGGAGAATTCCCTGGGATTGGTGTTTGGGGCAGCAGAGTCTCTTTTAGATAACATCTCATTTGCTCTTTTTGTGAGTGCCTGTGTCACTGACTTCAAGCGTGCCTGGTAGGCAGCACATTACAGTGAAGAAAAGATCTCTGTTTCAGAGCAGTCATCATTTCTGTGCTGTAGGGTAACACATTCCCCATCCCACACAAAGCCTGAACAAACATGCTTTATGCAGGGAACCCTGAGGAGCCGGAGAGATGGAATTGCAAATCTGGTGACCTTGAAACAAGTGGCTGTTCATTCTCAATAGGAGATACACAGGCCTGGAGACTGAGTGCACCCTGGAGCACAGGGCTCCCTCACGCCTGCCTTGAGGAAACTATCACAAAGGAACTGATTAAACCTTTTAAGACAGCCCTGCCAAACCTGGGTGATCAAAACCTCATGACTAAGGCTCCAAAAACCATGAGATAAACTTTTAATATGATTGTGCTGATGAATATAATAATGTAAATGGATTTGCCTTGTGCTATGTAAGTCTCTAGCACACACTCCAGTCAACTTCTAAGCTTTTTTTCAAGACGATAAATATTGCTTAACACTGAAAGCCAGGAGTTTTGTGAAATGATGAAAGCACCTGAGCTGAACATTGGAAAAAACCTTTTGCAATAAACTCACAAGAGTAACCGAGTAATAGTGGTACAGTCAGAGATGTGTCAAGCTTCCCTCCTCTCTAGCACAGCAGATTACCAGTATCAAGGAGTCCAAAGAGTTGCTTTGTGACCTTACCATGCAGTGGTATGTCTCCAGGGCCAAAACATAGGAGAACTGATCTCTCATTCTTCTGAAATTAAGATCAGAGATTCCTCACATCTTTCTCCACCTGCCTGATGGAGTCAAAGCTTCCCTTCCCTCTCCCTGCTGCAGCCGTGCATTCAGCCAGCTCTCCACACCCAGCACAGGGGGAAGAGCCCCTCTGCAGGTGTGCTGAGTTACCTGGAACCGGTGGAAGTCTGCTGGTTTGAAGTCATTGGGTGAGCAGCCACACCAGTCCACAATGTGCTTGTACTGGCACTTGCAGCCCAGCTTCCTGTTCCAGTTGGTGATGCGCAGGTTGTTGTCCACCATGGAGTCACAGAAGGGGCTGTTCTCCAGCACCGTGTGAAAGAAGGACTGCAACACACACACAGACACACAGCACAGAGCCATCTTTAGCTCCTCAAACTTCCACTTTCTCCTGCACTTCAGCTCATGGGCCCAAACCCAGTGCAGGTTCCTATTCTGGACCTATTCTGGTTTGAAATGACAGAATTAACAAGCTCTATTGCTCTGCCACATGTGAAACACACTCTATGTGCCTGTATTGCACAGAGCATGGAAAAATCACAACACTCTACAGACCCAACCACACTGTAAGAGCACACAGCTGCTCCAAGAACCTGGTGCAGAATAATTGCACTTCTACAATGACCAGCTTTGGGCACTGGGAGTGCAAAGGACTCCAGAAGAGGCACCAATCCCAACAATCATTTTATTTTTATTTCAGCTGTATGAGCAACGCAATAATGGGCATTCTAAGAAATGCCCATTATTTCCCTTCTGTAAGTTAGTCCCTGGTCTAACAGATTTAGGACTGTTTTTCTGAACAATGTGCTAATGGCATATTTCAAGTTGTTTCCCAAAACAATTGTCAAAACTACACCATCACCCTGGTTACTCTGATAAAAATACAGTCTCAGACAGCTCTTCTGTGGGTGTCTATCTCCAGCACTCTGAAATGCATTGCTAGTTGAATGGCTTTGTTCTGGAGCATGTAGTTCACCCTAGGCACCAAAAGGACATTCTGCCTCCTGCATTTATGTCTGAAATCATAAGTATTTATTTGCTGACTCATGGCAGCATGGAATTCCTATTGGGCAATCCTAATTATATCATCATAATATCAGCTATTAAATAAACCATGTGTAATGGGGACTGATATAGCAGGTTAACAGGTCAGTGAAGGCAGGCCATTTTACAAAACCAGCTATGCATCTTGCAAAGAAAACCTTGTAGAAAAAAAGCTATGGAATATCATCAATTTTAGCCCTGCAAGAGACCATTTTTGGAGCAGTGACTTCTCCTTAAAATCAGCAATAGTAAGATCTATAAATAACCAGCATAACATTAGCATGGCTGGCCCCCAAATAATCCCCCTACCCTTTTTAATGTTAAATGACAGCCCAGTGAATATGGATTTTATGCTTGAACTGTTTGGTTAAACCCATAAAGGCATCCATTCTCATTCAAGCGAGAGGGGAAAAAAAACCCTACCCAATTACCCATTGCCCTGTGTCCTTTATAGCAATACAGGAATTTCTCTAGATAATGGATGAAAAGGTTATCAGAGTAGAGAGAAAAGGTGATTTTTAACAGAAACGGGATTAAAAGAAGATTATGCAACATGCATGTGGAATAATAAAACTCTGTCAAAAGATAACAATTGCTGTCCTCCACCACAAGCTAACGAGCCTAGATTTGCAAGATCAGTGTCATCCATCCCTCAAAATGCTCAGGAGCCATGTATGGGTTTAAAGGCAGTCATCAGTTCTTCCCTGGGCTGGCTGACTGCTGCAGCCTGTGGAGCAGAGCCTGGCAAGCCAGGGGAGCAGTGTACCTGCTGGGGCAGGTGCAGCACAGGCTGCCACCACGGCTCTGTGCTCTCCCTGCAGACACAGGGACACTCCCTGCACATTCCTGACACATTGCTGCACTGCTGTGCACTCCCCTTCTGCATCACTTGCAGCCAGAGCGACTCCTGAGTGATCTAAATGATTTGTGACTGTGCCTTCTAGCTGAGTTTTGAACAGAACAATAAACCTTTGTTTGCAGGGTTTATGTTTTTAAAGAAAAGCGCTGGATAATAGCAAGGAAAGCTACTTATGAGGACAATTCGCCATCTCTAATATCCTTCAAAAGCTTTGTGCAGGAACAATTTGCAAGCAAAGGGCAGCTGGATTTTTGGTTGTTCAGTTACAGATTAATAGGCTCAGAAGTATAAAACAAAGGCACTCTTTGCAAAAAAGTCCCACAAACAAACAAAGCAATAAAACGACTGCAAAAGATGTTCTAACCCTGAAGGGCTTACTCATCATAGAGTAAAATTTCCATTACCATCTGTGAGATGCTCCAAAGCTCACTGACATCAGGTGAAAGCCCCTCTGATTTTGGTCAGGTCTTTGGGACAAGCAGAGACATTTCAGGTTTGAACACAGAGAGGGATCCTTTGCATTCACATACCTCGGCAGGAAGCAGCGTGTAAGAGTAAAACCTCTTCATCTTTGTCACCAGATCATCATTGGAAAAAGTGACATATTCCACAAACTTCCTGTTGAGGAGGAACCAGTCGGAGCCTCCATCCACCGTGATTCCCTCCGGGATCTTGCGGTCCCCCAGGCGCCACATGTGCGTGTCACACTCCAGGAACAGCCTGTCCAGCCCTTGTTTCCTGATAAATCTGAGGGAATACAACAGCAGCCATTCAACCTTCATTCGTGTTTTGCTGTCATTGGGAGATTTAGAAATAAAAAGCTACTTGCTCAAACAAAAAATGGATCAAAAGGTCACTTGTTTGTATTTCTGTTCTACTCATAAATAACGCAGAGAGGTTTGGTAAATGGTTAATCAGCTATATGTGCTGTTACAGAGGCAAAGATCAACAGATTGCTTTTAAACATCATTTACACCTTCTGCTGTCCTAAGGCTGTGCAGGTGACAGAGCTATAGGGCAGGAAAGTCCATAATGTTCATTAACTGTGAACAAACCACTGCAAAAGAATTGCAACATGAACAGGGACTAAACACAATCTTCCTTCTCTAAATAAATTCAGATTTAAGAAACAGGAAAATGTACATAAAGATAAGATGACCAATATTCTCCTATGCTATTATTTCATTAATTTTTCTATAGGGATATAGCCAATTAGGAAGAAATACCATTGTTTGGTCTTTGCTGTAGAATGAGCAAATTTGCTCCATTTTCAAATCTCTGGGGAACAATGTTTTGTTATTGCTGAACCATAAATTAGAGGAACAACTGCAGAACTGCAAAGTTATGGAAATGAATTGAGACCAGTATAAGAGAAGAAAAGCAGGGAAACCAATCTGTGTTTAAAAACACTTTGGACTGGATGCCCACTCGTGTTTTGAGACTGCCTGATGCAGGTTTCTGTTTGTTATTCCATTTGGGAATGATCTCCCTAGAGGAGAAGCAGGGCAGCCATGAATTAGCACTGAGAGGGGCTGAGCACCATCCACCCCGTTGGATGTGAGCACTGGACACACCCCACACATTCTGAGCAGTAACAAATGCTCCCTGACCACACTCCACAGGCACCCACAGCCCCAGCCCTCTCTTGGGTGCAGGACCTGCAGGGTAACACCTCCTGTGGCACCTACAGCCAGAGGGGCACAGCCTTCCCCTCCTGAACCACACACAGCTGTCCCAGGGTGTTTCAGATCAGCAAGTCAAGGTGACACTTTAGTGGTCCCCAAACACATCCTACTGAAGGAAAGGGAAAAGAATAGAAGTTAAGGAACAACAAACACCAGAGCTTTCTGGAGTCCTGCAACTGGAAACATGAGCATTAACCCCGTAGGCCAATCCCTGGTTCAAGTTCTGTTCCACACCAATCAAAGAACTGAGATGCAATTATGAAATGGTGCATATTAATTTTCAAAAGGACCGTAAATGACTTCAGGGTCTATGTCCTACTGATAGCTATGCCTCTTTTCACAGTATGAGAAGAGCTCCTCTGTTAACACAACGGGGCTGAAAACACGTAAATGAGAGTCGAGAAATTTTTCTTTCCATGAACAAGTTTCTAATTTCATGTTCCATTATGAAGGATAATAGGAAAGTCTTGCAATTTTAATGCACTGCTCTGGAATGTAATCTTCAAATTCAATATTTATGCAGTTATCTCCAAATCAAATATTAATGTGCCTGAAAGTTTGGTCATTTATTTATTTCTCTTCAAAACTAAATGCTCATTAGAGTTAATTATTTTAAGAAAATAACAGAACTTTATCGACTATATTTAAAAAGGAACATAAAGTTCTTTTCCATGAAGTGATTTCTTTCAACTGCTATCTCTACCAATTTATCACCCTTTGCTCTCCTTTTCAAACAGAAGGTTCTTTGACTGCAATAGAAACCTTCAAACAAAAAAAAAAACCCACCTGGCTATTTCAAAAACTGCTCTACGTGGAAACTGCCTCAGCCTGTGTGACATGACACAGCTCCCTGGTACTGTAACAGCTTCAGCCTCATTGTCTGAACTTGGCAGCAGAGGAGCATGACCACACTGGAGATGAGAAGGTCCCAGCAAATCCTGACTCACAGCTTCACGCTTTCCAAAACAGTTGACAGGCTCCTTTTTTTCTGTACGTGCACAATTCTATGGGTTTTTTAGCTAATGGCTTGGAAAAGCAAATCTCAGGATATGGAGGGAAATAAGCCAATTCCTGGAAGTACAACTGTTTTCACAACAAACCTCAGCCCCCAAATCTTATACAGCTGGGTTAGTAGAAGAAAGTAAATGTACCTTCCAATCACTGAACCTCCAGCAAGGCAGCACAGGCCAACTGAAGGGCTGCAATGCCTTTAGAGATCTCCAAAGAAATGACCCTTTTGCTTGTGCTTCTTGAAACCCTCCTAGAAACATCACACCAGGTTTCAGATACATAACAGCTGAACAGAGAGCAGGTGCTTTTTGCAAGGATCACCCTTACTGAGCCTCCTCACACACAGTCACTACACCTCAGTGAAATATGGCATTAGCAAAGCAAACCATTTCTGTGGCCTGGGCAGCAGTGATTCATCCAAGGGGCTGTGAAGACACAGCCCTCCACTGGGTGATGGCTTGCTGCTCATTTCTGTTCCCTGGGAGCCAAGGGGACCAAGTGTATTTCAGATCTGCTGGAAGCTGAACAGGAGGGGCTGCTGGCACAGAGAGCTGAACTGCAACCAAAGTGGAAAAGGTGGATGAGGCTCCCTTTTTTCTCTCCAGGCTCTCTTCTAGGATGACTGATGCTCCCAGCTCCTCCAGCAATAGCAATTTTGGCACTCAGGCAGGCAAGAACTTACTCTAAGCATATTGAATACTGCCTGAGGGAAAGGGAAAGGAGTATTTGTATGCCACATAGGCCTTTTCAAGAAATGAAAAACTCTTGAACACTACAAACAGTTCATAAAGATTCTTGACTAGCCATCCAAGAATGATTGCAGCCACCTCTGAAAAGAAAGATAGGGAGATGGAGGGCAAAAGCACGACCCTACAGATTTGTTTCTAGGCTCATGCTGTGTTTCACTAGTTTCTGGTTATGCTCAAGGGAATACCAAAACAGTAAATTTTACAAAGCCAGGCCAAGCTTCAGAAAAAGCAATGAAATACAAAAAAGGGGTGGTTTTTCCCATTGCCTTTCCCTCTTGGGTATCACAAAACAGCTTGCAGATAGCTCCCAAATTAAAAGTAGGAAAAAAAAAAAAAGAGGCTTAGTAATACCATTTCCTTAACCTTAGTCAATGTGGAAAAATTCAAGTGCTGCCTGTCACCCTGAACATCAGGTAAGACTGCCACATTTCTGCCAGCTGCAAATGCACTGGCCAGGACAATGGCATCCAAATGAACCAAGGTACAGTTGGCCAAATACAACAGAGATTATCATCAACTGAAGACAAATGGCCTTTCTCCTTATCTAAAAAAAACTACAGAAGGAAAATAACAATGATAGGAAGAGAGTCAACCAGGAGAAAACAGAATTATAATAAGACTAGGGTTAAGAAAAGCATGCCATTTTGCCTTATTTCATAGAACAGTCCATGTAAGCCATCTTATGCTTCCCCTTATCAATTTTAATTCTTCCTAAAGAGCCTCCAGCTTTGAGGTCCTGGGATTACAGTCAAAAGTAAGCAGGAAACACAGGATATTACGAAGGTGTGTCAGCACCTGAGCTCAGCAGTCAGACACTGACACACATGAAAGATGCCATTGTGCCCTGTGTGTGGGTGCAGCCTCATGGTTCACACAATTCCAGAGTTATTTTTATACTTTGCTAAAAAACCCTGCTGCCTGCAGCACGTGCTCTGCCACTGAGTACTGATGTCAGTCCAGGCAGTTCACGATGGCAATCCTGCTCAGGGAACTCCTCTTACTTTGTAGTTTATTTAAATATTTATAAATGCATTTCAGACAAGATTCTAGGACTGTGTAACACATAAAGCATTTGTAACTTGTGCAGCACATACTCCTACAGCATGAGTATAAACACAGCTCAGCTCTTGTATGTTCTAACTGCTAATAAATATTGTCACACAGTTACTTAGTATCAGCAAAAACGTCATAATCCAATATCCTCCTTTTGGATAGTCTTCTCCAAGGGACAGTACAAACCACAGCAACTTGTAGAGAGACCCCTCCTCCTGAATGGTCTACTTTCACAGTGTGTAAGTCAGAGAGTTTGCTGTTTTCTGTTTCCTGAAGTTTATGAATGAGTAAAACTTCCTAAAGTACTGGAGGGTATCAGATTGCTAAATGCCATTTATCTGTAACTTTATCACTAAAAGGTTTTTTTCTGAAAAGAATATATTTTATAAGGTGAAAAGGTTTCTTCCTAAATATTTCCTGTTTCTGGCCTCTGGCCTAGAAAACCTCCCATTGACATTTCACTGTTAACCAGGTGCACCTACCCAGGAGCTCATCATCATTACTCAGGATTTAAGAATAAGAGCTATGAATAAAAGTCACAAAACAAAAGAATTCCTCACAAGTCAAAAGCCCATGTCAAAGCAAGAATGTGTAGAGCCAGGAGCCCCACTGGCATCATGTCCGTGTTTCCCTCAGTGTGTGTGGACAAGCTCTGCATCCTTTGACTTTATCTGCTCCTCTTTTATTTGTCTTTAGACAAAAATTTGAGGACGAAAATCCACTTCAGTGCAGAAAGTCAAGTAAATATTTTTACAGATGAGAAATGTGAGAGTCATTTGCCAGCAGTGTTTGCACAGCCCCTCTGGAAACACTTACCAGAGTCAATCAGTTGGGAAGCACCAAACAGTAATTTGCAGTTTAGGTGACCAACTAGAAAGCACTGAACAATAATTTGACAATCTTGAGTGTAGCAGTTGCAGGAAGTAATTAGTGAGCAATCTCCAGGCTACCACACATCTCCATAAACCAGGCACTGAAAAATTCTTTATAATAAGCATATTAATGAATCCCAAACCTTTGCAGAGCAGAATCATTCCCTGCCTGCTTAGGGTAGAAATCCTGGCCTCCACTCAGTATGCTGAATGCAGCTGATCCTGATTTCACTCCATTTCCATGAGTAACTCTATCCTACCAAGGGTTAAACAATATTTACAACATCTGAAATAATTAACAATTGGCTATTTAAAGACAATGTCTATATGATACCAGGTATTCATCTGCTTTTCTAAGGATAGGATGTTGCAGTATGTTTCCAGAGACCTCTTCCCCTTATGCTGAAAGCCTCCAGGGCTGACCCCCCACTCCCAAAAAGGAGCTGAAGCTTGAAAAGGGGAACAGTGTCAAATAGAAATAGCACCTACTTAGTCTGTCAAGATGAGGAAGATTTCTACTCAGTATGACACACATCATGTGGAAAGCACAGAACAAACAACTCCTGCTGTTTCAAAAGGCCTTGAAAATAACTCTCAGTACAGACAGAAATGATGGAAGAGAAGGGAAGGAATAATTGTAACTAACTTGCTTTTCAACGTGCTTTAACTGTGGCATCCTAAATGCAATTGCTATGAGGTCAAAAAATGTTATGAGAGCAGAATTCTTATCTTTTGTTAATTCCATTACTCAGAAGAAAATATTTAAGCCCGTTATTATCACAACAATTGCCCAAAGCTTTAATGTCAATGCAGAAACAAACATCAACAATATCAGAAAGAATTTCTCTCTTGACTGAATTTGCTCTGGTTAGATTGGGTTTATTTCCTGATTGAGCTTATTTCAGGAGCAAAAGCCAAAGCCATAAATAAGCACACAAATTAAATGGCTTAGCAGTTTTGCCCACTGTGCTAAACGTTCAGGAGTTACCAAGGAACACAGGGAAATCTTACTTTTAAATGTGATTAGTGTTTGTCACCCGTATCTCTGCTCCACCACAGAGCAGAAAATCCAGGTGACACAGCCACCAAGAGCAAGACAGAGCTGAGAGATGCAGTTTGTGATGTTTCTTCCTGGAGCTTCTGCGGGTCTGCAGAAGCTGAACAGCAAGTCAAGGGATCAAGGAGCTCTACTGGAAGGATTATTTGACAGTCCATGTTACCAGAGTTGTTTTCAAGGTATGTTTTAAACACTTTGATATTAGTGTGTAATTAAACCTAGAGCAGACTCCTGCTGCCACACACACACTGGGCAATAGAAAGTTTAGATCATTTACAGTGCAGCAAAAATGGTACAGTAATTTGAATGCCTCTTTCAAGACACAAGTTCACCTTGAAATATTATGTTCAATGTGTCCCTTCTCAATCAGTGGCATCTTTACAGAAGCCAAGGAGCCATGGCACTTATTCCACATGAGATGCTGTTGAAAGCTGATGAATACACACATTCTATCTGGTCATTATTCCATCTCTATATGGACAGGATGAGACTTTTCAAGCTTACAATAGGTACCTCATATGGTATACCATTTGTTTCTGCTTCTTTCATATGCAATCTTCCCATTCAATACTTTAGTTCTAGAACATTTTTGTATTCTGTTTAGAAGAAACTTCTCATGATTCTTTCTTCTTCTCCACCTTTTCCTACATGTTAACTTCAACTGGTTTTGAAAAACTTTTCTTTCCACCTTCTCTCTTTCAAAGGAGAAGTATCTTTTTCAGACGAAGTCTTAAAGAGCCTCAATGTTTCTCAATATTTTAATGTTACAGGCCAGGGAGCAAAATGAAAAAAACCTCTAAAATCCTTCAGTTGTAGGAAACTTGCAAAGTCTATTTTTTGCAGTAATGACTCTACTAGAAATTGCCTTGTTTTGTCAACAATTCCATGCACTTCCTTGTGAGCATAAAGCTCAAGAGACTTTCAAAGACTTTCCTGTGGGTTTCTTTCCCCCACTCTTCACTTACACAGTATCTTTTATGCAATACTGAAACAACTTTTAGAAGGTCAGAAATGAAATGGCTTCTTCTCACCATCAGGGAGATCATAACTCAAGTGATTCTGTTTCTTTTTATATTAAATAAGCAAAACTGCAAATGATGGTTTGCAGAGATGTAGCATGAACTCACTACAGAGAGACTCAATGATAGGAAACCTGACGTTTTGCCATCTGTTTGTCTCCAATAAATGTCTTTTCTAGAAGGTTTCTTGTCTCCTCAGCTCCTTTCTAGCGACTGAGGGCAAGTGTGAGTCCCTTCTATAAAGGTTTTCAAGCTACCAGATCAGGCCACTGACCTGTGGGTACACCAGGGCCAACAACATCTGTCCAGCTTAAAATGTTCCCTGTCACAGCCATTTTATAAAATGCCTCAGCACTTCAGACGACAGGGCTGCTGACACAGCTGCAAATGAAGTGTGCTGCTCAAAGTTCTTAGATAGCAATAAGATTCCTGATTATTTTACCAGTATCTCGATTTTCACCTCCTGCCTAACTCTGTCCTTGCCCCATAAAGTATGGCTACTTCAAACCTTCTCACTTGAAGCACCTTCCTGAACCAGAGGATGATCTTGCTTGTACACTCTAAGAACAAAGAACATCCTGCTTAGCCCCACGTCAAGACACATGGCTGGTTTTGTTACTCTCTGCACTGACAGCTCAGAGCACTGTTTTCCAAACCTGAGCAGAAATAAAAGCCCCACAAGGAGGAGAATTGTCAAGCTGAAGCAGTAAAGGCTTTATGGCTCCCCTAATGCTTAGCATAAAGCACTAAGAACATTTGAAAGTTAGCTGTAATGTCTGAATTTTTAAAGTGCAGTCTCTTTGCAGAGAAGATGCATGTTGCTATTTCCATCCCTACACTTCTCATGCAACTGTTGGGCTGAACTACTTCCAAGCAAAAAATAGATCTTAGTCCGTGTGCTCCAGAATACTCAAGTGTTCTAAAAAATTTAGCAAAGAAAGTATGAGGCTGAGGGTAAATTGTGCCAAAGGAACCACCAAATATGTTACATGAGCAGCAGTGTAAGTGCTGCTAGGACCTGTGGTTAAACTATTCCAACAGCAGTGATAATTAATCCATTTTTTTCCCCTAGTATTTGGGTACTTACTGGGCAACTCACCAGTGCAATACACAACAGTGTGATCCATTTTCCTAACTGACCACCAAACCCCCATCAACCCCATGTACAGCACCCCAGTAAACAGCTTGTGCCACTGAGGACAAAAGGCAATGGGGGTGAAACAGATGTGTGCCAGCAGTGGAGATTTTGGGAACGTGCTGCAGAAGGTTTGTCCAGCCTCTGAGAACTGGGATGGGATTGTCATGCTCCTTGGTGCAGTTCACCAACACCTCTAAAATCATCTGGAACCCAGAAACCAGGAAGGGGACAGCACAACTGCAAAGAGCAGCAGTAATGAGGAGAAAAAATCAGCAGATATTCATAAAAGAATATGGGCACATACCAAAATTTTAAGGGCCTTTTCTTTAGCTGCTTGTATTTTGCTATGAGCTCAAGATTCCTCTAAGATCTAACAGCATCCAGCCTCCTCAGCATGTTTACTCTGTTTCCCAAATGACTGCTGTGGAGGGGTTTCCACACAACCCCCCCTTTTCCTGCCTGTCATTGAAGATGTCACATTTGACTGTCTTTATATTTTATAATACACTCGACAGGTGCTGCTCCTGCCAGAAAAGAAAAAATCTTCTGTGTATTCCAAATTACAATAGCTTATACAACTACCAGGTTATTCACTTGCTCCTAACAGTCTACAACACTGAAAAGAGGAGGAAATGTGCTGCCCACTAAGCACTATGTAACGACTCCAGCCACTGTGTGTAATTTCATTTCATACATCCACCTCTGTCAGGAAATAATGCTTCTCCAGCTGAGTGAAGGAGCCATTTTCATGTCCATTCTCTTTGCTGAAGCCACTAAAGGAAAATCAGAGCAATGCACTTTTTCATGACTTTGGCATAACTAAAAGAAAACTTAACTCTATAAAAGGAAGGCTGGTTTCCCTCCTTATTTGGCAGTAAAACATGTACTGATTGTGAACAAGGCTTGAATACAAAGTGCACTGTAATTGAGCTGGACAAGCATTTCAGCTTTAAGATGGCACTTCTAATCCTTCTCTGTTTTATGATCCAAAGACTACGATGACTTAAAATTAAGAGTTTTCAGTTGTTTACAAGGCAGACTTAGACAGTTGAAAAGCTTATTGATTAGGTGCCACTATTCATCCACAAATTAAAAGTATCAGCAAGGGTTATTCATTGCTTTCAACTATGTTTAGATGCTGTGTTCCTGTATTATTAGTTCATGTTTTGAGAAAAACACTTTGGACCAGCTATATCATTATTGTACACAGGGCAGCAGCCAGTAGAGTCCAGTGTCCTCTCCCTTATTATGGCTCCAATTAGTTATTTTAAACCAAAAAAATCTGTTCCAGTGTGTTTTGAGATAGGATATCCAAAGGGAGTTCTCTTCTATTGCCCAATAACATGGATTGTGTTCTAAAAGCTTTTTTTATTTTTTTCTTAACTTTTTGCTGCCAATCCTCAAGGCTGTTGCTTCTTTTCCAGCCCTTACTAAGCTCTTGGCCATACCACTCTCTTCATGGGGTCTTTTCCCCTGGGCTATGACAGGACAAAGCAAAGAGCAAAATTTAAAAAGTGGAAAAACGAATAGGAAAAAAAAAACAAACATCCCTTACTCTGACAATGAGCAAGTCACTGAGTTTGGCTGTGGAAATTCCCCAGGCAAAGGTCACAAGAGGTTGGGAGAATATTGTAAAGCAGCACCAGTACAACCCTGCTGCTCCTTGGGGACACTGGCTGTAGGACATGGGGTGACAGCCTAGGGGGGCCTTTGCTCCTGACTCACCTGCCTGAGCTTGCAGGAGGTATTTCAGCCCAGAGCATTTCACACTCTGACTACAGGGATAAACCTCACTGGTATGACACACAGCTGGGCACTCAGGGAAAGTCAGGTGGGAATTGTGTGTCAGATGGGGAGAGCAGAGGGTACACTGAGCAGTGTAGTCAAGACTGAGTCATTCAGACTCTAAACATGAAATAGCAGGCTAGAAATCTTCACTTCAGATATTTCTCTCTCAACAGGTGGATGTACAGCTGGAAATTCACCCACAACACAAAGAGAGGATAACTACTTTTTGATCAGCTTTTGGAAACAATGGAATGAATTTTTACCCAGCACCAGCATCACTCAGAGAGGTTTGCAGCTGCTGGCTGGAGTGTGTCTGCAGCTGCCTGGGCTGTGCAGGAGGAGGGAAGCCACTCCACCTCCCTGATAGAAAACCTGGGGACATGCCAAGGGGGAATGTGAAAGGATCCATTCAGCCAGTGGTCAGCAGTGGGAGCACTTGTGGGACTCAGGGATTAGGCAACCATGGCAGACAGGGATGGCAAATCTGCACTCGTGTCCCAAATCATGTTCCCTGATGCACAGGGAATTTATGGTAAAAATCCAGGGAAAAGAAAAATAAAATACAGTGACATGTTGTAATAAGTTAAAAGATATTCAGTTGTTTATACAAAGAGAACCACTGAGCTACTAAATGAGTTTGCTGTTCCTGTGATGGAAGGACAAGCAGCACATTAGCTCATTTCATTATTAAATTAATATCAGCTTAGCGTGTTTAATTGATCTAAACTGTTCTGATCCAGCTGAAGTTGGCATATTTGAACCAGCTTGATGTTGGTGTGTCATAATCCATTATTTTCCTTAGCCAGCTCAGGGAATTTGAGAAGACTCAGGAGACCAGAGGAACAAGGAGGCAAGAGACCAACTGCTTTTCCCTGACTCTTTCTCTCCTCCTTTCCACACTAACTCAGCTGTCCATCACTATTGCTGGAGCTGAGTCTGCCAATCACTCTGACACTCTGCATTTCCCAAACCAGGGACTCCCCTGTGAAAACTGTTGACTTGGCTTTAAATATGACTCCTCACAGGATTATTTTTTACTACCTGCTCTAGAATTTGTGCATGCACAAGATGAATGCTCGTGAGGATTTAATTTAAACAGGAACATGACAGAATTGATAAATCTGGTGACAAGAGTAAGAATGGCTAAGGAGAGAGAGAGACTTGTGAGTTATTCTGTCTGCCTGCCTGCTGTGCTGAACACACGACTCAGTGTGTCACATTCTCTGGGTACACTTGGCATTTTACAGAATAAAGGGAAGACCTGGTGACCCAAGCAGAATAAAACAATATTTTTAGATGCAAAGCCACTGGGACTCAGCATATGGAGTTGCTGGAAGTGCAGCAGGACTGCTGGTATGGTACAAAACCAGCAAAAAAGAAAAAACAGCAAAAACTATGAATAAATAGGAAAACAGGACCAGTGCAGTCATAGGGGAAACTTCTCTCATCTGCAGAGGTTGTGAAAGTCTTTGGAAGATGGTGTTTGGTCACTGCTGCTCTCTCAAACCACAATGGCAAGGTTAAGAATTACTGATGACTGGTTGGAAACACAGCACATTCTCTTCTCTGGGAGACCTGTGCAGGGTGGAGGACGATGAATTTTGATTCAAGGACCTCCAAACTTTAGTGGACTGTGGTGGCTCCTGACTCTTACAGGCATTGCAGGAAGCTCCAGGCTCCCACACCAGGGCTCTGCCCATGCCAAGGGTGCTGCAGAGCTCAGCCAACACAGGTCCTGCTCACCTGGGGACACCTGGGCAGTGCTGCTGTGTGGGGCAGTTGCCACTTGCTCACAAAACATCAACCTGTGCCAAATCTATGAGGGATGCAACATCAGTCTGCTTAGTGCTTCCCTCCCCACAAAAAGTCTCTCACTCTGGGAAGGAGCCAAGAAACAACCATCCATCCTCAGAGAAGGGTTTCCTCCTCACTCACTTCTCCTTCCTGGACTAGGGATTTCTTCAGTCAGGTAACTCTGGGAAACCATCACCACACAATAATTCTCAGTGCTCTGGTAAAAATGAGGTGAGGAAAGGGCCAGCTCACCTTGCATTGTCCCTCCCATGTGATTTCAAGAAGTTCATGTCACGGTATCTGGACAGGAATGCCACCAGCTGATCGTTTGTCCTGTGAGAGAAAGAACAAAAGGGGCACAAGTTACACTGTGAAAACCACTGTGTCCAGAGCAATTTATAGATTTACTGCTCTCATTTGGGGACCACTCTCAGATTCTGAAGGAGGTAGTTCCAAAAAAACCTTCCATCCTGCTGCTAAACTTCAATGATACCCTCTGCTCAGAAAAGCATACTTGGAAGGAAGCACAGGTTTAGTACACCTTAACAAAATTTTTATCAACCCTTGGCAGGTATTTTAGGCACTATAAGAGAGTGTGTATGAAGTAATACTGCTCAACACTTTTTAAGTATGAAAATCCAGCTGCAAGATGACTGCATTGATAGTTCCATTTACATGCTTTGCTAGATATTTCCTAGGGATTTTGGTTCAGTGTCTAGTGGCATTTTATTTGTTTTCATTCTGTAACAGAGAACAGGCCAAGGTTGGAATGCATAATGCAAGAGAATTTTGATGTCAAAAAGGCAATATAATCAACAGAAACAAAGGAGCTTAGAAGGTTAATTCAGATTAGTGTGACAGGCAATCTGACACCAGCATTTTCAAAATTTCAGCTGACATGTCCAAGAATGTATTTACACTTGACAGCTTTTGTGCTCTGTTATTTCTTTAACAATGGAGCAAAAATGTTCTCTATTTATCTAGGTCAGCATATTTAGGAAAACTGAATAAATCACATTAAAAAGATCTTAATCTCCTGAATTGCAGTCAAACCCACAACCTTATGGATACACCACCATTTAAGCAATAGTCTGTAATGAAGTTGGTGGCAGAAAGAGTCAAGATAAAAGAGCTGTCAATAGTACTGTATTTCGAAAACATTTCATTATTATAAGCCACAGAAAACCAAGTTAAAACCTGAATGTGTTAAACTGTACAAAATGTGTTTATCTTCTCGGGTCAGGCTGCAACAACCTGAAAATGTTATCAGCAAAGTAAACTATTTTAATAATCTCACTGATTTTATCTAGACCAAATGAATTATCTGCCAATCACCCATCCTGCCAGACAGGGCCCTGAGACCCTCCTCCTCTACTCCCTCATGTGAGTTGCAGTACCTCCCAGGGTCAGACTGCATCCCAATTTGGCAAACTCAGAAACTGCTTTCTGTATAGTAAGCCGTGCAGATTTTCACATTTGCTGCTCCAGTGACTCTCCATCTTACTGGGATGAATAGGCATTTAGTGAATTTACTTAGCAATGCTTCCACATGAAATGGTTTCAATGGCTGACATCTTCGGGTGAGTTTCAAGGCAAAAGCTGGCATGCAAAGATGATCTTTAGAAATATAATCAAGTTTGGAAGTGCTTGAGCTTTAATTTCCTTACAGGATAAAAATCAAATCAACCAAAGTAACAATCCACACCACTCAATAAAACATTATCCTTTCTAGATTGTTCACCAACCTTTATTTTGCTATTCAGCAGTACTCTACCAAGTCTATTAGGACTTGGGGCTGCCATACAAACTTGTCATTGCTTCTCAGTTTTTAGGTAGCTCTTGTAAATGCCCAAATGATGCTCAGCTCTCAAAGTAATCAATAATTGACATTTTCCTCTCCTTGAAAACATTGGTGGTATCTTGGTCCTACTTTGAATATTTTTAATTTTTTGTTTTAAAGAACTCATACAGAGTTTTACTCCTTGTCAATTAATATGCTTCTTTTCACGTGTTGACAACATGGATCTAAAACATCATAGCCCATTTGGTAAAACTTTCTAGTTAATTGACATTTAGATTTATGCAGTCAACCAATTCTATGCTCAGCATGGCAGCACACTGAATTTCTATTAAGCTTTCATTCAAAGTGCTCCTTCTGGCCCCAACATCATGAGGATGCTGCACATCACCTCTGAGTTATTCCACCAGAAGACATTAAGAGGAGAATCAAAGGTATTGAACACACCATCGATGTTCATGCATTTGTTAAAATCCTCCTCACCTTTCAGAAAACTTTGCCCTCAGGGGGAGATTTCCTAAATGCCTCTGGCACAGATTGCTGCCACACTTGTTCACACACAGCAGCAGCAGAGTCTCTGCCTCTGGCACCAGCTATTCCCAATGCCTCTGGCACTCCTTTGGACACACACTGGAGACATGGGCCTGCTTTTTCTCTAAGTAAGGCAATTGAAAGCTGAGATTTTCAGCTGAAGACATCCCTGGGAGCAACAGCAACTCCACACTGACAAATTAAAAAGCTCCACAAAGCTCCACAAATTTCAGGGATAATTCACTGAGCATAAATTTGGCACAAAATCTTTTACTATCATGGTAAAAGAGAAAGTAACAAGTGCAACATAGCCTTCCTAAGAAGGAAATAAAGTCATGGGGAGAGGGAGGGTAGTTCATGCTACTGATTAAAAATACACTAATATTGCATATCACATTCCTATCAGTTTCCCCAGTGTGTAACCCAACATGAATACAGATTGAGGAAAAAGCCCTTCTGCAGTTGGTGCCTGAGGCTGGACCTGATGGATGCATCCACACAGCTCCCAGTTCTATTTCCTTTTGCTATTAAACTCACTTGGAGAGCAAGGCACCAGGGAGAAGGATTAGCCAACTGGTTACCTGTATCATTAGCAGGGAGGAGGATGGTGTGAGTGTAGAGAGGCTGAGAGAAAATGGGCATTTTCAGGTGTGCAGCACACAGGGAGAAATGCAAAACTAATCCTCCAGTGAACTCCAAGAGTGGAGAAAGTTTGTGTGTGGGGGAGGCTGCCCTCCCACAGGGAGAAGATGACAAGTGAAGAAGAGTGATGGGAAACAAAGCACGTTTGAGTTCACTGAGGCAGACTGGGTGTTCAGCAAGGGCAGGTCTGCCAGCTGGGACAGGGGTGCCCATCTTCCCCAGAGCCCTGCTGAGGTCACCTGGGGAAGGTCCTGCAGCAAGGGTGGACAGGGGTGGCAGGGGCACTGTGCCCACCTGCTGAGACACCACCCAGCAAAGCTCAGCCAGGCCCCTGCAGGGCTGGGCTCAAGGATGGCAGCACTCAGCTGGGCAGGCAGTGGGGCTCCAGAGGCTGCAAAGTGACCCAACCCATGGCACTGCCCAGTGGGGATGTGGCTGAGCCCCTGGGTGGGACCCTGCTTTGGGTTTAGCTCAAGACTAGAGTTACAGGTCTAAGGGAGAGAAAAAGATGAGTCCCATATCCAGAAGGGAATTCAGAAGATATTGCCAAAGCAAAGCAAAGTTTGCTACCAGTGTTTCCTCGTGAGTAGCCCCTGGCTGAGCTGTCCCAGGGTGTGAGCAGGCAAACTCAGTAAGCACATGCTGAGCATGGCAATAATTCCAGGATATGGCCTACACACTGGGGACTGAAATGACAGACTGGAAGAGAAGCAGTGACTTGGTGTTTGCACTGTCTGAACATACTGGGGGTCTGTGCAGAGTGGTGTGAGTGAGTCCCTGCACACAACCACAGCCAGACAACAAGAGGCACTGCTGGTCTTGCTGGTTTTGAGCAAACCCTCCAACCCCAGTGACTAACCCAAGCAAAGAGCAGAGATACCCTCAGTCTGCAGCTGTGAAAACAGATTGGGAAAGCCTTTGGAGAATATGAGAAAAGGAAAACAAGAGATTGGTACTTTTGAAGGATAGTGATGGCTAATAAAAAAGGTTCTGATTCAGCAAGGTACTTTAACACATGGGCAACCTGAAGGATGTAGGGAATAGCAGCCACCTCAATGGGATTATTAATGTCAAAACCTATACAAGTTAATAACAATTTGGCTAAAGTTAGGTCAAAAGTTCAGAAGCTTTTGGTAGCACACAGGTATGGAAACAAGATGGTTTGATTCTGTGTAAGAATCAGATGAAGGAAAGAGAACTTCTCTGGCTTTATTAATTATTCATCTTGACTAACTTAGGGCTATTTAATGACAAGCCTGCTGGCTGCTTTACAGGAGAGTTAGTGCAGGGAGGGGATTAGCCCTGGCCATGGTGAGCAGTGGTGGCAGCAAACACAGCAGTAACTCTGCCTGGTGTGGGGTGCTGGAGAGGCAGGCAAGGACTACAAAAGCAGCTGAAGAGGCAAAAAAAGAAACACAAAGGCAAAAGTGTTTGGGAGAACAGGGCAAGGAGGCTAATGTGGTTGGAAGCAGCAATGAAGGGCCTCTGAAGGGGTGATGAAGGCACACATACAGTCAGAAGAGATAAGTCAAAACCGTTACCAGTTCTCCCTGCCCAAAGTTTTGGTATTTCCACCCAAACCCGCCTGACTCATCCCCACAGTTTCCTTTCCCAGGACTCCTGTGACTGTGTGAAGCCCCACAGAACGCAGACCTACAGCAACCCCAGCAGCTCTTTGCCAAGAAACTGTTTCTAAAAGGTCACTTGAAGGAAAAGACTGCAGAGACAAAACCTGGAATTATGGGGCAAACTCACCTATTCAGAGTTAAGCGTGATTTTAATGCTTAATATGGCTAAACATGGTTAAACATGCAGATGTGCACACAAAAGCCTGAAGGTGGAAGAAGTGAATGCCTTAAATTCTGCTACCTTCTTTTCAATAAACTCCTACAATGATACTTAAGCTCACTGATTTCAGTAAGTTATTAATTTCATATTCATTAAGCCAGTATTGTAGAGTATTAGGGCACGCCATCACTACCAAGCCCCTGTGGCAGGAGAGTTCCTTCAGGAGAGTTCCTTCCCTGCTTATTCCTAGCCCAGGGCTATCCCTCTCCCTCTCCCCCAGGGAGTGCCTGTGCTCTGCCTGGCTCTGCAGCTGCCTGACAGTCCTGCAGCACTGCAGGGCACAGAGGAGCAGGGGAGGAAGGAGAGCAGCCCAGGAGACAGGGAAGGGTTTTTGCCTATTGCTACACACACCTGCACAGCACCCAGTGCATTCTGAAAGCCTCTGCTGGGGCACAGCAGCACTCCTGACATCTTCCCTCTCCTGAAAGGGATCCCCACTTGTTCTGGCCCCTCCACCAGGCACACATGTGGGCATGGCATGCCACCTTACAAAAGGATGCAACAGATGGATGATTCAATAGAAAAAAAAGCAAAAACCTACAAAACCTCCTCCTGGAACACTTACAGCAAGATGATCAACCACACAAATGCAGCATGAGAAGAATAAGGGAAAAAAATTTGCAGGGTTCAGCTTTCAGACCCTGGATAGGCAGCCTGACCCCCTTTACTGGTTGCTCCCAAGTTCTCCTGCCTCTCCAAAGCCAATTTAGTGCAAGGGGAGGCACAGCAGAGCCTGACCCAGGCTGAAGTAAGAAAAAAATCCCCAACAAGTCTGCCATGTAAAAATGCAAAGAAAGGGGAAGGCTGTATTTAGCCTTTGCTACCCATCCCAGAACAAAGATTAGCATGGCAGGCCTTTCTCAGCAAAGCTGATTCCTGTAACAACAGCCATTCATAAAACAAACCATAAAAATGAGAACAGCAGACACCATTTCAGAGGCCAACTGCATGAGGAAGGCTCTGGGTGACAGTTAATACCTCTGCTTTTACAACACTGTTGTCTTAAATGGCTTGTTTTGTCTTTCAAGTCAGGTTTAAGGGAAGAACAAGATAATGGAAGAAAACTACTCCCTCAGCAGCTCAGCTCACTGGAGTACCTGGGAGATCAGAGCTCCAGCACCAGCACTGCCACCTGGGCTGGGAATTCACACCTGTGTGTTTCCCAGTGTCAGCCTTCTGCATTTGGATTCTGCAGGCACTGATCACTCATCACAAGGGATGTAGCTACTCTCTGTGCAGCCCTGCCAGTGCTGCTCCGTGCTCAAGCCATTCCATTAGCAATACAGTCATCCTGGCTGGGCTTTCAATTACTGCTTCCCATTCAACCATTGTCTGTTTCCTATGGAAAAGAAAGGAACTCACATAGTCAAAAAAGAGGGGAAGCCTTTTTCAGATGTCACACTGCTGAATAAACCTCTTCCTAGTGAGAGTACATAAATGCCTGGGTACAAAGGAGATCTGCTGAGAGAAAATAGAATATACTCCACCGTCTGCTTCCTGAGCCACTCCACAACCTATTTTCTATAAATTCAAGGCTTCAGATGGCATTCATAAAATAAATAAATAAGCCCACTGCTGAGAAGCAGCAGCACATGCTAAAATGAAAATCCTAAAGAGACCACATAAGAGAATTCCACCAAGGATTAATGAACAAATGTGATTAAAACTATCTACAGCTCTGGACTGCTGCCAAAACGCTGCCAGCAGTATTTGATATGTAAATGCTTAAAACATTTGCTGTGTGTACTGCCGTTGATGCAAAGCCTCTATAGAGAGTTTCTCCATCTAATTAGAGATATTGGTTTAGCAAACTTTGGAGTCTATAAAACCCTCAATGTCTCATTATTCTTTTAAAATAGAATATTCATTTGTTTGGAATGTTTTCCAGCTATATCCCATGAAACCCTGAAAGGCCCTTAGCTAATGAAAAACTCCAGCCTTATATCAGCTGATAAACCCTACAGCTTTTATGATAATAAAATTCTCACCACATGCACTCATTAAAACTTTGTAACATTGCTTTTGACTTTCTTTAAATATTCACTGGGAAAAAAAAAAGCAAATTACTCCATTTCCAATTATTTTATAGCACAATTTCAACACAAGCATTTAAAATCTCCAGGACCTTATCAAATACACCATACCATGGTGCAAGCACTGTGTCTCTGATCTGATGAAGCCCTGAGCAGTAAGTTCTGGACTGCAGCACACTTGGAGCTCTCCCAAAACAATGCAACTTTCACACTCTATTGTCATAAATTACTTTATGGGTCAGGGCCCACATGTCCACGTGTCCAGAAGCAGAATGTGCAAGGATTACAAACGAGGTCAAGAGCTGAGAGCTGTCCTCAAACTCATCTTCAGTCTCCTAGGTGCACAAGTACATTTATTAAGGAGACTTTTCCAGGGAGGTCAATCCAGTTATAACTCAGACTGCCCATCCCCACCACAGATATGTCACCAACTCACCCACGTTTTGAGATTTAACTCACTGGTGTTTATGAAACATTTTTACAAAACCCCCTCAGTCCCAGGAGTACTTTGAATTGATTGTAGGAATTAATTTGTCTGTGACAATGACATTTTCTCAGCATCCCTGCTGCTGCAGTAAAAAGTAAATAAGAAAAACACTACCCTGTAATGCCATGTCATATGCAGCGCTTTTTCTCTGATTTTAAAGCCACTATAAGTTGTAAGTTACTATATTTTAAACTATGAAATACATTAAGGTAGTTTTCCTTTCATAAATCTAATTGTATGCAATTGCTAAGCCTAGTTTATTTGTATGCTTAACAACAACAAATGCACCGAAAAATACTCGAATAACAAAAGCTTCTGAAGCACCTTCCAGACCTGGTACACATGAAAATAATCAAAGAAAATCAGCTACGTGCAGGATGACTTGTTCCCTAAATAACCTGCTATTGATGCTTGCAGCCCAGAGGTATTTTGCTAGAAAGGAAGGAAATGTTTTACTCTAATTTGTTAAACAATTTTCTATTTATTTTTCTATTTAAGTTTATGAATCATCACCATTACTTATTTTTTTCACCTTGCTAGCCCAGAATTTGAGTGCCTGACAGATAGCCTTTGCTTGAAAGGCCTATAAATGCCTATTTCAAATAAATATTTTTTAAGTAAAGGCAGAGACGTGTGTCTAACTTAGATAAGGGCTAGAAAACTTGTTAAAGGTATATACTGGAGTAAAGCAATATACCACCACATTCACAAGAGATGTCAGTTTAGTTGAACTGCAAGTATGAAAAAAATGCTCATTCTTATCAGTGCTGGCAAAAACTGTTTATCAAGCCTCACTGGCATTCCCATTATTCATATTTGGAAATTAAAATAATGCAGATCAGTGCTGAGATAATGCAGCAACATGGGGTTTAGACTCTTCAACTTACACTCTGACCTAAAATGCTTAGCATTCATAGAATCACATGATTACTCAGCATTATGTCAGCTCCAAACATAGAATCACAGAAATGCTGAACTTGAAAAAGACCTTTAAGATCACCCAATCCAGCACTGCCAAGCCCATCACTAAACCACATCCCCCAGGGCCACTCTCCCAAACTAAGGTGCCAGCCTTGAGTAAGCAGATTTCCTTTTGGCAGTGGTGCAGTCATGTTCACAAGCAGAGGTTTCTGTTTCTGTTCAGGGGCTTGTGAAGGATATCTAAGAGAGAACTGCCACATCTGTCTGGTCCCCTCTTCAGTGTGTCTGCCTGGAGTACAGGCAGTTCGTGCACCCATACCACAGCCTGTTTATCTCTGGCACATTCAGAGTTTGTTTCCAGACTTTTTTTGGCTTTTGATCCCACCAACACAAATCTACAAACTGAAAAAAAAAAAAAAAGTGGTGTAACATACCATCTTCTGTTTTAATTGTTCCCTGGTAGGATCAGTGGTTAAATACTACCACCCCTGCTGAAGTTCACAGGCATGTAAAGGAGGAGCCATAGGTGTGTTTGGGGTCTCTTTTGCAGACATCCCCCAGCACTAGAGTGGAAAGATGTCTCACTCTGGTCTGTGGGGGGTCTGTGGAGGGGCAGAGGTGCTGATCAGGATCCCTGGCAGCAACAGCTCAGCTCTGCTCTGCCCTGAGCAGCACCATCCGTGACTGCCCTTGTCCGTATTTCCTCTCCATGCCACATGGCAGGCTTGCAGAAGACAAGCCAACAACAGTCACTGCTCTGGTTCAAGTTGAATTCTTCCCAAATTTAATGATCCAATGGAGGAGAAGCAGCAGCACAGGCAGGGGCAGGTGAGCCTGCCCAGGCTGGGAAGAACTTCTGGGAAACTTGTCACGTGCAGGCAGATGGGTTCACACAGAGCACAGTGAGGCCAATGCTCCCCTTAGTCACTTTAGCTGACCTTCCACTAATAGCTGCCACTGACACTTCAGTCAGCAACCTTCCAAAGTAGCTGTGCTCAGGAGAAATGGGAAGAATTGTGATTTTTGTGGTAAAAATGCACCAGTTTGGGGGATGACATCAGCAAGTCCAAATGCGAATGTTTTTAACCTTTTTCTGTTCAGAGTGTAAGGACTGATGGAATGCAGAGTGTGGAGCTAATGAACACACACTATCTGCTGGCACAGAAAGGCTGTTTTAATATCACACTGTCAAAGGTCTATCACATTTTTCATTTCCATCAATAAGGAAGGTGAATGCTGATGTAAATGATCATTTTGATGGACAGTGAGCAGGAAGCAGCCGTGCACTCGCAGAGGTTACCTACACAGCTTCAAGCCACACTGCTATTTACACTGAGACACATGTCTAAAGAGGATTCATGCCCAGAATGTCCAAATTTAATGAGGTTATTTACTTAGTTTTAATCCTGTAAGGGGAAAAAAAACCAAACAATCTCCCTTTTCAGCATACTTCTGTTTTAAAACTTTTATGAAAATAAGGGCTTTCTCTCACTAGAAAAAAAACCTATGGAGTGACAGAAACATTGGTAAATGCACTTTCTGCCCAAAGTACATCTTTGGAGAAAGGAGTACACAAATTACCCACATTTTGTTTCTTAATATATTTTGAGTACCTCCAACAGTGAGTCAATTTCCTTCTTGTAAGTCCTTTAACCAATGAGAAAAATACTTTTTTCTATCCTCTTTCCTACTGATAAAGCACTATACAAAGGACTTTATTCTGTTTTCATATCTGTAATGCTCCAGAAACAGTGCAGGGCACTCAGTTTATGCTTGTGTAAGCCAGAGCACAAACCCAGCTCTGTGCTCCTGGAATAGGCTGTGGGAAATCATAACAAAGGTTCTGTGCTGTTTCCCAGTTTAGAGGCTGTGAAAATGTGTTGTTCCATATGTGAGAGCATGTTAATAGATGAAAATCAGCACTGTCCACTCTCAGAACTGCTCTGTCTTTCCCTGCCTTGTCTCATGGTAGGTAATTCTCCATGGGGAAAATTCCCAAGCAAATTCCATTTCTGTCCATAAAGCCCATCCCCTGTGTCAATGTGGCAGCAAATGTAACTGCTGCCAATTACTACACCACTTCTAAAGCTGCTGGAAAATATTTGCCAAGATAATTTGCTTTTCACAAAGTTGCCTTGACCTGTTATTATAATAACAAACCATTCCATTTCTAATCACTGCCTCAATGCAGGGATCAGTACAGAGAGCTCCCACATTTAACTGCCATGAACTCTTGATGGACCATGGTCCTGGGAATGCCAGAACCACTTGTGAGGATGCAGCACCACAAAGAGTTAAGACAGACAGGATTACCCTATCTCACAAAAACATCTGAGCCCACTTAATATCTGCTGCAAAGTATCTGAAAAAAAGAGAGCACTGAAATACTTGACTAACCAGCTGCTAATACCCAAGGATATTTAATTATTAAAACTAAACAAGATATAATTTTAGCTTTATAAAAGCACTGGAATTTTATTTAGTACAGAATGATGCTCACTGCTTTGTGTTTTTCCAGCATTTGTCTGCTGCTACATATTCATGTAGAACCTCATCTGCCTACACGATACATCCCATTTTGATGAAAACAATAATCACTGATTAAATAAGCAAGTGGAGTGAGCTTCAGAAATGATCAAGTTCATTACTCAAATTAGTGAGACTTTGTATAAAAAGAAAAAAATCTAGATATTGGGCTGAATAGGAGCTTTTTGTTTGTTTATACCGTGTATATTTTACACTGCATAAGTTATATTCAGCAGGATTTTTTCACCATCTCTAAAATTAAATTATCAAGAGTTTTGTGCAAAAAGAGAAATTAAAATTAAATATCAGCACAGATTTAAAGCAACCACTCACTTCACCCAATTCACACATTCCCAAGAGCATCTGAAACTTCATTCGTGCAAGTCAATACGAAAAATGATTTGCTAATTGTTGAAAAATGGTTTGACAGTTGTTGAGCAATTACAATTAAAAATGCTCAGTTTCTTCCAAGAAAGTGGGAAGAAATAAACCTCTTTCACCCTGTTTCTCATCACAGAGCTCTGCCTGGTGGGGTCTGTCAGTCCAGGGGTGCAGTCCTGCTGTCCTGCCACAGCAGAGACCCTCTGGTGTCCCCAGGTGTCCCCCTGGGCCAGTTCCATGCCAGGGATGGATCTGTCCAGCAGATCCAACTCGGATTTAAAGTCCACCATTGTGAGCTGTGTGTTTCTCCATCAGCTGCAACAGTCTTGCAGCTTTAAGACTCATGAGAAATCTTTGCTTTTCTGGATGCAGTCGTCAGGGTGCCAACTTTGCCAGCTTCAATGTTAAATTTTGGTAATTTCTCAGTTTCTGAAACATGGCTTGCTCCCTCTGACTGTGCTGATGGTGATTCACCCCGACACCCCATCCTCACCCATCTGTCACAGCAGGAAACCAGAGTCATCCCCTGCCCAGGATACCCTCCCAAAGGCAGCACGTGCCCACAGACACCAAGGATGGCTCATGCAGGACTCTGAACACCCTCCCTGCCCTCTCTCCCTGCTGACACCACTCTGCCACAGCCCCTCTCTGCAGGGCCACCTGCAGGGGAAGGCACAACAGCCATGCCCCCAAATGGTGCAGTGCAGCATCCTCTGCAAAGCTCACAGACACTCCCCTGCCACAGCAGCCACCCCTGCTCATGTCAATAATGAAGCACAAAGTGCCCATGGCTAAGCTTGGAAGCAGCAGGGAGGTCAGACCACCCTCCTCTCTCTGGGAAAGAGAGCAGGAAAGCCTCTTCTAAAAGGGCACAAGGTATAAAACTCAGCACTTCTGGGTCTTGCCATCTCCCTGTTTAATTTACAGTGTAATCCTGGACAAGAACTGGCCAGCTTTGTGTGACATTGCCCTGAGGGCAGATGGTTCTTCTGATGCAGTGGGAAAGATGGACCTGGGTAAAGAAACCTTTTCTCCCCCCATCTCATCTTTTTAAGGAAAACACCAGAAAATACACACTCATCCAGTGAGCAGCTTCAATCTCCTGACTGGAGTTATCCCAAGGGAAGAGTGGTGGGACTCCACCAGCACAAGGTTCCTGTGGTGCTCTCTGTGCCAGGGATGCAGCCCAGGGCTCTTCATTTGCCCAGTGAGACCCTGCTGCTGAGGCACTTTCACAAACTCCACTAAAAGTAAAGTGAATTATTGTAAACCAGGCCCTTCCTGAAGCTCCTCCTGGGCCTGCCACTCCCTTTGATCCCTGAGCTGGAGTTGGAGTGCATCAATCCAAAGGACCAGAAGGCAAAACAGGGAAAATGGGGTCAGGCTAATGGGATTTAACATTAATTCTGCACCAGCCCTGAAAAGATGGAAGAACAGGGCCTGGGGGGTGAAAGGGATAATGAACTGAGAGCTGATGGAAGGAAACTTAATTGGTTTTAACAACAAAAGGTCACATTTTGTTACCTTTATTTGGGTTGAGCAATGATCTTATTCTGACAATTTGTGGCACCTGATGACTTGCCCTGCTCTTGGCTGGGACTGTTTTGGAGTAAGTCAGTGAGGAATAACACAGAGCTGGGCCATGAGGCACAAACATGTGGCAGAGGATGTTTGCAATGGGAACATACAGATCCACTAACTGATATCAATGGGGCTGCTGAGAGAACAACTGGCAGGGTGGGAGGCTGATGTCCCTGCTCAATGAGCTGCAACCTCTTATTGTCAACCTGCAAGTCTTATTCCATCAGAAGAGAAGCAGGGGTGCATTTCAACTCAAGAAAAGACTCTAGAAAAGCCATGTGAACTTAAGTGAGGCAGTCTGTCTGTGATCTCCTGGCACTGCCAAGTGGACAGGCTGTGACATGGAGCCATTTCCTGGCTGCCTCTGCCCTCCTGGGCTGCAGTGGTTCACAAATGATTCTCCAGGCACTTTGTGATGAGACCCAGCACTGGCATCTCGTGACACACCACATGCACCAGTTTCCCACAGAGAAGAAAGATCAGGGTGTTTCAGCTGTAGCTCTGCAGCTGCCACCTGCAGCATGACTTGAGCCCCACGGGAACAGCTTCAGTGCCTGGGAACAACCTTCAGCTGCACAAAGGTTTAGCAGTGACATGGACCCTCACAGAACAAGCAGAGCCACAGTCCCTGCAAGCCCTTGCCATGGAAATCATCTGGAAGCTACCTTGCACCTGACTGGCACAGTGCATCCCATCATATGAATACAATGATCTGAGCCACTGCCAAAACATCTGAGGCTGCCCCCATTAAAGCCATAAGGTGACACAAATAACCAGTTTGGATTTATAGACCTTTTAGCCTTCAGCTGTCCCAAGAATGCATTGTTGTAAGATTACCTGCTAGAAGTGACTTTGGGGCAGCAAACTTTTAAACCAAGATCAACTCTGCACTGGGAAAAGACTTGGCCCCAAACCAGTTCCTAATGTGGCAAGGAGTGCAATTATTCTGATGAAAGCTTAGGGATGTTTGTGCCTACAGCTGGTTCATCAAGTAATGCTGAATGATGGATATAATTAAACTCCTGTGGCAGAGTGGAATGTGCTACAATGAACCACCCAGGGCCTCATCCCCTCCCTTCAGCCTGGAACTACAGATGGGCCACCACAAACAGGCAGTGGCATTCAGCTCTGCTATTTAGACAGAGAGGTTCAGAGGGATCATACAAATGCTCTGTGCAGGGAGAGCAGAAAATAAGTATTCCACTGTGTCACCCTGAGTTTTCCTGCTTTCCAGTGGTTGCAGTTTGTAGTGGAGATTCTCATGCAGCTTCATATAAACTATGTAGATATTTAGAACTTATCTATTTTGTTTACATATTTCTCCTCGCAGAGGAGGAATGTGATTGATGGGGATGTTCACCAATAAGGTCAGAAAGGTGGCAACTTGTGTAGCTAATCATTTGCTTTCTGATCAAGATGTACAAAAAATAGAGTCAGAAATTAAAACAGAAGCTTCTCCTGCCTAACCTTCTATGTCTGCCTCATCCTTCATGTGCCTGAAATTGCCACACCACTGGAATAAGGTGCAACTGTAAAAGGCACCCAGCCCCTAATTTCACCTGGGATTGCACAGCAAAATGTAGGTCTGGGATTTCTGCACTACCAGGTCAAAGCTTCCACTGTACCTCAAGATACAAAGTTTTGACCAGTTAGCACTAGTCAAGACTATAAAGAAAGATCAAAAGAAGCTTTAGAACAAGAGAGGCATTCTGCAGCACATACCTGAAGATGAAGAACACCACACACAGAGGAGCCCTACTCTCCTGTGAACCACCCAAGCTCTGCAGCACTGGACAGGCTCACACATCCTGCACTTGGTCCACAGAGCTGTGAGAGCTGAAAAAGCTTCAACATCAAATACCATTCAACTCTTATACTTTTAGCCCTACTTTCAAGAGAAAGAATTTATTCATCTTTCCCTCTCCTTCCTATTTCTATATCACCACTGAAAGACTGAATCAGAACTTTCTGGCTCACCCTTTAATGGCCTTTTGGTTCACAACTATTTAAGAGTGACTTGGGAAAGGTATAACAGCACATGTTGTGTTATCTTCACTTTGAACTACCACCAGATATTATTTTGCAGCTGTTTTATTGCAAGTGGCATCCTGAAAACTAAACAGAAGAGTGTCTTAATGGCAATTTCAGCAGATTTTTAATTTCCTGAGAGAATTCACTGGGACCACGAAGGGACAGCACATTCAAAATGCCTTAACAGGAATGTTTCCCTCTTTCAAGCACTTTTAGCTTTGGAATTTGATAATGATTTCACTGAACTTTCTTAAAAAAAACCCACAAAACTCAACTGAGGTAAGAGACGTTAAAGTTTCTGGTCACATACCCCAGGTAAACATCACAAGGACCTGTTCCTCTGCAGCTTCTGTTACCCACCTCAGACTTAATGAAAAATAAAAGTCACTTGGAGCAAAGCTGTGGGAAAGTCACACCTGGGATTTCCCTGGTGATCAACATCCCACTGCAGCTCAAACTCCAGTTAACAGTAAAATAGAGAAGTGGAAGAGCTAATCAAAAAGATAACTTTCAAAATGTGTACATACATCTCAAGCAAATGGGCTGGCAAAGTGAGGAAAGGAGAAAAGGTTATTTGAGGGATTAAAAAAAGAAGCAAATCTGAAATTCTCAGAGAATGCAGATTCAAGAAAAACACTGATAAAAGTTCCTTTTGGACAGGAAAAAAGATTCCCTGTGAAGCATTAAGAGTGGATTGACATCTGGCTTTGCCAGATAAAGATACTCTGAGCAAACAAAACCACGTACAATGTCAGTGACAATCCTGAGATAAAAACCTCAGGCACTGGCATCTTAACAGATGTTGTACTGCAAAAACTACCCGTGCTGCACATCCCTCTTGATGCAGGGAGACGATTGAACAGTGCTTCAGCCCAGGATAACATCCCAAAGGGCATTTTAAAGAACACTGCCTAGTGCCTGGTACATTATTCTGGTGGCAAGGCCTGCTTTTCAGATCAGCACTGCAACACTTCACATGGGGTGTAAGGTCAAATTCAGCTCTGGAAAGTCAGTATCCTTTATATCCAGGCTTTCATGTCCAGCACCAATTTATGTAGTGCCAGCAAGGAGATATTTCTAGAGGACAGCTCTGAAGTCTGAATCTCAGTGAGACATGGAATTGCTAAATTAAGTCAAGTTAAATTGATGAGAAGTGAGACAAAGTGGATCTGCCTTTTGAGCCAATGGCTTTGCCTTATTTGCCATCACACAGCTCTCCTCAGCCTGCTGGCTTTGGGATTTCTAAGTTCACAGCCATCAAGAAGGCACAGCTGGGTCTCAGACATTTTTCCCAAAGGTAGAGTGCTGTGTGTGAAATTCAAGTGCTTTGTTTCAATTCTCAGAGGAGATTTCCCTGTATTTCCAGCACTGCATTTCAAGCCTGCACATTGCAAAAGCTGGGAAGTTTTGAAGAGCAGCTGGGGAGCTCCAGTCTGGTGTACCCACTCCAAGCAAACTGCATTCTCTTCTTTTCTCCCTGTCACCTGCTCCAAAGGTTGTGTCATTTGGTCAGAGGTGGAACTGGGGCAGGTCATGGTGAATTTGACAGAACAGAAATCATCCCTGATGTAGTTTCTATAGAATGGCAGTCAGCCATGCTTTCAGGGCATGAAAGTGAGCCAGGGGCAGAAACAAGGACATGATCTCCCAGGTAGTTCTAACACCTGAAAAACAACTTGAAAAAGTGCTGAAGCATTTTCCCCAAAGGTTGAAGTTCTTTCTAAAGTCTTTTGGTTGTAATTATTTTCACCTACTACAAGAATGAAAACCTGAAGACTTCTTCCCTGCACTCCCACCTTTTCACTCTTGGCAAATACTCTCTTGCCCAGGGGTGTCATTTAGAAGTCATCACTTTGGTCTTTTATCACCAATGTCACCTTGACCAACAGAGGCCAACACAATGAAGCAAGCACAGGCCAGTCAATGGTTATTTGCTGGCTCAGTTTTCTTCATTTCTGAGTGTTATTCTGGTTGGCAAAGATAATCTCCATGTTGGCACCTGTTTAAAGGACCAGACCCAGACAGACCATCCCATTTACTCCCTGTAGTACCTCAGGTTTGTATCACCATCCACCTTCCTTTCAAGTGCCAGACCAAAACTTGTACTGAACGTGTCTCATTTAACTGAGCCTTCACAACACAGGCTTTTAGGGAAAGTAGGGCTACACAACTCCCTCCTAAAATAATGTCAAGCAGCAAAACACAAGTAGTTTCACCGGGTTTCATTAAAGTTCCTTTGTTATACCTGATTGCCCATAATGGAAAATGTAGTTGTATCTGCATTCCTGGCTCCATCAATAAGACACTTTATTTTCTTAATATTCTGAAGTGCTCCCCAAGCTTCTGCTAATAATTTTGCTTGACCTTTATTAAAGACCAAGCATCAGCTGGCAATTAGATTTGGTGATCCCTCTGGTGATTGAGGCTCAGTGATTTACTGTAAATTATAAATAGTTCAAATGTTTCATTATGTTTATTCTTTACACAAGCTTTGTGGCCAGGTAAGCACTGACATGACATTCACTGTTAAATGATCTCATTAAACTTCTTAATTTAAGTGGTGCAACACTTCACCTGCCACATTATCCAAGGACTCCTGCAATGCACATTAAACATTCAGCATGAATAGATGCTCTACCATAGTTCACCTTGTTGGGAGTGAAATTTCAGTCCCTGAACATAAGGTTGACTACTTCATGCTGTTTGTCAGAGCTAATAAATAATGCAAATGGATACCCATGTAAAGTAAGAGGTTGAAGATATCAATATCTTTCCCACAAGGTTTTGAAAGAGGCTCTCTACAGAAAAGACTTTAAATTATGAAAAAATACCACTAAAATTAAAAAAGTTAAGGAAAAGGAAGGTGCTGTTTTCTTTAATTTCTTTATGAATGCAACAACTGTGAGGGATGATTTCTTGAGAACCCTGTAGGCACCTGTTCCTTTTTTATTCACAAGCCCAAGCAAAAGGGACAATCACACAACCTCCCACCTCTGAGCTGCTTGTGGAGGTTTGTCTTTAGCCATTTAATCCCTCTTTTTCCTGCTGAGAATGTTTAACAGAGCTGAATGAAGTCAAGTTTGGATAATGCACTACATCTTTTCACTTAGGCCAATAAATAACATATTGCCTTGTGATTAAAGGGAAATACTTTTGTTGAAGGCACCTTTATGTCCAGGCTGTTTGCCAGTGGTTTATACTGCAGTAAGAGGGAGAAGCACAAGGATCAGGATCTCCTCCGTGCTAATGCTGGACCTGCAGACTCCACAAACAAAACATTCAGGCATGAGGAGGAATAATAAGAGTATCTGGATTTTCCTGGCTTGCATATGTTTTATTTTACATGTTTTTAATTGTTTCCCTCGCAAAATGAATAGTTCTAATAGTTTTCTACCATGCCTTTATATTTTATGATGCTTAACATCTGCTTCTGGACATCTCTTCTGAAGGATGAAAGGCTCCTGGCAATTCTACTGTAGACTACTCCCTGGACAGATTTAGACTTCATCATATTGTATTAACCCCACATATTGAGTATGGCTTTTTTGACTTAGAAGGCTGGATTAGCTTTTATTATCAGAAGAGAAGTAGTAAAGGTTTCAGTATTACAGATGGAATGGCAGATGGGAAGCAAAAGCTTAATATGAAGCAGCTCTGGATAAAAACTATTAATCCACAAAATTCATATGCTCTTATGCAGGGAAACCTAGCACAACCCACTGCAATGTGACTAACCAGGGAGAAGTGTAAAGTGTCCCATGCCCATTATCTGACAAATCATGGCATGGGGTCTGAAAGAAAAGAAAGAATCCCTCAAACACCCTATTTACTATTTCCTGGGAAAACAATCAGCTCTCTCTGGGTTATGCAGGGAGGTAATGTTTTCCTAAAGATTATAAACAATAGTAATTTATACCACCTCCAGCACAAAAATGAAATGGACTCATATATACATTTGATGAGACAAGATCTTCCACGGTTTATGGCTGTAATATTCCATGTTAAAAGAAATACTTAACACTACTTGCTAGTCACTGTCATTGAAGTTGGAGCACTGAAAAAGATTTCTTATTTTTTGGTGAAGTGCATCCTGGTATGAAGAGGAAGCAGGCTCCCCTCAGTTCTGGTAACAGAGTGCTTTGGCAGGAAGGGAAGTCTGAGCACTTCAGACCCTGCCTGGGCACTGAGAGCCCACCCCAGAGCCTGGAGAGTGGCTGCAAGGGGGAAAGGTGTCTGCAAGGATTCTCCTCTGAAGAAACAAGTGCCTGCAATTTCTCCAGCAGAGCTGGAATGACTGCAGGGCAGCATGGCATTATTACACAGACTCCAGTGACACTGAACCAAGCACAGTCTGCCCCACAAAGCCAGTGACTGCTGATGGCCACGTCTGGAAGCCACTGACCCCACCTGGCCCTGGGGTTTGACTTGTCCAGAGGGAACCAGGAACAGCTCAGCCTGCCCCAGGCCATGGCCTCAGCATTACACAGTGCTTAGGGTGCACTCAACACCACAGGAGAACTGACCACACCTGCTGGCACCAGTGTACAGCCATGCCAGACCTTCAGCAATCACTCTCCTACAATTTATCCTCTTTGATCCACAGTGCCATCACCTACCTCTTCCTTTATGGTCTTGCACTAGTCCACTTTTTAGCCTCAATACAGCATTCCTCCCCAGGAAAAGTGAGTAACAAACTAGATTTTCCCAAAGCTCAAGAGATATGCAGAAAAATACATACTCTCCCTTATAAGCAAGGTTGATACGTCAAAATTGTTAGATCTCTTCCTGTTGCCCATCAAAAATGTTTAAATATTGCAATTTCTTAATTTAAACCCCCACATTCTAATATCAAGGCAGTCTCAGCAACTCTTGTGCTCCATTCTTTCTCCCCAAAATGTGTTGCATTTCACTGAGAGTGCTTAGAAATGGGCACCAGCAATAAAGCCTTTTGTCAGTCCTCACAAAATCCTTCCTAAGGCACAGGCTCAGGGGTTTTGTCATTGTTCACTTCAGTGGTGATTTCCATCCAAGGAGCACCTTTAGGAAGGAATTCAAACTTCGAGAGAGATCTTGGAGAAACTTTACCAGTGGAAGGATATTTTCCTTCCAGGAGTATTAAAACCATGTTGTATCATCACTCATGGAAATTGCCCAAGAAAGTCACTTCCCCTTTCATTGATTCATTCCAGCATAGAGGGAAACAGAAACCACAAGGAGAATTTTGTGTCTCCTCCTTCTTAACTCTTACAGCCTAAACCTAAAAACAGTTTCAGGATACTTGGGGGAATTTTGGGTGGCTTTGTTGTTGTTGTTGGGGTTTTTGTTTGTGGTTGTTTTTTTTTGGTTTTTTTTTTTTTTGGGTTGGGGTTTTTTTACAGACTATCTACTTTTGCACAATGTAGTAAACTTACTGAATGCAGCTCTGAGGCCAGGGTGATGCAAACCCAGAAAGAATATAATTACACTTAAAATCACAAGCACTATCACAAGATATTGTGATCACAAGATATTCAGGCAATGGTTGGTGCTGAAGATGTAACTGACTCCTAGCAACTTATTTGTCACTTCTACAACCATTATCCTCCACAGAAAAAGCATAAAAAAAAGGGAGAGGAATACCTGAATCTATATTCACACCTTCAACACTTGCTGAGACATCAAATCACTGTTAATCAGAGCCCTGGCAGGGAGGAATCTTTCTATGCCTGGGTTTCATTTGCTGAGCTCCAGCACTTCTGGCTACTTTCCTCATCCTCTCCCTCACACCCTTTTGCTGGAAATAATGACTAACTGGAGCAGCCTCTCAGTGGAAATCCCCCCCCAGGCAAATGGAAAACACACAGGGCTACAGGCAGGTGACTGGATCCCTGGCTAAAGTGTGGCTGCCAAACACCAGCTCACCAACAGGAGATTTCTGCTGTAAAACAACAGAAGCTGCTCCTCTGCTTCTTGCAGCACAGCACAGACACGTCATTGCTTTATCTCCATACTTACTTCCTTTAGGAGCAACACATGTACATTCTTAAAATACTCACTGTACCTGAACATTCTTAAAATACTCATTGTACCTGATTGGGTAGTCGGCAGCACTGAGGTTGATGAAGAAATCCCAGGGCCAGTCAGTCATCTCCATTAAGTCCTTCATGGTCTGCAGGTAGGTGGTGAGCAGACTTGCTCCTCCCCAGATGGTGGCCATTCTCCAGGAGGTGACTCTCACGTTGGGGTACTGGCTGGCAAACTGCAGCACTTGCCGGTGCAAGTAATTGGATCGCTTTGCAGGAGAAAAGAGTAACAAATTCAAGTTATTCTGTCCAAAATTGTCTCTCCCTGTATTCACTGAAGGCCTATCCCTACTTCTTTACTCACTGAGTGCTGCCACTGCTCTGCCCTCACTTACTATGGCACACAACCTTCTTTTGCTGAATGCACAGAGAACCTTGGTTAACATTTTTTATTACAGCTGCAGTAATCACTAACCAGTGTGATTAGCTTCATTCACCATTTGTCATCAGAGATCCCAAAGGGCTTTTGTAAAGGAGGTGACTGCTTCCACCTCCCTTTTACAGCGTGTCACTTGCCCAAGGCACCTCAGGTCAGCTCTCCATCCAGTGGGCCACCACCTCACTCTGCATCAATTTATCAATTACTGCTAACTAAATGCACAACAGACAGACAAGGGGAGATACTCATCGACATAGAAGGAGAAATGAAGGCTTGTACATAAAGAAGATAAGAAAGAAAATTTAAAGGAAAAAAAAAAAAAGGCTCCAAACATGAAACAGATGGAGAGACAAAAAGTGACGTGCACTTCATGCAGCAGAGGGAAAGGGAAGATGAAGAAGATGACAAGGATGGGTAGACTGACAGATGGTGAGACAGGCAATTTATAACCAGTGATATATTACCTTGTCAACATGAATGTAATAAAAATGGTCTTTATGGTAAATAGCCTTAAACATGCGCTGGAGCTGCCGGGAAGCTCTGCCATGAACAACCAAGACAAAAGCGATCCTGACTGGGTTGGCTGGCATGTACTCTACGGAGTCCTCATCCCACTGAACATTGTTGTTGGCTTTTCCTGTTCAAAAACAAAACACAGGACATCTCTGAGTGTATCCACAGGGCAGGGTGCAGAGAGCAGTACACATTCCACCTCGAAGGCCCCTTGTAGGGCAGGGGGAGAGCTCACAAGGGGTGCCACACTGTGTCCCAGCCTGTTTGTACCCCTCTGTCACCCTCAGTTTTCTTAATTTCGAGTGTTTGAAATCTTGCAGTGCAGATTCTCACGCAGCTTCAAGCAAACAATGTATATTTTTAGAAATTATCTATTGTTTACATATTTCTCCTCTGGGAGGAGAAATGTGATGGATGGTGATGTTCACCATCCAGGTCGAAGAGGTGGCAACCTGTGTAACCAATCTCTTGACCTTTGTACAAATGTATGTAAGTAATGGAGTCAGATAATTAAAGAAGAAGAGAAGATTTCCCTTGACTTGCTGTGTCTGTCTCGTTCCTCGGGTCACCCCTGCAACTCACACACACATTCCACCTCGAAGGCCCTTTGTAGGGCAGGGGGAGAGCTCACAAGGGGTGCCAGGCTGTGTGCCATCCCCTTTGTACCCCTCTGCCACCCTCAGTTTTCTTAATTTTGAGTGTTTGAAATCTTGCAGTGCAGATTCTCACGCAGCTTCAAGAAAACAATATATATTTTTAGAATTTATCTATTGTGTTCATCTATCTATGTTCACCATCATCTATCTACGTCAAAGACAGATATGTTCACCATCCTGATCAAAGAGGGGTGATCTGTGTAACCAATCTCTTGCCTGTTGTACAAATGTATATAAAAATGGAGTCAGATAATTAAAATAGAGGAACTTTCCCTTGACCTGCTGTGCCTGCCTATTTAGAAAGAACCTGAAATTTTGAATATTAGCAGACAAAGGAAAGTACCTCCAACAAAAAAGCTTCCTCCTGCCCAAATTTTCCTCTTGCAAATTTTAATTTTATTCTTTTTTAAATGAAAGGAATAGTGTATTAAAAGCTACTTGATGTGTGTTCCCCCTGCCAGAGTTACAACTGTCAAATTCCTAAGATCTGAGCTGTTACCAGTTTCTGCACTTAGCACCTTTTGTGATGCCCCTTCCTCCTCCCATCTCCACATCCCCACCACCTCAAGACTCTTTCTGCAGACACTTGCTCGAGGTTGTAGGACAAATTTGAGGCTGTTCCTGGGCTCAGTTATTAGACAGCCTGAGTGCAGCTACAAAGCCCACTGCACCTTCCAAAACAGCTCCTAGAGCTATTAAAAAAACATGCTCATGTCTGTTGGATTTGATATAAGGAGCATGAAAGGAGACATTTGGCGAGTGTGAAGTGAGAGTAAGAGAGAGGGAAAGACACTTTTCCCCAGGTTTTTGAAACTGGAAACATATGTTGATAGAAGTAAACAATACCAAAATCTTTCTTTTTTTCCAAATGTAATAATTACAAAGTAAAGGCTGGACACAGAAAAAAGACTTTTGCCTAATCCTTCTTCTGCATCTCCTCCTTATGCAAGGCAGTGGTATAAACTTGGAAAAACAGACCAACTGAATGTTTGCAGAGCACTGTTTAGGTGATGAAACAATTTGATCCCCTTAATTGTACTGAAATGCCCTTGAGTAATTGAAACAATCCTTTTAGACAGCCAAGAGACAGAGATCCTGCTGCAATAGGAGCAGCACATCCCAGAAGGGAATGATTTCAACATCTCCCACAACTCTCCCTTCAAGCTTCTCCTCAGCAGTGCTTCCCTAGAACACTGCTCTAAGTCAGAGTGTGTTTTTCCCACCCTGGAGCCCTAAGAAAGCTGCACATGTCAGAGGAGTCCCTTGTGCCTGGAATGTGGCTCTTTGCAGGACTGTGTCCCTGTCCAGGAACACACACAGCCCCACAACACCCAAGAGCCCACCAAGTCCCAAAGCTCCCTGCCCCATGGAGCACACCCTCCCTGTTCACAGCCCCTCAAGGAACATCTCTTTCCAGCAATACTGCTCAGAAATAACTGCAACTTTATTGCCCCCTGTAATATTTCAGACATTGGGAAATTTCCAGCCTCATCAGTGACTCTTAACTTTACACTGAAATGGTATTTCTTTAAAAAAACACTCCACCAATGGTTCGTTAGGACTCAGATGAATATTAAAACATTAGAGAGAAAGCTTTGATTTAATTTATTCTATAATTTGCAGTTTGTTTATTATGGCCATTAGCCTATGCCCAGTTCTACTGCTTCTCCTGTGCAGCTGATGAGCTCTGCCATGCACGTGCTGAGGGTTTCTGCAGTGTGACAGGGACAAAAAGGGACCCTGAGAGAAAGAAACCGTGCTTGCAAAGAGAACTGACAGGGGAATGAAGGGCAATTGCAATTGCAAAAACAAGCCATTTTTCTTTTAAACTGCTTTCATTTCTAGCTGATGATGTCCCATCAATGGACTCAAATATTTTTAGTGGTTTTCATTACATTTTTGGATACCTCTCTTCTGAAATCACTGGCTTTCTGCAGTGATATGCAGAAGGTGAGGGGAATTTAAAATAGTCATATTGTGGGTCTTTTATTTTAGTCTAACTTGCTGTCAATACCTACACTATCATTTATCCAGCAATTATTGAGAACAAAATCCTCTCAAATTTTCGCCTGAAATGCCACCTCACTGCATCAGTTTTTTCTAATAGATTCCTGCAGTGACTTATTTTGTTCTCTTCTGGTTTCCTTCTCTAACCTTTTAGGGTTTTTTTTCACGTGCTAGCTCCTTCCTTCTCCTTTAGGTTTAGGATTTTTATACTTGCATTTACCACCTGCATACTATCATGGCTTTTTAAATATAATCCTATTCGTGGCTGCCTGGAGTTTCACAAAGGAAGAGAGTTACACTTCTCCCATCTGTGAGACTATCTGCTACTTTGTTCTGTAGTGTAACTTCTCTGGTTTTACCTCATGGCTGCTTAGCACCCTCTATTTTACAGACTACTTCACTGATAAAGAACCAGCCTGGTTTGCAAAGAAGATGAAATTGGCAGGAAACATTCAGCTGAGGCTCTGCTTACTAAAAATTGCAGTAGGACTTCAGATCTGTATGAGCAATGTCAAGACCTGAATAGCTCCAGCCTCTTCACTTCTATAAAACTCATGCAGACCAAAGCCCAGCAGTGCCTGCAAATTAATGAGCTGCTCAGGTAGGAGCACATCCTCTTCAGGCTGTTGGGACAGGATACACAGAAAATGCATCAGATGACTTCACTTAACATCCTACCATTCACCAGTGATAAAAATCTAAAAGGATTTTAAGGAAGCACTTGGATTTGACAGCTACATCACTCCACTGCATCCTGCCCATGCACCAAAGCTCAATCCAGATGCTGATTCCAGCTCCACCCTCAGTCACTTCAGTCCTGCAAAAAGCAGCTGCCAAGATCACCCTCCTCTCACCAAGCAGGTACAGAAGATTCATGGACAGCTCTTTTCTCTGCAGCACTCCCTATTCCCAGCCTTCCCATCACCTGTCACCTCTCCACATTCCATCATCTGCCTTTCCAAGAAAAATGAGTCCAGCCCACACAAGAGAATTCCCATCTCCTCTTGCACAGGTCACTTGTGGCAGTCTCAGTGGCACTGGAGGTGCACTCCCATCTCACCTAGAAAGCTCCTCTCAGTGTGGGTACTGCCTGTAGAATGAAGTTTCCCACATGTTTAGGGAATTCCTCTTTTTTTGGGATAATTTACACAGATCAGTGCTTTACAAACCTTAATAAAAAGCCCACAATGTCAATACAAAGTAAAACAAAAACCATCAGTACTTTATAAACCATAAGAAAACCTCCATGATGTTAACATAAAATAAAACAAAAGCCATGAAGAATATGATTGTTACAGCTCTATCCTGGAAGCACTGCTCTACCCTCAAAATTGCTTTGCACATATGAGTCAGTGGGGAGAGTGAATGAAGACCCTCTTTATGGCCATTTGGCACAGGTGAAACTGCCCTGGCCTTGAAGCAGGACTTGTCTTAAGCTTCCTCAAAGTCTGCTCTTTCATTACACAATGGGAACAGAGGATAGAAAAGCAACTTCTCACCTTGCCTTGCTCCAGAGAAACTGGAACCTCAGCAGAAGGGGAAGTGCACCCCCAGCTCACAACAAACACCTTCCAGCCCTTGTATCAAAGAGCATTTACTGTGCTACCCTCCACTGGAAACAAACCACAGCACTTGGCTCTGCAACCAAATGTCTTTCACAAACTTACTGAGAAAAGTGAAAGCTGCCCTTTTCCTTCCTGCTCAAAGCCTGACAGGCCTGACATCAATGTGTTAGCAGGAAAATCTGCACCTCTTTCTGAAACCTGTACCTCTTTTTTCCTTTCTGAAAACCTGTACCTTTTTTTAGAAGAGAATCTCAGCTCCAGTGCAATTTTAACTTGTATTTTCTATGCTGAGAGAAATCAATAGTCATAATGAAGAGCTTAATCTTCAACTGTTGCAGTATTACTAAATTCCAGAATAATGAAGAGAGTGCAATCATTTTCACATTTGTTGTGAGGCCACATTATGTTCAATCATCCCCCAATATAACTCAGAGCCAGCCTGCTGATCTCTTACCTCTACTGTTAATTAATGGGATCACACTTCCCCAGCAGCACAAAGCCATCTTTCAATCCATTTTGTGAGCCATCTTATGTTTTGTAAATCAATCCATCACCTTCTGCTCTCACTTTGGTATTGTCCTGGCTGTCCAAGAGATTTCCTCTGCACAGACACCTGGATTGCTGCTGACTTCACCTGAGCACAGCTGCCTGTGTACACTGTGCCTTGATCCATGAATCAATGGATGGAGGACATTAGTAGAGTTATTGCTGTGTAGTTCAGCAGAGTATTTACTGTTATTACATCCATAAATGCAATCAGAAGCCCTGTCATTACAGCAGGAGTGTGAGCCAGAATCACTCCAAAGAGGCAGAGTTCTGTAGTCCCTATTTAAACTCCTAGGAGCAGCCCCATCCCCTTCAGTGGGACCATTTCTGTCACAGCAGCTGAGTGGTAGCTGCTGAACTCAAATTTCCACTATAAACTCTTTTACAATTGCTCACAACTCAACAACACAGCAGGTTGAAAATTTCCAGGCTTGGCTTTCATCTGAAAACGTTTTCCATTTTGATTAGAGCAGAAACAGGTTTGCCTAGTTCAAATGGCGGCCAGACCAAAAATAAATAGATAAATAAACACAATGTCTTCATTTAGGACACAAAAATTTTGCATCAGACCCAGTAACAGAAGTAGTTGGAGGGTTATATAAAAACCACTAAAAATGTCACTGAGCAATTTACCAGTGAGCCATCAGGAGCTGATGAGAAGTCTTTGTCTGAGGGTTTGATAACAGCAGCATTGCCCTGGGCTGAGCCAGAACTCTTGCTGGAGCCAAGCCCCAGTGACCCATCACAGCAAGTGATCTCTGGCCATCAGCCTGGAGAGGGGATGGTCTCTCTTGCTGCAGTACCCTCCAGTGAGGACACCCTGCACAGCAGAGGTAACTTCTCAAGGACAGAGTGTGTTAATTGTACTTCGATGAAAAGACAATTTTTCCTGTGCTGGAAGCTAGAAAACTTTCTTTAGCAACATTAGTCCCATCTTTGGGATGCCAGTTTTCACTTCCAGTCTAAGAAATGATTCACTTGTTTCCATGGTGGTCCTTGTGGAGATCTTCAGTGAAAGAAAAGATTTCAGGTGAGCACTGACTACAAATATATATATTTAATAATTAAATTATGTATATGCAAAATGCCCACTGGTCTCTGGTCTGTTCACTGTGCAGAAGACTCCTCTGGTAAATAAGATATCTACCATAAAGTGGAATCAGCACCTTGTGTGCCCAGCACATCCACTGCCCAGGTCAGTGAGGGGCTCCAGCAAAGCAAACCAAGCTCCTGAGGAAGATAATTATCATGACTGGTCATAGATGTGGCTTTTTCCTAGTGGGGTTTAACTTGCTTAGCAAAGTAGGAGAGGTGAAACCACTTGAGATGATCTTCTGCACAACTGTCCCCAGGCATGGGGGTTAGAGAGGGATGGTTATGATTTACAGAAGGAAGTGTTGCTAGTTATGTTCTGTACATTTCCTTAAAACTGCTGTTACCTGTACTTTTTATCTCTGAGTTAGCACTGAGCACTTTGGAAAAAAATTCAGAAATCACGCTGCTATTGCAGAGTGGATATTCAATTTTTTTGCAGTAATGTTTTATCTCAACAACCCTGTTCTACAACTTTTCAGCCTCAGATTTCATCAAAAATTACAGGAACAATTTATGATCCCCTGTAACTTCATATGATAAAGTAACCCATAAGCAAAAAATCAATGCAAGGCAGGAGGGAAGCAGTGAGATAATTTAGAAGCACTCTGGCTACTGCATTTAACATTAAAGAGACAGATTTCAGTAATGCTCTTTCCATGCTGAGAAGAAGCCCTGGCTTGGAACAAAGGAGCTGCTGATGTGGGCATTTTGAGTCTTCTTTAATCATTTCAGAGGGTGACAGCATAAACTTAGGGCAGTCAGAGGAGAAGAGTCACTGCCTTACAGATGGAAATTCCCTTCATGAGATCACTGGAAGTTTCTCTACAGTGAGTTTGTGAGCTGACAAGCAGCTCTGCATCCCTGCAGAATTTATATAAAAAGGGAAACTCACTGTAATTACACATGTAGATTCAGCTCTGCTGTTCATGAAAAGAAAACCAAATGGCATGAAAGAAGAAAGGTAGAAAGACAGAGGACACAAATAAAACTGTTTCATACTTACAGCTAGATCATAAGAAGATTTTTTTTTTCTATTTTATTTTTCCATTTTATTTCCTTTTGGAAAAAAAAAACCCAAAAGATATTTATTTATCTGTTCTGGATTTTAAAAGAAAACATCTCCATCCCAGTTTTGTCATCCTCCTGTTACAGCTACTTAACATTTGTGCTGCATGCAGCACTTCCAAGACTCTCTCAAGAACCCATTGGGGCAGACATCATCCATTACACAAATGCAGAAAGACACCCTGCACCAGAAAATTTGGTGAATATGTCTTTTCCACACGATTTGCAGAATTCATTGTAAATAAAGAAATATAAAAACCTTGAGAACAAGGATAGCAATTTTTTTTTTTGTATCACAAAACCTGCAAAAGGAGTTGGGATAACACAGAACTGCTCAAAATCAACCCCCAGGGCCCATGTACATGTGTGTGTGCAGCAGCACACTCAAATTCACTAAATTTCTAGCAAAAGCAGACAGCATTTGGTTTGAGGCAGCCTACCATACTTCAAACAAAAAATTTGTTCTATCTTGCAATCAGTATGGAGTCATTACCGAAACCATTTTTATGATTAGCAAATGACCGACTAATTATCAGATTCCACTATAGTGCACTTGCAATACACACTAAACTTAATTTACTACAATACTTATCTAGGCAGGCCAATCATCTCACTAACAAGCTTGCTTTTCTGACTATTCTAATTATGAAAATGGTAGCATTCCTAGGAGACAAATCTCAATTATTTGTAGTTTTGCTGGAGTGTGTTAGTCAAGCATTTTCTCCCTATTCCTACTGACTGCCATGAATAAATAACACTCAAAAGCAACAGTAAATTAATTAATGATGAATTAGAATGAATCTCATAATAATAGTATTTATCATATCAATTAACAGCCAATTAGCACTTGGTGATCAGTGTTATTACCGTGAATACAAAATGCTTTTTAAATGAGCACCAGGCTATTTTTAGTATATTCAGTGACATTACTGGACTTCAGAGATGGAAGGTAAAGCAGAGCCAAGAACAGACACCAATATTCCTTGCAAAGAGCATTGATTCCTCTTGCACCTCACAGTCCAAAACCCAGCCAAACCCTGGGCTGCACCCAAAGCAGGTGGAAAGAGGGATTCTCTGCCCTGCTCTGGTGAGACCCCACCAGGAGTGCTGCAACCAGTTCTGATTCCCCCAGCACAAGGACATGGAGCTGTTGGAGCAATTCCAGGACCATGAAGTTGGTCAGAGGACTGGAACACCTTCAGGAAACAGGCTGAGAGAGCTGGGGTTGTTCAGCCTGGAGAAGAGAAGGTTCTGTGGGGATCTCATGGGAACCTTCCAGTGTCTGAGGGGGGCCTACAAGGAGAGGGACCCTTCCTCAGGAACTGCAGTGACAAGAGAAGGAGTAATGGGCACAAACTGAAAGAAGGGAAATTTGGGTTAGATATTAAGAAGAAATTCTTTACTGTGAGGGTGGTGAGAAACTGGAACAAGTTTGCCCAGGGAGGCTGTGGATGCCACAGCCCTGGAGGTGTTCAAGGCCAGGGTGGGATAAGGCCTGGAGCAACCTGGTCTAGTGGCAGGCATCCCTGCACATGGCAGGATGATCTTTAAGGTTCCTTCCAACCCAAACCATTCTTTGACTCTATGACTTAACATTTGAGAGGCAACACCCTTGGAAACCACAAAAAAAAAGAGGAGGAAGACCACTATTTACGGGTGCCTGTGTCACACAGCCCAAAGAAAAAAACTCAGATAAAAGAGATTTTCCAGCTTGGCTCTCGGGACAAACCTGCAGCCCATTCCCTGCTCAGACTCAAAACTTGTGGAGCCCAACCAGCTCATCACTGCAACCAGGAGCAGCTCCTGAGTGCACCAGTTCCATGGCAATACACCCCTGATAAAAGCAAATAACAGCAGTCCTGTCTTTTATGGTTAACACAGAAGGTGTGAGAGTTTTCTGACTGTGTGGAGCCACCCTCCTCTCACAGAAAGCTCACTGCAGGAGGAGACACTTCATTCAGCTCTTGTGCTCCTCAGGGGGGGACAGGTTATAGAAGGCAAGAAGGGAAAAGGATTGAAATGAAGCATTTGTTTAGTTATCTTATCCACCACTGGATGTTGCTAAGGATGCTCCTGTCAACAGCCCTAAAGTGATGAGAACAGGAATTGGTCATGCAGGAGAAGTCATCCCACCACGCCCAAGAAAACTGATGACACACACCCAGACTGAAACATTTATACAACCTCATTCACAAATTGCATTTTCTAAACAATCAACTACTGATTTAGGTGGCCTGAGTTACACTCCAGAGGCTGCCAGCCCTCTTGCTGCAGATGGATTTACATCCCAACTGGGACACCAGTCACAGCATCACCACCCTTCACGCCAAAACCAACAATGGCCTTTGGAGTCAGCTCTTCTCTGAAGAGCCTCACTCCCTTCCCTCCTCAAAAGCCTTTAGATTTCTTGTGCAGGACAAGAAGAAAACGTAGAAAATGCCCTTATTTCAGCTCAGACTTTCTCTTCTGCCTCAAATCATCAGGAAGTTTCATCCTTCAAGGAACAGAAACTTGAAAGCCAATCAGTTACGACGGAGCAACCGAGGCCGACATCAAACACAGTAACAATATCAACATAACAAATACTAAGCAAAACAGCAACAGAAGTATATCAAGGTTTAGACTTCAAATTAGCATTTGAAACAGCCCTTGCTGATTGGAGTGTCTGTTCCAGTGTGTTTGGAGACTGGCACACCGTAACCTTTACACCATCTCTTCCTCTTATGCTCACAGCAAGAATAATCAATAAGGAGTGAAAACACAAGCAATTACACACATCTCTACTTCACATAACCTCCCAGGAGATATTATGTACTGCTGAGACTACCAAGAAATGAATAGGTAGATAAAAGCATGTTTGTTACCTGCCTGATCAATGTTTTCCCTTTTAATGTGCAGTCATCTTTCAAGTCCTATGCAAAGTATCTCTTCCCCCAAATAATCTTAAGAAATTAACAGTTAATCACTACAATCAGCTGGTGTAAGGCCAGGACCAAGTTAATTTATACCATATGAGTATCTGGTCTGTTAACTCAAAGTTAATCCTCCCTTTGAGATTCCATTACATCTGTCTCCTATTTTTTGAATGTAGAATTGGAAGGACAGAGTCAGCCTTTATTCTCTGTTCAAGATAATTATGAATGTAGTGTTGGACAGAGACCAGAAAAGTAAAGACTTTCACATGTGTTTTACATAGCCAGTTTGAAAAGGTCAAGTTAGGTACTGAGAATAAAGGCTTCACTAGTAAAAGCAAAAATCAACCCTCATACCTGTTCCCTGTCAACGAGGTGCAAAATGGGAAAGTTTAGCCTCATGTTTTAGCTGGCACTGGCAGTGTGAGTGGAATTAATAGGAATTTCACAATACAGCCAAAAGAGAGAGAACAGATAAACAGCATGGATCTGTGCAGATTCACTCCAAAGCTGTCAGGATCTGCTTCCCTTTGAGTTAACCTTTACAGATTTCAAAGGCTGCAGGGCTGGGACTAAAGACTGCTCAGAATCTCACACTGTGGCAATAAAAGATGTGTCAGACATCACATTCACATATGTGTAGGTACAATAAACACATATATGCCTCCAGTTTGTATACACCGGTAGATTAGCTAGGAAAGAGCAGGAATTGAAGCATTTAAAGTAAAATAACACACCTAAAAAGCAAGATTCCCCCAGGAACAAAAGCAGTTTCTCCACTCAGAGTATACATTTTTCAGCATAACTCATTTTTTGACACATAACTATCGTCAAATATCCTTTATGTCAAAGGACACTGGCAAGCAATGGTTTTGTCAAATGACCCAAAGTATTTCTCATTTATCAGTGTGAAGAGTAATATATGAATTATTTTATAATTGATCAGCTTTTGTGCTTCCAGAAAGCTCCTGTGTACTCCTTACTACCACATGCACTACATGAAGGATCACTGCAGAATGGGAATAATTTTACTCAACAGAGAAGAAAAAAAAAGAACAATCTTCTCTGAGTATATTGCTTGTCGGACAAAGGAATACAACATAATTATATTGTGACATTTCTACCAACAAATAGATTCCACTGTAAGCAATTAACACTGGTTCCTTCAGCAGACTTCAAAACTGGAATTGTATGGTATGCTCAGTTACAATAATATCTGAATAATAAATGACTCTACACTACTTGATCTTGATTTTAGCATATACAGACATGTTAAAACACAGGAGAAATAGACAGATTTTAATTCTTGCACAGGCCACCTTTACACCCCCAAATTTCTCATTAATATGGAAAATGTTAAGGGCATAAATATTCACATTTTCAGAAAAAACAAGCACCAGTGACAGTGAGTACTCTGGATCTAATTAAAATAGAGAATTTTGGTCTGTGCAGTGCATGTAACACTCCTCCTGCAGATGGGAGAGGTAGGGCTGGGCTCTCCTTCCTGGCTGCTTCTGATCAAGAGGGATTAGTAAAGATGGTTTAAGAAGGGGAAAAAAAAAAAAATCATCGGGCATTAATCCTCTAAACATTTCATAGCCAACATATCTTTAACACAATCCCTCTAATCCAATTAGGGTGCCTTGAAAATCATATCTTGAATTCCATGCCTCATTGAGATGGGCTCTGTGTGAGTGAAACATCCACTTAGCAAAGAGCTGCTGAGCACCTGCTCTGCCCCACAGCCCCCTCCCCACCTGTCAGAGCCCAGGGCATCCCTTTGGATGACTTGGACCCGAGGAAGGGGGTTTGAACCCTGGACAGGGGGTGTGGAGCTGGTCCAGGGGGGTTGGAGACCTTGGCACACAGCCCAGGAAGGCACCAGGTTTGATTTTAGTCCATGGGAGAGGCTTCCAACACTGAGAGAGGAATTACAAACCTCAAAGGTGTGAAATAGAAGCTTAGCACAGCACAGGGTGAAAAATTTTGTAGTTTTGGGGTTCTTAGAATAGAAGTAAATGGGGGACAGGATGGAGGATTTAGGGTGTTGCCCTGAGTTCCTCTCCTTCCTCCTCGTCCTCCATCTTCTGAGGTGGTGATGACACAAAGTAGTTTGAGGGGATTGGGTCAAGGTAGAAATGACCTTTCTAGTACAGGCACTAGACACTGGCACAGAATTGTAAATAATGGACACGTGGTTATCTGTGTAAGAGCAAAGCAAGGCCCCGTGGGTGGGCAGTGGCCTCGTGTCCCAGACCTGTCCCAGATCTTGGCTGGGTGCAGAGAGAATTCTGAGATATCAAATAATAAACACCACCAGAAACCTGAAAACAAGGCCTTGGAGACTCCTCTTTTTTCTTGCTACGTGGCTCAGGGCTTTTAGAGGGCCAAGGACTTTTAACAGCCTGAATCTTGGGTGGGAAACCAAACCCGAGAGCCACCCTCTGAAATGAACCCCAGCCCTGCCTGCAGCAGCCCCAAACCTGAGCCCTGATACATCTGGCAGGGGCAGCACCTTCAACATTCACCTCTTTTGGAACAACAGGGAAAACAACTCTTAATACAAAGTTTTTTGCCAGCAAGGAACAAATTAGTGTGAATTAACTTGAGCTTGATTTTTTAAATGTTCTCATGAAAGTTGTTTGGACTGGTATTCACGAGGATGTATGCTCAAAGGATAGAACAAAATAGCACAGTCTTGTTGCTAAAATAAAGGACGTGCACTCCATTACAGAATCACGGAATAAAAGGATCCCATTAACATACCACTGGAGGAAAACAAAGGGAAAAATCAAATTGCCAGCATCAGAAAATGTTCAACAAAAGCAACATAAAGTGATTCTTCTGTATTTCAATAGACATTACAGTTTTGTTAAAAAAATCCAACGTGCAGAAAATATCACTTTATTGACTAAATAAGTTACTGGCTGCTGTTAAAAGCATCTGGGGAGAATTTGTATGCAAAATGTGTTCTCGCAATAGTGCCATAATTTATAAATGAGTTACAAATTTCTCTCAGATTTTAACAAGTCTGTGGTGCCCTTGCATACCAAGGGGCTGCTTAAACAGTGACTTGTAGAAGGGTCTTCTCTATACTGAACAAGAGGAGCATCTGTGCAATGTCTGAAACAAAAACATTCATGCTGACTTTTTACAGACAAAAATAATAATGGAGATTATTTCCAAAATTATATTATCTCTGCCCCTCAGAGCCTCTCTTCCCATTCTGCAACTCCTCATTTCATGGCAGCAGTCAGAGGTACTAAATTTGGCCCCAGGCACTTCCCATTTCCTGCAGCTGGGACTGATCCTGCCTCCCAACACTGTGTGCTGGCAGGTCTGAGCAGGACCTTGGCACAGGGAGGCTCTGCTTGTGCACAGCTCATCCCACCCCACTGAATTTGGGGAGCCTGGCAGGAGTGAGCTGGGCATTAGTGTGGATCTCCAGGAATAAGTTAATGGTGCAGCACACTGTGAGACAGGGCACACATCCAAGTTGTTATGCATTTTAATTAGGTAAAGCAAGTGCTAAAAACTGCTTTGAAGGTCTAGATGTAATCCAGCAGTATTGGTTTCCCATATTTGGGGTTTTCTCCTGCCATCTCTCATTCATACACGAGCTATTTGATCATCCCTATCACAAGGGAAAGCTTAAAAGAGAAAAATAAAAAAACCCCCCAAGCTCAAATAACTTGTGTTGAGATGTAATTCAGTTCCTCCTCCTTTAAAATGACAGAGCCCCAAACAAATTCATTCACAACTTGGCTTTTATGGCACAGTAGGGCATGAAAATCATCAGCTGGCTGCAAAACTGCTAAGTAAACCTAATTTAGGAGATGAAAACGTGTGAAACGCAAGGAGCATCTCACAGATTGTAAAATGACATGTTTATTTAAAAAAAAAAAGAAGAGACCAGGAAAACCAAGAAATGTTGGCAGAGGATTGCAGCAACAACCCAAAGGCTCCCTGGCTGTCAGGGGGTCACACCTGTACACCCCCAGGCCAGGGCAGGTGCTCACAGCCCTCAGACACCTCAGAGAGGGAGGCAGGAGAAAAGCCCCAGAAGGTTTGTGGCAGAAATAGCTCTGTTCTTCACTATCCAGAGGGGCAGGGCCAGTAGGGACCCCAGTGCAGCAGCTCAGCACAGAGGGGAACAAACCCACAGCACTGGAGAACCAGCACCCATCCAGGTGTCCAGCAAGATCTCCTCCCCTTGCAGGTGGGCAGGTCTCCCTCCTCTCCTCTCTGCTCTGCAAACACTCCTGTGAGGCTCTGCCCATCAGCAACTCAACCTCCTCACAGCTTAAAAGCTAACCACCCCCCCCCCAAAAGATTATTTGTCATTGAGCCAAGAAGAAATATTACTTGTTAAGGCAAGGAGGTAGTTAATGAGTAGTAGCAACATAACTTCATTCAGTTCATCTGCTGAATTAATTTCAGTCCATCTACTCTGCAGCCCCTCTGAAATCAATGGAGAATGGGCAGTGTAAAATCACTATCAAAAGGGAATTAGCTTGTCTGAGCCAAATTCTGCTCATGTTCCAGTTCTGAACGATTCCCAATCTATAAAAATGCAGATTAACTTTGAGCCTCCTTAACAATCCCCCACATTATGGCTAAAAGAATCAACAACACCTGAGCTGCAATTTCTTTCAAATACAATTTAATTTTCCCTGTCTTTATTTTGGCATTAAAAGAATGATGAACAATCTCTTGATGTTATTTCTCAAGACACAACTGCTAGAAGGTGAACTGTTTATCCACACACACACCCCCCATTCATCCTCACCCTCTCTTCTGTGAGACTGGACCACCCAGACCTTATTGCCACAGCAAGTACCATCTTCAGGAAAGATGTGTGGAGACAGAAAAAAAATATCCTATGGATAAATAGAATCTCTATTAATTTCTGGAATGACTTTTTATGGAAACTAATCCAATCTCTCCTGACACCAAATGCTGACTGTTCAACAGTACAACTTTCTTAGAGTTGAAGACAACATCTGAAATAGAATGCCTGTGCTGGCAGCCTTTTTATTAGAACAAAATCATTTTATAAATCCAAAAAGTGAAGCAGTATGGAAAAGTTTAATATTATTGTAGATGAAGAAGTATTTAAAAGTAAAAATTATACTTGACACTGTAATTACATTGCCCTAGAGTATAATCCCAAAAGAACACAGACCTTTTGCCAAAGGTGATTTGAGTGTTAATATGAAACTCAACGTGGGCTCATTTTAATTACATATGTGCCTGCTGAGAACATATGATAGAGTCCAAAAAGCTAATTCATTGTCAGCACGACAGCAGGACCTAATATTAAATCTTGCACACCAAGTAAATTTTGCAGATTAGCAATTACCACACAAAAATAGGACACATTGCAAAAGTGGTAAACAGCATGAAGGCAACAATACAAAAAAATATTGCCAAACAGAGCTCTGGGCCAGCAGTGGGTATAGGAAATCTCCCAGCAGTTCATCCTTTTTCCTTCAAAAGCAGCAACATTCAGCTGGTCCATCTCTAACCCCACTGACACCAGGTCTGCACTGACTTTCACAGCACTGATCCTCACTGGCACTGTAATAAAGTGGCACTGTTGTCCATAAAACTCCTAAGCAATATAACAGCACTTCAAAGTAGATTTTAGCATGCTTTTTTCTTTTTCTTTAATTATACTTAGCCCTAAATTTTCTTCATTTAAAAGAAATTACTGAGTGATTTTGTGTTCTCTTCTCACGAGTCCCTGACAGGTTTCTGGCACTGAAAAAATAATGTTAGGAATCAGTTTATACCTCTCAATGCTAACGGGCACTTTGGTTTACTTTTAATTGTGGATAAATTCATGCACCAGTCAGTATTTTCTACAGAAAGTGCCTGGAGTGTGAAGAGGAGAGCCCAGAGTCACAAGGATGAGCCAGCCCTGGGGAAAGGAGACATAACCACAATTCTGAAGGCAGCAGAGACCCAGCCAATACCTCTAACTGCATCTTTACCTGCCCTTTTGTTGCTTTACTGATGCATTATTAATTAATAACTACTGAGTGTTCCCAACAGAGCATTTTAAATAACAGCTGAATTTCTTTATGGATGATTATGAATCATAAAAGTAAGTCTGCAATGTTCAAGGCAATAAACAAGCCCAGGTAGGGAGCCTGAACTGCTACAAAAACTGCCCTTTGAAGCTTGAGGTTTGAGGGGTGCTAAATGTCTCCTGTGTAGTATTACACAATTTTCAGTCTGGCTTAATCCAATTAGTCTGAAGAAATGTAGGATTTCCTCCATTTTGCCTCAGCATAGGCAGATGCTGTTTGAAAGGGAGATGATGGCATTTTAGAAAAGCTGCAGGGTTGGTTTGGTTCACTGCTTTATCCAAACTGAGCTACACCAATTCAGGGCAGCTCACAATTACAGTTTTCAGTTCTCAGCTCAGATAATGAAAAGAAAATTGTCAAATCACAATTATTTCTATGCAAGATTTATGCAAATTACGAAAAATATTTCAGCAGCTCTGAAATGTATTATTCAGGGACAATGCAAGGTTTTCACATTCTACTTGAACTCTGGATTAACTTACAAAGTACTGAAGGTATACTTAGGGCACCTCTGTGGTATTGCAGCTGGATAGTTTTAGGTATAGTTGAAATAAATTTGTAATGCTTTAAGATGAAAACCTATTTGGAGACTCTTATTTATCCACAGGATCATTTTTTCTATCTCCACCTCAAAAAATGAAAAGCCTCCTACTATTTGAATAAAATTCCAGCATTCATGTGTTCAACAATATTGCTGCCTTTAAGGCAGAAAGGGACTTGCATTCCTATTCACTCTTTACTAGATCTAGTTAGTATCTGAATAAAGACTTTTTTTTTTTTTTTGCCTATAGACTATGTTTAATATCTCTTTCTGGTGTTTAAACTGATGTATGCATAAGAAAAAAGCAGCTTCAGCTGTGCTTGCTGTCCCTTTATCTGCCTTCCAACAAATAATCCAGGCCCTTGCCATGCAACATTTGGCAGATGGGGTAGAAAACAAGTTGCCTAGACCATTTTCTGAACAATGAAACACAAAATTATTAATCCATATTCAGACAAAGTCCAGACAAGAGGACACAAGTAAGAGGCTGTGCAGGGCAGGGCACCCAGGCTGCCCAGCACAGCACACAGCCTGCTTTGATGGCCATTTACAGGGGATCAGTTCCACCCCCAGCTCGCAGGGACAAACCCCAGTGCCCCCTCTGCATTTGTGCCCCCTATGCATTTGTTCCCAAAGCCCAATGCCCCCTGTGCATTTGTTCCCAAAGCCCAAACCCCAATGCTCACACTGCACTCTGCTCAGTCCTGGAGACAATTTTTACTCATTTGTTCCCAAAGCCCAATCCCCAGTGCCCCCTCTGCATTTGTGCCCTCTATGCATTTGTTCCCAAAGCCCAATGTCCCCTGTGCATTTGTTCCCAAAGCCCAATCCCCAGTGCCCCCTCTGCATTTATTCCCAAAGCCCAAACCCCAGTGCCCCCTGTGAATTTGCTCCCAAACCCCAATGCCCCAATGCTCACACTGCTCTGCTCAGTCTTGGAGGCAATTTTTACTCATTTCCTGCCAAAACCCAAACCCCAATGTCCCCTGTGCATTTGCTCCCAAAGCCAAACCCCAGTGCCCTCTGTGCATTTGCTCCCAAAGCCCAATGTCCCCTGTGCATTTGTTCCCAAACCCCAATGCTCACACTGCTCTCTGCTCAGTCCTGAAGACAATTTTTACTCATCTTTCAAAGCAGACAGAATCTGCTCTTGATTCCCCAAACAAACTACTCCTATGCTGCTTCTTTCTGATATTTCTTTCTGCCTTCTAATCTTAATTCTTCCAGTTTATGGTTCAGTCCTTCTACAGGGATTGATAGAAAATAGAAAGAATAACACCTTTCTTACTTTCAGGTATTAAGATGGATCATTATTCCTCCTGATGTGTTAGAAGATATTTATCAGTTTGAGTTATGAGGCCTTTCTGACTGTGAAGACTTCAACATCGATTTAATGCCAACTTAAAGACTACTAAAAGTGGAGGAGATTGCATTAGATAAATAATTTAACAATAAAAGGTATATCAAGGCAGACATTATTGCAACCTTCCACCAATCAATTACCATTTTCCATGTTTATCCAATTGTCATCTCAAGGCCCTGCATATCAAATTGCCCAGACACACACTACACAACTGAAATAACTTCATCATTGAATAAAACTGCATAGCCATTAAAATTCTCTAATATCAAGATAGCTGACATTATGTTAAATATTGGCTTCAGTTCCATAGGGTAATAAATTTTGACCTAAATCCAATCTTTCATGGATAGCTGATTCATAATGAAAAATTACTGGTTTGTCACTTTACCTTGGGAAATTTATTGTGGAAACTAATATAGCACCAGGCAGGCTTTGAAATATATGATAAGTAAAACCACAGTTCCCTTCCTAAGCACCCTGAAACAAAGGGAACAGATTTGGTCTGGTACAAAAAACATCAGACATACTGATAGCTACCAGAAAAAGAGAGAAAGGGAAAAAAAAGAGAAATTTTCCTCCCCAAATATACTTTTGTTTGAGAAAGAGAAAAAAAAGAGAAATTTTCCTCCCTAAATATACTTTTGTTCAGCCAACTCCCTTAGGGAACTCAGGAAAAAAAACTGGTTTTTTTTAAACAAAATTATTTTGAAGTTTCTTGGTAAACAGATTTTAAATCCACAAAAATACCAAAGTAACAGCAACATCCCCACCCCCATTTTTCCTCTGCATGTATCTGCAATGGAGTTAAACACCTGGTCTGTACATGACAGGAGCTGTCTGAGGTGTCTGAACGAGCCTGGGACACATCAGAGAACAAAACCCAAGTTTCCCCAGTATTAATCTAAGACTTAACTTCTATTAGTGCTCATATGGTTGGCCCATGATATGCTGTAATGGAATATATTCTTGCTGTCCCTCCTTAGTTGAGAGCTTCTTAATAACTTCTAGAGCAATCACACTGCATCTTTCTTTTTTCTTCTTGAAGCGATCCTTCTGCTTGGGTGGATTTCAGTAGAATTTTCTGAGTGATTTCAAGTTTGCATGTTAGGGGCCCCTAAATCACTGATTTATTTCCTAAAATTTTGCAGGCTGCAGCACTATAAAGCAAATATCACGACAACACAAAAGTTTGCATGCTTGGCAAATTATGTCTACAAATGGCCAGAAGTGATTGAGAGAAATGAAAATGAGTGAACTTGTGTGCTGACTGCAGCCTTTTCAGTTGTAAATGATGGAGCTGAATCTAGTGGGATTTCTCATTAAGATTTCCTTTTTGATGACCAGGTTAAGAATGCCAGAGATATCTGAAGCTTCCTTGTAATATTCCTCATAAACCTGTCAGAAGTGATTCTCTCATTTGCTTTTCAGGGATCTGCAAGGTAGAACATTTTCAGAATCAGAACTGCTGTACAACTGTTCTTATTCCCAAATGCTGGATGGATGGGCTTTGCTTTGGACCATAAACTTCCATAGTAAGACAACAATCATAGTGGTAAGACAACAATCTCTACCTCTTTATCTTTGCTTGCTCCTATAAGAACAAAATTGTCTTGTTTTTTTCTCAGTGAACTTAAAATTTTGGTGATAGAAGTGCATAGACACATTTTATGGTTCACTGATAAAGGTTACAGAATGAATTTACTGAAGTAAGCCATCACTTAAGAGGGGTCAGCAAAGCCACTTTATTACATCAGTTAAACCTCTAGCCCACATTGCTTTGAACACTTCACAGGAAGCCTGGGTTTGTGATCACCTCCTGGCAGAAAATTAGAGATTTGTTTACAAAACCACATCAGCTCTGTGTAGCCTCCCTCTGCTCTGGCTTGGCAAATCCAGTGTGTGTTACACAGAAGTGTTTTCCACAAGGTCTCTTGCTAGGTCTCCTCACAATTAATCTCAACCACACCTCTCCTCAGCCATTTGTTTCCCTGGCAAGGTGGTTGAATGAGCCAGGCTGGCTTCTCCTGTCCAGCTTTTTTTTTTTTTTTTTATATTTTTCACATGCTTTTGAATAAATGACCAAAGTGACTGTCTAAAACAGAGAGAATGACTTGGGGAGAGATCCTCAAACCTGCCCAGAGTGTCACTGTGAAATCCTTCCACAGCACCTACACCTCAGTCCCATCCAAAAGAGAAAGTACAAATGGGTAAACCATACACTGCAGTAAATTTCTCTTTTAAACTTCCCTTTTCCTCTCTACCATTCAGCAAATTGCCCAGAATGAATCACAGCCCAGAAACAGATGAAGAACATGAAAATGTATGGTTCTGTTTAGTCATACTACAGTCGAGCTCCCCACTATTATGCAGCACAGTAACACACACAGAGCTTTCAGTCTGAGAGTAGCAGGGCTTGCAATGCTCCACTGCACAGCAATATCCATCAGCTGGCTGGAAGCCTTCATTTGCAATTAAAACCACAGGTGAGTAAGCAGCCAGACTGCTTAAGCTGCTGTTTACAGCCAGTCACCAACAAAGGTGCCTTCTCACCAGCAAAATATTTCTCTTACAACTTTTAATGAGTTACAGAAATTAATCAAAGCTTCAATAAAACCCTTCCATCAGTATGGGCAAGGAAGTCTCCACAAAAGAGACACAATCACCTTGCAACAAAGAGAACGATACAAGCCATTATATTCCAGTTACACCCAGGGCTGCCCTGAACTTCAGCAGAGTAGGGAGGTTTCCAGTGAGATCTGTAGAAAAAGATCCTTTTGACTGACAGCTCTTTTTCGTGGTCCTCTCTGACAGGACCTACAATTGTTGCAGACTCTTAGGGGAGGTTTAGGTTGGATATTAAGAAAAGGTTCTTCACCCAGAGGGTGGCTGGGCATGGACCAGGCTCCCCAGGGAGGTGGTCAGAGCTCCAAGTTCAGGGAGTGTTTGGACAAGGCTCTCAGGCACAGGGTTCTGTTTTAAAAGGCAACAAGCAGTTCAGGCCTTCGGAAGAAATCCTACAAATTTCACAATTTGAAAGCACATACAACTGCTATTCAAATTATTTTCCAGAAACCACAGAGTTCGAGTTATTAGACAATGATTTTCTTGCAGTGTAATTTTGCTTTTTGGCTTAAATCTTCCACCATTTTTACAGTACCATCTGTGGATGAGGACAAATGAGTGAGCACTGAGCACAAGAGATTCTAGAGATCATTCAGCTTGCAACAAGCCCTAGAAGAAAGGACTGAAAAATTCTTTGGCCTCCCAGGGGGCTGGTGAGAAAGCTAGAGAGGAAAAATGATGGACTTTTGCCATGGGCCTTTCAGTAGGGCCAGGACTTTAAACCAATATCTTATTTTATAGTAAAACTGTAAAATGCTTCAGACCTCACTGTGCATTCAACTGAGCCTGTTGGTGACAGCAGTAGGGACTGGGAGATGGGAGTGCTCTGTTCCTCCTTACAAAGGTGCCAATCAGGAGGAACTTATTTGACACAACTAAGTGATAAATCAGTGATATTAAAAGAGTGTGAGCAGTGAATCAGGGCTATTCACTTCTAACATGCACTCAGACTATCAAAGACAAGCATTTACTTGGAAGACTAAATATACAATGAGCAATTTCAAAATCTTTTTCAAGGTTGCTCAGCTACAGATTCTTGTCATTCAGTTTTTCAATGGAAGGCATGATTACCCAGGGTGAAAAAAAGAGGGATGTTTTAAAACTACCTTCTGCATAAGAAATATTTGCAACAGAAACAAATTATGGTTTGGAATCTTAAAATGGCAATAATGTCCCGGAAGATTGGCTTCGTGCCTAGATTGCTGGCATTTTAATTCAGAGTTAGACCTCTCAAACAACTCTTCCTCATTTCCAGGGGAAGCCATTACAGACCAGTGATCTCATAAAGCTCAGTGACTCCCAAAATACATCAAAGAAATGTACCCTTTCAAAAACCTTCCTGAAACAGGGTGCATTCCCCTTAATTATATTTTTAATACTGTAACAAACTGTATACATTTAAGGCATTGTTTCAAGAAGCCACAAAAGAGGAAAATTCTTCGCCTCGGCTCAGGAGGAAGAAATTTGATGTCAGTATTTCCCCCCCCAATTATTTTAAAAGTAATACACTCAGTGCCACTGGCTTCAAATTAAACTGTGGCAGCCTCGAGCTGCAGTTAGCATGGCATTTCTGGAACATGACACTTCCCCATTCTCAAAATAATAGTTCATCAGCTGCAGACTCCCGTGAGTATTTACCAAGTACTGGCACCTGGAGAAGTGCAGTGGTGAGGAAGACAGAGATGAATCTGTGCTCCTTTGTCCTTGGTGGCATTTTAGGCTTAAAATAAAAAGCAAATCTAAAAGCTGCCTGCTCACAATTAGTATGTTACACTGACACCCTAACACAGTTTTGTTATGGTTGCAATGTTGAATTAGGAAAGAATAACATGGAAGCTGCTTGTGCAGCCTTGACTCAAGCTCAGTCCAGTACTAATGCACACAGCTGTTTGCTTAGCATTGAATAAAATTAAGATAATTAGATGCCATGTTTCCTCTTCAGGGTCTGCCTACTAAAATCATCATAATGAGTCCACTCCAGAGGTCCAACAACCATTTTATATGAAAAACATTATGTATGAAAAAGAGTAGGACTCAAGTTTTCCTTGCACAGGGGGAGGTTGGGTTTGGTGCTCCTGTTTTGTGTTGGCTTTCTTGGTCCTTGTGATTCTTTTCCCCACTCCCCCCAGCTCATATCTTCGTACCAACAATTTTCTTTAGCCACAGTTGTATTTGACTTTCCCCACCAATGCTCTGTCCACACATTTCAGGATCACTGGGAAGCATTAACAATCACTTAAGTACTTTTCTTTCATCTCTGTACATACGGAGTAATCTTTATCAAAATATCCACTGAGCTTCTGCTACCCCCATGCTCTCTTCCCAGGAGGTTTGCAGCAAGGACATACTTACCCATTATCCTCTCCCACGCCTGCCCATGCTCCCCCTTTAATTCTCCATAAAATGATAACATTTTCCAAAACAGACTTGGTGAGAACTAGGACTGCTGACCATAAATTTCCATCCCTTCTGCCCCCCACTCTTTGTACCATGTATTGCTCCCAGCATTTCCTTGAGATGCCAAGGAAATGCTGATGCCAGATGATTTCTGCAAGTCTGTTCTTGGGGACCAATTCTGCAGCCTCAGACCCACAGGTGATCAGACAGGCCTGACATGGAGAAACGTGACCAGACAGCAACATCATGAGAAAAAAAACAGAGGAACAACAGGCTGATTTCCTTCTCCCACTCCTAAACTTGCAGATGATCTAGACAGGAGCTATCTGTATTTAAATGAAATGATTAATTGGCACAGACACCCAACAGTTTTCCCCTCACTAAATTTCTTCTAAAACCAAAGCTGTCTCTGCAAGACACCCCTGACAGTGCCAGGCTGTGCTCATCACAGCCTTTCTTTTGGAGGAAGAATCCCTCAGTTTTGCAATGCCCCAACCTCACACATCCCTGAGAAACAGCAGTCCCCTGTTTTCTGTAGGGCAGCTGTCCCCAGAGGTACAAGGAGATGGCAAAACAGTGTCATCCTAGTTTGGGATGCCTCAAGAACATTCCTAGCAATTCCAGCTCCCCTACAAAATGTACAGACACCTTTCTTCTGTAAAGAAATTTGTCCAGTTTCTGACCTAGTGGCCAGATCTAGTTTCTAAGGAGAATTCATTCACTTGGCCCTCTGCTCAGGGAACAAATCAGCTGTGAGCAGGGGGAAGTGTTTTGTCAGCTCTTACACCAGCTTTGCCCCATCAGTCCCTTCAAATAACCAGAGCCACCAACAGCAAGGCAGGGGCTGTCCTGACCTCCAGGCTGGTGACAGGGGTTCCTGTGTCCTTTGGGTTTGGGCACTGACATGCATTTCCATCACTTACAGGAGAGACTGCATTCCTCATCGATGCAATGAGCTGGGGCCCATCTTCAGCCAGAACAGCAAATTATCTTTTCATTCCTTACATCCCAGTTCTAACTATCCAAACCTGTATGTGTGCCCGTAGTGAAGGTAAATCTGAGAACCACTGGCAGCATACAACCTTCCCGAGATCTCATTTTTCTCCTGACAGTGCCACAGCTTCCCTGATTTTATTAGAGCTGGTTCTGCTTCACACACGTAAGGGGAGAGACACATCACCTATTTCATAAATTCATTTTGCCTAAAATGCAAGCACTGAATCTTGAAAGGGCCCCTTATAACGAAAGCAGTGCTGGAAACATGGTTTCCAGAAGAGAACACAATCTCTGTGCACGGTGCAATTACATCTCAGCCTTCTGCAGAACACCAGTGCATGGCTTAAATGCTATTAATTGTAAGCAGTTTTGTTCCACAGGACGTTGTTTGCTGATAACTACTCAATTAGGGTTATTTTGCAATTAGTCTACTCACAGTAAATTTACTGCAACCAGAGTCATCTGTGGTGCAGCAAATTAAAATGCTGTCTGGGCTGCATGTGCAGTGGCTCTTACATGCTCCTTAAACTGTGTAGAGCTCACCACAGTGACTCTGTCACACTAACAGATTAACACACAGGAAAGCAGCAACAGCAGCCAACGTCGTTTGGAATCCTGAAACCAGCAGAAAAAGACAAATCTGAGGTTCAATGATCTGTAGATCAAGCCCAGTGAGTCCAAAAATGCACTGCCAAACCCTTGAAAGCTAAACAAACCAGGCATTTATATGTCACCGTGTGCACACACATGCATATTGAGCAGATGAAATCCTTGATTTGCTTCATCACAGCTCCCATTCTTTTAAAATTCTGTAGAGGATGCTCTCATTTCCATGCCTTGAAGAACAGCTCTGCTCCACCCCACAAGTATTTGGCATCCTGTGGCTTATCCTCTCCCCTTCCTGCAAATCACACCTCTTTCTGCTGACTGCTTTGAAGTCACCAGATAAAAACATTATGGACATTCAGATTGCTACCACCAGTATGTCGTTCAGTAAGCAGAGCTCCAGAGCCTTTTTCTCTCAGTTTGAAAATCAAAAGGTTGTATTTTCTAAAATAAAATGGAAAATTTTCTTCCCAGCAGCCTCTAAGAAGCTGAAAGCATTTCTTTCAGTGTGCCAGAGCAGCGTTATCAATAAGCAACCAGGGAGAAGGCAGTCTGATCTGCAAAAAACTATTTCAGTGCTGATAAATTATTTGGAATGAGGGAAGCTTGATTATTTTCCTGCTTTATTGTAAGTTGGGTCTGCCCCCACAGGGATGAAGGTAGAATAAAACCTGTATGATTTAAAAAACTAAGAAAAGACAACAGAAATTCCCACAGGAAATAAATCAGGATCACTTGAGGCTCTCTGCTTTCCTAGGAACTTTTCACTTGCTGGAACTACATCTTAGAAAACACTTCTCAAAAAACTCTGTCAAGTACTTTGGTCTATCTAGGGCCATAGATCTGGGTGAAGAATAAAGCCAGTTGGGTAATTAATGATAAGGATTAGACCAGAGTCTCCCCTGGGGATATGGAGAGAAGCTGGCCCAGAGGAGGCCTGGTGCAGACACCACCTGGCACTGTGCCTGTGATGACTCCTGACCTGGTGGCAGTGACCAAGCAGGAATTGTACTGTGTGTCCATCAAACAACCCTGCAAAGCAAGAGGTGCAGAGCTGCAAACTACCATGATCCACATGGAAGTGAGAAACAGAGGACCTGGGGACTGAATCCAGCCACTGGGTCAGCAGATAGGCTTTTTTCATCTCTTTTTTTCCCCTAGTTTTTAGGAAGTAGAAATCACAAGTTCAATATCATGTTGAAATGTGGAGTTGTGTAATTGCAGTTGCAGTGCTGCCCATTGCAGGGGCAGGGTCACAGTGGCCACTCCAGGACTGTGCTCCTATCCACAGTAATAATGGATTCTGTGGGGGGTAATGGGGCACAGATCAGGTCACTTGTGCTTTGTCCAAGGGGACTTTAGCCAGGTGCAGAGGGATGGGTATTTTAGGGACAAGAATTCTCATTTAAACTTCTGCTTCTTCCCAGTACCTCTGCACAAGAGGAGGACCATGCACGATGATGGACACAGAAGGGAGGCAGCTGGTTCACACCCACCAACAGCTTTGGTGAGCAGAAGAGAGTCTGGCACACCTGGAGAATCAGTGTCTGCAGTCTGGCCTGTACAGAACTAAGCCAGAGATGGCCCCAGCAAGGAAACATCTGCCACATTGCCCACAGGTTGCTGATCTCTGTGCCACGTCTCATGAGACAAATGGGGCTCCCCAAAGGATGTCTGCAGGTATCTTCTCCTCAGCCTGCACAGGACTGATTTGCTATTTCCTCATCTCACCTTGTGCTGAACCTACACTTCCCCTCTTACATTTGCTGAATGCATTTTCCCCAAGACACACTTCTACAAAGGCCAAACATTCCCTTCTGAGTGAAGGGAGAGCTGCAAGCTGCCCACTGCCCTGCTCTCAGCCGTGACTGGGTAAGGCTGCACCTGAAGCCTGGGACACCAGTCTCTTGGGCCACAGCATTTGTGCCATGTTTTTAGGACCAGCTTAGAGGGAAATGCCAGCTCACCTGCTCTGCAAGTCAGGTGACTGGGGAAGGTGCCACGTCCTGCTCCACTGCTCCAGCAACAATGCCCTTAGAGGGACTGCAGCCCTCAGGGAAATAACACCTGCACATCAGACAAGAGGACATCACGCTCCTGATTTCAACAATACCTTCTTTTAGCACTGAAGATCCTATAATCAACTTCCTCTGCCTGTTGCCTTTGGAAACAATAAAACACTTTAAAAAGAAACAGCTTGTGTGATCCTGCTCTGGGTGATAACCACTGAAGTGAATGTATCACTTAACATTTATGACAATCCAGCTGGATGGAGCCCTGCCCATGATTGATGGCTACACTTAGCAGTGTCATGGTTTTGATCAGCTGAGACAAGATCCGAGGGGATTAAAGGCTGGATGACATCTCAATGGAAACCACAGCACTGGGAACACGTTTATATGTTGGGATAATGGATGAATGTGCTGCTCCAGCACATAAATATTTATACTTCACAGTTTTGCTGAAAACAGACAGGAAACCTTTGTTCAAACCAAACTGAGGGGAACAACACTCACATGCTGAACACAGACCCAGAGCCCAGATGTCTGACTGCTGCTGAAAAACACCAGATCACTGTTTTGATACATGAAGTGCCAAGGCCTCTACCCACATCTCCCCCTGCCAGCAATCCTACCAATGGGGTGTCTTACATCCCCAAAAGCTGATGTCCAGTACTTCACAAACATCTCCTATAACCAAGCTCAACTCCTCTCAAGGACCAACAGAGTTGATGAAGTCAGCTGTCATGGGGGATGGAGTCTCTCTGTGAGTGAAGAACAGCAGTATTAATGTTCTACAGTGGGAGGAGAGATATGGGACCACGACACACTGAAACTCAGACAATATGTCTTTAACAGAGCTATAAAATTCAAGAGATCTACTAAATTATATACATACAAGGCCTTCCAGTAGGCACTGGGTGCTTTCAGTTTTGGGGTTACCCCATGTCTGTCTTGACAGTTCAAACATTTGGGAAATGACTTCAAGGTCTGGATCTCCTCCATAGGTTTGGTGACCTAATCTTTTTGTGCATTGGTGCTTCCTGCATTAGCAACTTGTGTCCCATTCCATGTGCTGCACCACTTCCCCACAGCAAAGCTCCCAAATCTGCTCTGGAGCAACCTCGTACAGAGCACAGGATGTCCAGACTTTCTGCCAAGGAAATCTGGCAGCTGAAGTGGTTAACTTCAGCTGTCAGCATGGGCAGGAGGAAATAACCTTGAGGCAAAGAAAAATCAGCATTTTCCACATGTATCCATCTGGCTAGGCTAACATGTCTCTCAATTATTCTTTTTAAACAAGTGTCAGCACTTAAAATAAAAAAAAAAAAACTAAATGAAACTCTAGCTCAGCAAACCGAAAAATTTTAGACACAATCTTTCTGCACCTAATTTTTTAATGTGGTATATATCCATACCACATCATCAGTTTTTCCTAAATTAATCACATTTGGACATTTTTCATCATTTTTCTAGTCATATTTGTAGCTCCCAGTTTTCCTGAGAATTTTACTCTGACATCACAATGGAAGCATTTATAGCAATGTGCTATATACATATATGCCTCAAGTGTAAAATGTGACACTGCCCTTGGTTCTAAGACCACACTAATTATCCTGACTGCAGGGCATAAGGGATAAATCCTGTATTTTGAAAAGAAGCAGTAAATATTTCTTGAGAAACCTGTTTTTAAGTATGACAGTTGTTTGAAACTTCTGGAAAGTCACCCTGCATCCCTGGGAGACAGATTACCAAGCAGGGCATGGAACCATAGGTGTGTGCAAAATGGCACAGTTGCAGTGTCTGCCCACACTAATGACAATGGCTAAATATTTGCACAGGGGATACCTTTACCTAGGCAAGGTTTGTAGCAGTGATTCCATTACTAAGACATCTTCTTGATCCCAAAAGTACAGGACAGTGTCTGCAAGGTGCTGACCTCCCTCTCCCCTCTCACAGACCACAGCTTGACTGCCCTGCCCTTGAAGAAGAGGCAAGGAAGAGGCAAGGAAGAGGCAAGGAAGAGGCAAGGACATGCTTATCACAGTGGGTTCCACCAGTGGCACCTCAGTGGCACCTCATCAGTGCCCAGGGGTACCCACTGATGCTCATCCTGTTGCTGATGTCTGCTTTTGCTCAGTTTTTATCTCTCTGCTGTTCTCTTGTCTCCACATCAGCTTGTGCTGCCTTCACTGTTCCTCTTCCCTTCTTCCCACTGAACACCAAATCTTCTGCCTGCTCCATTAATTCTTCATCTCCCACCCAGCTTAACAATTTGGAGCATTACCATGGTAAGAAAGGGAGAAAAAACACCAAAAGGGACATGGTAAAGAACCAAAACAAAACAGTCACAGATGCACTGGGGTGGTGAATGGGGGTGCTCAGACCATTCATCCTGGTAAGATGCACCAGCTAAATTAAAAGCCTAAGAATCTTGTTACAGGGAGATGTGCTTTTTTGGATATAGCCTCTGGGGCAGCTCCTCTTTTTCTCTGTCTGCACAGGAAATTTAACCTCCTAATCTCTGTACCAGCAACACTACCCTTCTCTCTACCATGCTGAAATCATCCTGCAGTAACCATTGCTTTGTGATGGTGCAGCAAACAAGCCATTAGAGGATGCTCCCAATGAAAGGAACTAAACATCCCCTGGTTCCCATGGATCCCCATGTTTATTCTACACTCTCAAAGCAAGACCTGTTCTCTAGTTTATAAATCCCCTCTGCACTTTCAGCTTGGACAGAGACATAGCATATCCTTCTGTGCATGGGCTGGAAGTGCCAGTTACAGGGTGGGGGCTCTGGACTGTTTTATAAACAAATGCTGCTGTGAATAATGCTGCTCCTGATCAATACCCACTTTGATCAACTGATCAATGCTATTTTTTGTAAAAGGCACTTTACTCTACAGAGAGCTTATAGCTGGATGAACAGTGGCACACGAAGCACTTTTTGAAAAGTAGAAAAAGGTCAGCTCAGAAATGCAAACTGACAGCAAGCTGAGAGGTAAGTCATGATCTCAGGGCATGGAGAAACTAAAGCAACAAATCTAAGCTTGGCTTAGGCCAGCAGAGGAAACTGACTCTCCAGCAGTGATTTTGAAAATAACTTTTGCTGATTCAAGAACATTAAAAATAGAAGTCAGCCACAAAATTAGATTTCCCCTATGCTTTTGGATTTTTTTTTTATATACTTCTGATAATTACCTGGGGTTATCAAAATGCTTAGGACTCCACTGTGACAGAAAAATAGCCATAGGGCCATAACAGCAATGCCACTCATGTATTGGTTAGCATAAAGCTCCAAAATTCACAATGGCTGTTCTCTGGTTACCAAAAAGCTTAACAAGGTTTTGACTGTGCTCCTCTGTGTCCGTAGATTAAGAACTACAAGAAACAGGAGAGGCAGCTGGATCACATTGTGCAATAAAACGTACCTGAAGCACACTGATCACAATGTGATCACCTAGATCAAACTGTGCAATAAAAATCTGGTGGAAGCGAATTCTACAGGAGGCCACCAAGGATCTTGTGACATCCATCTAATTCCCTGTTAAAAACATCCTCAAAACCTCCCTTGTTTCCTAAGGGAGAAATGTTTTCTAATGGACTAAGTCCATTACACATTCCCACAATAAAGCCATTTTTGTCATCAGAAGGCCATTCCAATGACACAGAATGCTTCCCCCAAGACAGTGTGTTACTTCCCCATGTCCCAACTTACCCTCCAGGGCACAGAAACGTGTCACCTGCTCTGGCATCAGCTTCCCCAGCTTGTGCTGGCAGTAGATGTCGGCGATCTCCTGGCGGCACTGCGGGGACTTGGCGCGGGACATGGCTGAGATGGCCTCCTTGCCTGTCACCTCACACTTGGGGGGCTGGTCGTATTTCACCTCAGGGGAGCTGATCTCAAGCTTTTGTAAAAGATGCTGTGTGGGAAACCTGTCAATCTCCTTCAGGCTGTTGCTGTTGCTGCTGTTTTTGGCCAGGTGATCGCTGAACTGCACCACCTCGTTGGAGTTCTTACCCAGCAGCAAGTTCTCCTTCATCTTCTCCTCTTCCAGTTTCTTTCTCAAGTGCTCCTTTTGTTTGCTAAGGGGTTTTTTCACCAGTTCAGACTGGTGTTTTTGCCTCTGAGTCCTGGGAGCAAAGTTGCTGTTATCAATAGTTTCAAAGTCCTTGGGGACTGAGTTTTCATTATTGCTGTCTGTTCGCGTTTTCTCCTTCGGCCGGTGGGAAAAATAGCCATCCTATAAATGGGGAGAAAAATTACACTCATCTTACTGAAACAGTCACATCCCATGCATCACAGGCATTTCTGACATGAAAACACAGATCAGTTACAATCCAACATCCTGCTGGAAAGCCCTGTGTTGGGGTTTGGAGCAGACAGAAGCTGAGAGGCCTCTGGGGTGCCCAAGTCACCTGCACTGGCATCTCTTCTTCACTGGGCCAGAGTCCAAGCCCTGTCTCAGATGGAGCAGGGAGGTTTTACACAGGTTTGTGAGCAGTGATTAACCAGACACTTCACCCTGACACCATTAAATATCCATGAGAAAAGACACAGGTTTCAAGGCAGCAAAAGCAGGTTTCCTCCATGCTTTCCTTCACTCCTAGTGATTAACAACCAAAGTTTGGAATCCCAGAACTGCCTCCTTGCCCTGCAGAAAGCACCACCTGACTACAGCCTGAGCTTGCTTTCAGGGCTACAAAACAAATCCCTCCCAATTTTGCCTTTCTTTACATTTGAAGCCTCCCTGGGAAGGTCAGAGTCAGGCTCAGGTGTCAGCTCTTAACCATCATGTTCCTCCTCTCGATGCTTTTACATAAATACACAGCCCATAATTGGCAACATTCAAAATCTATCATGTAAAGGAAAAGGAATAGGCCATGTAAAATATTTGTCTGCAGCAGGGGTGGGTGAGGTTGAGCTGCCTTTGCTCCAGCTGTGGAAACTTGTGGGGGCACAATATTTAAACCTGTAGAGATGGAAATATCTCTGTTTGCAAAAGTGAACAGTAGCAGATAAAAATCAATGATGAACAGTTATTAAAACATCTGAAGACAGGAGTAAAAACACTGATAGACTTCTTGAGTCTGTCCTGTTTCCACTTGTGGAACATCTAACCAAAAATCAGAGACTGGGAAATGACAGCATCACTAATGATGACTGATGGGAGCATCTTTCAGCACCCATCAACCACATTTTGTATTCAAAACATTTTATCAGCGTGAGCTAATTGTTCCTCACACCTCTTCTGGGAGGAACTATTTAACAGTCAGGGTTTGCAGAGAAAGGAGAGGGAGATAATGACTTATCCCAGGCCATGCAGGGGGTCAGTGCCAGTTTGACCTCAGAAGCCCAGCAATGGGAAATGTTTGAACAGTTCATTCATTAGAAGGAGTTGTTTAGTTGTTTAGTGAATAAAGTGAATAAAGTGATTCTCTCTCCATGAAAACGACTAGTTTGCAACTAGCTCGAGCTGTCAGACACAAATGAATGCAAAGGAGTTTAAAAACAAACCCAACACCAGACAAAACCTCAAAAGCCAAAATCCAAACATTTTTCAAACAAGCAAAATACTTTTAATTTAAGGAAAAATGTTTATTAAAAAAACCAAATTCTAACACTTAAGAGAAAGCACGAAATCAATTTCTTTTCTCTGACATACTTGAAGGAAAAGAACAGCATTTATACAGAAACACAGGTTTCATTTAAGTAAAAAAAAAGGATTTCAGGATCATGAAGCCCAACCATTAATCCAGCAGTTCACCAAGTCCACCACTAAACCACATCTTCTAGTGCCACATTTACACAGCTTTAACATCCCTCCAGGGATGGTGATTCCACCCCTTTCCTGGGCAGCCTGTTCCAGTGCTTGACAACACCTTCCATGAATAAATTTTTCCTCTTATCCAATCTAAAGCTTCCCTGGCACATCTTGAGGTCCCTTCCTCTTGTCCTGTCACATGTTACCTGGGAGGCAAGACCAACCCTGACCTGGCTGCAGCCTCCACTCAGGGAGTGTAGAGACATAAGGTCTCCCCTGAACCTCCTTTGCTCCAGGCTAAAGAATCCCTCAGCTGCTCTCACAGGGCTTGTGCTCCAGCCCCTTCCCCAGCTTTGGTGGTGCTCATTGAAAACCAGAGAAACAAAATAAACAAAACATAGTTTTGAGTCAGCCTTCATACCCAGGAATGACCAAACTAAAATAAAAATATATATATATATATTTTCAGAGCCTGTCTCCCACCACTTGTCCTGTATCTTCAGTGGATCTTCAAACACCAACTCTGTCTTCTTCAACAAACCTTTTCTAAGGTCTCTACAGCAATGCCATGACAGGATATTTCTCTGTAACTTGGCAACATTTTCCCTCACAGGCTGATTCTTTCTAAATGATTCTTGTCTTCAAATTAAAAAAAAAAAATCGTAATCTGTAAAGCAAATGCATGTTGCTAAAAGGGGAAGGAAGTTCATTACTTCACAGAAATTCTTATTACCCACAAAGGAGACACTGGCCTGCACCAGAGCACCAGGCACACACCTCCCATGTCCTGGGGAGTGCAGAGCCCTGGCCACACTCTGCCCTCCTGCTCCTTCCAAACCTCTCTGCAGCACGACAAAGCACCACAAGATGAGGTGGTGGCACGTTCTTGTTTCAAACAGCATCTGACACTACATTTATGTGATGTTTCCATCAGAACTTTTGCCCTCCAGTTTGCCACCCCTGCCCCAGGAGTGCTGGCCCAGCTGTGCAGCCCCCTGGGACAGTCAGGGGCTGCAGCTCCAGGCACTGCAGCAGTGATCCCACCGTGCTGGGACAGAGCACAGAGCTGTGATGAAACCTCAGGAGAAAAAGGCAAAGCAAACAGCAGATTTATTGGTGCACGGTTCACCTCTTTAAACTATTTTCCTCCTTCGAGTGCTTTGCCCCCTCTGGGAAATGCTTCTCCAAGGCTGCATGCTGGAATCTGAAAAAAAACCAAATTAATTCTAAATGCTTCCAAGGCAGATACTAACCAAAGCTGGGCCACAACTCTCCCCTGCCTGCAGGGACAGAGAACACCACAAAAATTCCCACCACACGGGACACCAATGTCTGCAGGGACATCTCTCTGGGAGGAGCAGGGACTGAAAATAAAGCAGGGTCTGTGCAACAAGTGTAAAACCCAGAGCTATAGACACAACTTGACACACAAGGACATGCCACAAATACCCCAACTGGAAAGTCAAATCCAGCCTGACACAATCTCACACCTGTTGGTGCAAGTGTTAAATGCCACAACACCCAAAATCTCCACCCACCTTTGATCTGCACTTCCCTCTCGATTGCTTTCAGCCAAGCCAAGCGTGATTTTTACAGTCCAGTGATTCCAAGACAGGCTCCACACGTGAGAGCAGAACGTTCAGGTCTGCAGTGCAGAGGAAATGAAACTCAGCACTCTGAGCTCAGAACAGCAGCAGCTGCTCTCAGTCGTGTATTCATTTGTGAAGTTCAGGGGTACAAGCAAAAAGCAGCACATCAGGTTTCCAGCTGGCTACAGGAAGATGGGTTTTACTTGCTCTGCAATTCTTTATTTTTACAGTGCTGGATTAATTGCAGATTTTATTTGTCATGGATGTCAAAGACATTCAAGACAGGGCAGAGTCACCTCACAGAAAGATGATCTTGAAACCAGGCAGTCCCAGTTCTGACAGTACCATGGGACATACATCAGCAGGTTCACTGTCTGAATCATCTTTTTTTTTCCACTTTTATCAAGCTATTTGTTAGCAGCACCTCCTTATCTCTGTGCTTGCAAATCACTGAAAAAATGGAAGGCCATACCAGGACCAAATGAGAAGTGTAAGCCTGTTAATACAGTCCATAAGTGCCCACAGCCAAAGATGAAAGCAATTCTTTTCAAACCAACACCTAACACTGCTATTGAAAGCACCATTTTGGTCTTTGCAATAGAGCAAAGGCACAGACCAGAAGAGGCTCTATCCAAAATCAACTCGTTTGAGAGGCCACCTTATTAAATTACTCAGTATTAAAGGTGTCACACACAACATGTACCACCCAAGAGCACATATTTCACCTGTGCCTTTCCTACAGTCCTGACCTCTGTCAGTTTAACTCATCCAATCACTCCATGCCCTTCCCAAAAGTCCCTCTCCAGCTCTCTTGTAGCTGCTTCAGGTACTGGGAGATGCTCTAAAGAAACCTCTGGAGACTTTGCAACACCATATTGCCAAGATGAAGTGTGACACCGTGGATGTCTAACACAGCACACAGCCCTAAGAGAAGGACTGCCACAAGCAGAAATGCTCTGTCCTAACTTTCTCTGGTTCTCAGGAGATACAAGGAGAGGTTAACTGCTGAGGACTCAATGGCAAGAGCCCTCGCAGGGAGAGTTTTAATGATTGTGGGGCCTCTTCTGAGCATGTGCACGCTGCAGTTCAGGAATAACAAGCAAATACTCCAAAACTGGGAAAGAACAGTCTGTACCCAGGAGTGTGCATGAGATCACTGCCAATTACATACTGATTGCCATTGATGCTAAAAATAATATTATAATATTAAAGCAAAAATAACATTTTAAGCTCAGAGCCATTTTACGTAATGGGAGGATTTGAATTCTGCTCCAAATTCTGCTCCCTGTTGAATACACAAATTTTCATTCTCCAAACTCCACCTCTGGTGTGTTTTATTAAAGTTTGTCAGACACAATGTATGCTCTTTGGTGTATTAGCCACTTTAACTGCAGTGATTGAGGGTCTGGGACTTAGGTACTCAGAGCTTGATTGAATTCAATGTCCCATCTATCTCAGGAGGGAATGCCTGGGTTTCTGCAGAGACTTTGCAATCTGCTGAGGAAACCATGGAATAAATTGCTGCTGTCAGCTACCACAGACCCAACAATAGCTGCTGCTGCTCACTGCACCTAGCACAAACACAAAGAATTTGGAAGAACTTCACAGCTGTCCATAATGACAACTGGATTTTAATGACAGCCTGTTAACACTCTCAGAGGCTTTTGCAAGCACAACCCACAGCAGTTCAGCCAGAGCCCAGGTAAGTTTACACCTGCAGACTGCCCCTCTTCAGTTTGGCTTGCCTATATTTGCAAGACACATCTCTATATTTGCATCCAAGCTAGGCATGTTCAAGCATAAACATGCATTTGGGGTTACCCAGGTCACAAACTCTCCTGAACTCCTTCAGGTACAGTTCTGTACCCTGCATGCTAAAGGCAGCAGGTTAAAGATAAAGAGTATGGCTCCAACACTGGGCACAGGAAACCTCTGACAAGCCAGCCCCTTCTCAGTGGGGCATCCCACTGCAGGATGAGAATACACTGCAAAGCCACTAGGTACAACTCACAGAGTGTCCCTGGAAGGATCTCCTCTGCCAACAGCCTGGATTAGGCAATAGGAGTGGTAATTTTTGCAATACACAAAAAGCCAGCACTAGACCAATCTCAAATCTCAGCAGAGACCCAGACATGAGCAGACAGGGCTGCAGCAGCCCTGCAGACAGCAAGGGCACACAGACTGAGCCTGAGGAATCCAACTGCAGGCACCAAAGCCATGGGAAGAGCCCACACCGTGCAGGCAGGCACTGCTCCAGCATCACCTGCCACACACACACACACCTGAGGAGGCACAGTGTTGCTGCAAGGCCCCTTCTGGACAGGCTTTGTAGGGAACCTAAAAGAAAACCCTGATCAGTTCACAAAGGCACACAACAGGAGCTTGCATTTATCTGCCAGAGGTGTTCATTGCACTGTGCAGAGCACTTCCTCCTGACAATGAGAAAATGCTGCCTTCTTAGGAAAAGTATTCACTGTATGATTTCTTTATCAACCAAGTCCTATAAATACTATACAGATGGATAGACCAAGCCCTGACTGGCAAATGTTCACAGGCACAGTTTATCTGGCAACTCATTTTCTCCCCAGCATGGAAGGATTTGCTGTCTTTTTGTACTGAGAACATATTCTCATATTCTTCCTCTGGCAAAGCTTGGTACCTCAAAGACACAGCAAAACAAACCAGAAACATGCACATGCACACAACAGAGCAACAACAAAACACACAGAGCTTCCTCTAAATACAGAGCACTGGACATGCTGGCATTGCAGACCAGCTATACATCAAACACCTGTACCATAAAAACTACATATTTTTCCTCCTTTCACATAGTAAAGCACCTGATTATTGACCTCCTGTGAAAATCTGCAATGCCTGGGCAGTCATGCAGGATCACACACAGCTGAGCCCCCAGAGCTGGGCCAGGCACTTGCTGCTTTGCTGGGGTGAGCTGTTCAGGATCCAAACCAGCTCCCAGGGGTGAGGAACAGCTTCAAAATCTGCATCACATGTCAAAGCCTCAGAGGCCTGGTCAGCTTTCACAGGACCTTCTATTTTACCTGACCTGTGACTGAGAAGAATTTAAACAGAACTATGAAAAGATAATTAAAACAAGTTTCTGTTCAATATTAATCACAGCTGTGACTATATTATTTTATAGTGCTTGTTAATTATTTTAATAAAGACACCTTCCAATTGCCAGAGGAGTCAGAGGATGGCATCTCTACAATTAAATATTTTTTTTTCTGCTCTTATCTTTGTGCATTTGTGGGCTGTTTCTCAGTTGAAATCAAAACCTTTTGCATCCACAACTACAAACTTTACACTGTGCTCACCCCATTGCCTCCTGTCCTACCACACTCACACCTTTCAATCTGTAAAACCACCACTGCTCTGCCTGAAACCCTCCTGCAGCCACATGGATGCAGAGCAGACATCCCACTGTGCCATCAAAACAAACAACAAATTGAGAACTTTAATTGAAGATGTGGTCGATGTGCCATGAGACCCTTGGAAAATGAGCACTTTTGGCAGGTTGGAACAAAAGCAAGGCCAAAGACAGCAGATGGAGGAAAGGCAGCAGATGTTAATGTAGTTATATTTTTCCATATGTTTTTCTGCTTTGCTGCAATAAGTACATTGTGCTTTAATTGTCAGTGGCTGAAGACTTGGGAGAAACATTTTGTGAGAAATATATTACGTTACTTCATGGCTTTCATTAGAGAGGGAGATGCAAAAGGTGAAAATAGGTTTACTGACTTGCAAGCTGGCAAAGATGAAAGATGTAATTGCTTCAAACACAGTGTTTTCTGTTACGTAAAAGTAAAATGAGGTAAAGGAATAATTTGGGTTAAAAGGGGGATTCTGATACTTGAAAAAGCATGAGTCCTTCAGGTTCAGTTCTAACAGAACAGGCACAGCCAGCCCAAAACTACAACACTTGGCATTTCAAAATGCAGAGAAACAGATGGACCACCACAAAGTGCACAGGGGACCCCTCAATGGAACATCTGCATTGGTAAGTGATTGTTTGGAGGATTATTTTTCCCTTCCTTTCCAAAACTGTTGCCATCCAACACCAATTTCAGCAGTGTGATCCAAACCACTAGAAATAACATTGTAAAAACATCACTAATAGAAGTTGCTTCTATTCCTTTTTACATGCATTAAGGGAAGATGTTCTGGTTTGAAATCGAATGAAAACAGCATCAAAAATCTGGCTGCTTTCCTCAAAGGAGTTTTTCTGGTTTTTGCTAACATGTGACTTACTTTGAGAGTGATTTAGATTAGGGAGTAAAATAATATTGCATCCCTCAAGAGACCAAACAGATTTTCACATTTGTTCCAGCTTAGCACAGTAACTGTACAAAAAGCCATATTGTATCAACAGCAATTTCAGATGTTCATCTGGTCATTAAAAAGTTTGGAATACTGCTAGAGGGAGCTGTGAAAGCACACATCCACAGTGCTTCCAAAATTGGCCACTTAGTTTTCTGCTAATTTAACCTTCTAAGGAAAGTTTGGACTTTGATAGCACAGACCAGTCAAATGTATTCAATCCATAACAGAACTTAATTTACAGCCAGTAACTGCCCCCACTTTGCACATCTTGGTCCTTTTCAAATGACACTGAACCTCATCACCCTGCTTTTGGCAAAAGTCCCTCCCAGTCCCATTCCCTGCCAGGAGCAGCAACACTCACTGGGTTGGGGCAGGGATTTTTGTCTGTGTACACACACACATTTTAATATTCCCACCTCTGCTTTGCAGCAGCTGTAGCTCTGCCTGGGTGTGGGCAGTGAACCCAGCCCTGCACGACACAACACACTGCCCAGTTCCCAGGCAAACAAGCCCTCAAAAGACCATTCATTTGAGCATCTGTCCTGCAACATTAACACCAGTGTTACTGAGCCTCCTGGATCCACTTCAGCATAACCACGTCTTTAAAAAGAACTCACCACAAACCCAGCAAAGATGAAGGACTGGCCTGACAGTGCAAAATGCAGCTCCTGAGGAAGCTCAGGAAAACCCTGGAGGTTTATTTTCCTACAGCTTCTCCCCCAGAGAAGGTGGATCTTACCACAAAGAGTTCAGACATGAAGCAGCTTACAAGGAAGTCAGTCTTCTTTCAAGGGAAAGCATTTAAGTGACTTTTTACAATAATGCTCCTATACTTTGTGATCCCTGAACAGAATGCTCAGTTGAAAAGCCATGGAAGAGCAGCAGCAGACACTAATTAATGCCACACAAGTTCTTAACAGGAGTTCAGCAGGTGAGGTCAAAAACTGATAAATCTACATGGTTGTTCTTCCTGATGGCTATTCCAATACTGAAAAGAAAATGTGAGATTTCTCACATTTTTTCTCACCAAATTGTACTGCTTCCTTATTTGACAAAGGTGCCCCAAAGAGACAGTATGTAAGTAAATAACACAAAGCAAGAACAGGGGTAAAGCTCAATAATTTCCATTTTTAAACTATGGGCATGATAACCACACTGAATACCCGTTACCAGCCAAAGTTTCCTTCTTATTTTTTCACCTTCCCCTCTCAATGACCTAAGCCATAAAAAGATAACATGGTTAATCTCAACTGAATTCCTCAGCTTTCATCTCTATTTCTTTCATCCAGAATTCAGCCAGTATAGATTTTGGATCTTTCAGAGCAGTAGTAAACATGTGAAATTGCTTCCTGGTGACTTGTTATTAACTAGATTCCAGCTAAATTCATCAGGAGGCCTATTCCAACCCCAATCTAAACAATCTTGAGCAGCCCAGGGTGAATTGCTGAGACTCACAATAGATCTCTGGCAGCTATAGAAATTACACATAATCAGAATATGGATGGTAGAAAGCAAAGACACCCTCACACACAAATGAAAACATCCATGTAAAATACAGTCAGTTTAGCACAAACGTATTCAGCCTTAATTAGGTAGAAAATCTATTTAGATGAATACAATACAAAGAATAATAATGAACTTCAGGATTACATTTTGTTACTTGGAGGGAAAAAACAACACAAACAAACGGGAAGTAATTGGACCTTATTTAATAGTCTCAGACTATCAGCTCTAACAACTGTAATCATTAAAGGCCCTGCAGTGATCTTCTACTGATAAATGTTGTTAAATCAGAATTACAATACAACAAGCATGAAGAGCAAAGCCTATTAATATGAGCAACACTAAAAGAAATAGATTGATTCAAATCTTTTTTCACCAGCATCCCAAAGAGTCTTTCAACTAAACATACACAAATGAAAGGCCTCCATGTTTCCTCTTGTTTTGGGTGAGACTGAAATTTCAGCACTTCCACACAGGTGATTACTGCAGGGGGACTGCAGATGAGGACTGGGCTTGTGGATGTGCTAAATGCTGTCTTGTATCTTCACAGAAAGTTCTTCTGCAAGACTAGTAGCTACACTCATAAAATAAAAACTGCAGAAGGATTATTATGGGCTCTACCTCCTTAGCTACCCTGTCAGCAGTTCAGCCTTCCTGAAAATTCAGCCTAGGACTGGCCTCAGCAAGGGTGGGCTGTGTGGTACTGCTCTTGCAAATTGATTCAGAGCTATACAAATGAGCAGTTTTAACAACACGACGAGAGATGACAGAGTTCTGGGGTTAAAATACAGAACAAAATAAAAATTTCTGACACCAAAAATGATGCACCCTAGGTTCAAAAACTTGTCATTTTATTGGCTCCAGCAAAGATCATGAAGAATGTATTTGCATAAGGAAAAGACATCAAAAAGTTTTCTAGGAAACTGCCCTCCTCCCTTACTTGAATGTAAGATACTCACTTTGGAGATCAAACCCTTTTTCTATACTGTACTAAACATACTGACTACATTTGAGCCAAACACCAGATTGTAAAGTGCCCAACTTTCTTCAGCCACAGAGCAGCTTTCCTCTCATGTGGTAAGTTAAACAGTTATTTGTAATTACACTGCATCTAACAATGGTCATATTTCCATAACTGCACACTTACAATTCTGTCAGAAACAAGGACTCCCTCCACACACAGTCAGTGATCATATCCCAGCATATCCACATCCTCAGCTGACAGGACCAGATGGAGAGCACAGCATAATGTTAACTTAGTCACTGCTCACAGACTATGCCACGCAGAAAAATCAAATCACAACACACTCCATTGTTTTAATGAACATAATTATGTTAGAGCATAAAAGAAAAGAAAACTTTAAATTTGCATCCACAAATAGATGTGAAATTTATCAGATTTAATGTGTGAATATTATCAGATTTATCAGAGATTTTGGTAAGTTGTCTTCTATAATATCAGCACTAGCCCAAAACATGGCAATACTCAATAACAGTGGCAATACTCAATAGTGGCATTATTTCCACTTAATTTGAATTAAATAGGCAGTGGAAGGATGATTCCAGGATGAGATTACTACTTTTGGCTTTCTAACCAGTTGCTCTCTGGATTTTTTTCTTGATTTTGCATCAGTCATCAGCTCCCACCAAGCACTGTGATAGGGTGAAAGGCAAAGACAAGTTTCAGTTCCCGGGACAAAGTGCCAGTGACATCACACATTCAGCAGTGCTTTCTCTCATGGAACCAATGGGAAAATTCAATCCCTGTTTTTATATCTCAGACCTGGTGTGTAGGACAGGATTTAGTCTTTTATACACTAGAGAGTTCTCTTTTACAAGCATGTTTAACAATCTACAGCAACCTTGGTGCACATATTACTACTGGAGTGCACTGTAGTTCTTTAGAAAGAAACTGTTTTGAGAATTTTCTGATTGCTGGAACACAGTTTCATTTACAGAGACAGCACAATGATAGCTCACACCTCATGCTATGTATATCTTTCAAAACATGTATTTCTCATTAGTAATTTTACTATGCCAACCATTCCAAATATCAAAGTGACACCTGACAATTATAATGCTACATGTTCACCAACATAATAATAACACTTCAGCAGAGTGATATTTGCAAGGGTTTGAAAGGAAGAAAAATCTCTACCTAAAATCTCGCGTAGGATGCACAAACTGCAGAGATGAGGGCACTGCCAGAAATCTGCCTAAGGGAACTGTTGGCATTACAGATTTGAAGCTAACAGCTTCTAATCCATGGTTTGTAAGGATGGATATATCCACATGCAGCAATGCCAAGGAGAGACACACACACACACACTGTGTCCCTTTAGCGATGGGGGGCAGATTAACTACTGTCATTTTGCAGCCTTTGGCCCTTTGGTTGGTGTTTTCCATATATCCAAGAGAAAAGACACCCAGTATCCTATTTTGCCTGATGAGCCGCTGTCCCTCAGTGACACGATGCTGCTGTGAAAGGTGCAAATTCAGCAGGAGTCCACATTCCTGGTCCTGTGCACATCTGCCGGCAGCAGCCTGGAAAACCCAAGGACGGCTCAACGCTTTCGCGGAAAAGCCCCTGGTGGTGGTGACAGGTTGCACATAATCCCCTCTCCGAAGGCCGGGATGTTTGGGGGAAATACAGCCCGGGAAAGATGCCCAAACACGGCCTTTAGTCAGCTCCCCCAGCCCCGCCGCGGTGGCACAGAAATGTTCGCTCAAAGCCGAGCCGGCCGGAATACCAATGCGGCCCAGCAATGAGCTGAAGGGCAAACAGGAAGGAGAGAAAAAAGGCTGTGTCACAGAAGAAACAAACAGCCGGAGATGAGCTCTCCCAGCAGGTACCGGTACCGCACGGGAATGCCCAGCGCGGCCGGCGGCAGATGGGGACACGCTCCAGATCCCCATCGCCTCCAGGGGCTGCACTGGGGCTCACTGCCAGCGCCTCCAAAAGTGCTGCCCTTTCTTATTCTTTATTAGCATGAAATGATGGGAGCCGAGCAGATTTGAAGGAAGCTGATGCGAGCCGAAGCCTGCTGTAAATCCGCATGTGAAAGGATGCGTTTCGCAGGCGATGAAAGCCGAGAACGAGCTGTCGTCTTCACTTAGTTTAATTCCTGTGTGTCCTTTAGAGCAGCAAAAGCCTTCATCAAGAAGAAACGAGCGTCTCTGTCTATGGCCCAGATTCTCAGTTTATGCCCAAATAAATTTCATATTATTCTGAGAGTAGAGCCTTTGAATGACTGTTAAAATGGGTTATTATTGGCTCCTCGAATTGCTCAAGGAACTTTAAAAAGAGCAGACTTGGGAATTTATTAGGCAACATTTTCTCTTTGCGTTGAAATCTCCGAGATAATGAATGTCTTGGACAGAGCAACAAGATTGTTATCATCCTTAACTCTTTGACCGAAGGCATGAGCTGGGCTGCTTCCAGTAAATAAGTGGTTCGTGTTAATTTTACAGACGTGATTGAAATAAGAGTCACTTGAATTATTTTTTTCCTCTGCAGTTCATGAATAAGTGTGGGCTAGCTGGCCAAAAGCCCCCACTGACACAGAATATTGCAGCAAGACAGCAGTGGTTGAAAATCCCCTGTTCATCTTATCTACCATCTATTGTGCACAGATAGAAGGAATGACAATTGCAATGTTACACATCTATAAATGCAAATTCCTCTGTTCTCTACAGCCAACAAGACTGTTCCCACGCAAAAGGGTATTACTGCAGTGCTGGCTTTACAAGTTAAGGTGAAATTCTGGCAGTGCCCACCCAGAAGTCAATGGAGAGGAGAAAGTGTTCCACTCCTGGCGAGCCACATCAGCCCCACAGGGATCCAGCACGTTCCAGCACAGCCCTGCTCACAAAACACACCACAGAACAAACCTGGATGATGAACTACAATTGCTTGCAATGCTAATTATTCTATGCAATGCCCATATTCTAACGCAATCTCCTATAAAGAAGCGATACTTTTTTACAATATAATTCCATTTATACTGTGAACTGGCTGGCAATGAAATTTCTGAAGCTCTAAACATATCTACCTTAAAAACTGTCTCCAAGTATGCTCAAATAACAGGCTGCTGAGCAAGGAAGAAAAAACAGGATGAAGTTGCATGGGGCAGAAAAGTAAATTTACTTTCACTGCTCTTCCAGGCATTTGGAGGGACAGAGCAGGGGAGAACAGTGAAATAAAGAATATCCAACACCAGAAAAAGAAACATGCATGAACTCTGATAAAAATAGAATCTGACCAAGGAAATGGCCTTCCCATTGCACTGAGGAGTAACACTGCAGATACACAGCTCAGTGCACAGGAAAAGGGCAGAGCCAAGAGTGTAAACTGAAAGGCAACTATCTGACATGAAAAACGTAATTGACAAGTATTTGTAGGAAATTGTTTAACACCATCCCTCCTGACTGTCAGCCTGACATTCATTAAGTGCAAAGCAAAAGTCTTTAAAAAGCAGCATTTAATTACTCACTGAATTGCTATTTTAATTGCTATTACAAACCAGTTGTTTTTAATTACAGATCACATTAATACAAATATGATCTGATCCTGACCATTAGGATTAACTGTAGTGATCTTGTTCACCAACAATAGCATCTTTGTATTTAAAGCAAAATGTCATTAAAAAGCCATGGGAAGTTCATCATTAATGTGCAAGCAGTGTAATCTTAATTTCCTCCTGCAGATACTGAACTGAGACCAATCATGCAAGATTTTCCAGTATGTAAAATAAATGTCACTTTTCATTACAAAGAATATGAAGCAAAAGGAACACTGAAATAACAAGGCTGAAACAATTTCCCAGATTTAGAAAAACCCATGCCACACTTCTTCTAAGAGCTAAAGAGATTTTTTTCAAGGGCTAAATTTTCCCAAGAATCCTGAAATCCAGATGTAATGTTCCTTTGTTCAGAGTTCAGTTCTGGGTTGGTAAGTCAGTCTGCAGTAGCCCGACTATTCAACCTACCTCTCATGCAGATGATGGTACAACCTCAAACGTATGGCAGATATTATTTATTTAAGAAAAACTGACTGAAGATCAGTGGAATTGCCAGCAGTTAAAGATTTTAGTTCTTGATAGTACAAAAATGATCAAGATGACTTAATGACAAAATGTACAAAGGCAAGAGTAACACATGGCTCAGAAAAGGGAATTACAGGGCAAGAAATCCAATCTTCAATAATCACTTATGTCAAGCAAGTGCAGACTGTGACATCAGCACACATGGATGTGAAGGCAGACAGCTTTCAGGAATATTAATCAAAGAGCTCAGACTTCCAAGACCCTGAGCAATTTACAAAATCTGGGCAAGAAGTAAGAAAAACAAAGCAGCTTTCTAAAATACAAATGTAAATGCATAGGTAGCAAAAGTTTTACATATTACTCAGGACATACATGGTATAAACAATGAGAAAGAAAGAGTTTGATAAATATTTAGATTATTCTCTAGAAATTATGGACAGTTTGAAGACATGAACTCTGGATTAAATGTATTTATTACCACTTATTTAGCCTCAGTCTCCTTCAGACTATAATTTCTGACCCCATCTTGAACCTTGCTGCTGGGCACCCATCCTGTCAGATGCCATCCCTGGCAAACACAATGTGTTTTGTTTGTCTTTTAATCTTATCTCCCAGCTTCTGCTTTGGTGTTCAACAGTTCACCTTTTGTCTGATTGCTACCCTTGCTTGGGTTCCGACCTTTGCAGAGCTGCAAACCTGTCAGACAAGGAACAAAAAACTCATTTCTAAATAGATAAGGGAACATAAAAACAGCCATGGGTCAGGCTCTGCCTGAAGTTAGGACAGCAGGTTTTGTGAAGTGCTGCCAAGATGAGTCAGGTTTCCTCCTCTACTGCCTTGCTGGTGAAAGCACATGAAATGTCCCAAAACTTTTCAACCTTGAAGCTCCAATGCAGCTTCAGGCAAGGACCAAGGGCTGCCCTGTTTCTCTACCCCATCCATCCTTACCCTCTATCCACCTCAGTCAGGCTGCCCCTTGCACTGCTGGACTGGCACAGCTCAGGGAGGCCTCAACTTGGCCTGGCTCAGGAGTCCTGACTGGGGTCAAGAAAGCCACCAGTATTTTCCAGTTCTCTGTCAGCAATGGAAGTCATCAAACAAAACTTCAAAGTCCCTCCCTAATAACCTGTGAGGGAAACATCTCACCTCTTCTTTCTCAGAGTGACACAACAAATTGGGATCAACAGTTTGCCTTCTTCTTCTCTTACTATTCTTTCTCAAGTTCCAGATAAAATGACATTTTCACAATGAGTTTAGTAGTTTAGAGCTAAAGGCTTATGAGTCAAACTGGAAAAGATTTGAGTACAACTGAAAACACGGGTTTGACATTTTTACCAGCTCCCTCCCCAGGACATTGCAGCATTTCCACTGTTGTCAAAGTGCTGGAAACAAGCTTCAAGACTGCACCATGCAAAGCTGAAACAAGGATGGGCTGAGGGCTCCCAGGATGTTCCAAATACATGAGCCCCACGCTGCAATGTGCTCCAGAGACACCCATGGGAACAACAGAGCTTCTCCCCCAGCCACAGCACAACAAATGAATCTGCAGGTGTTGGTCCACAGGGCACACAATGACCCAGCTGGTAAAAAAGCACACTGAAATGGTTCTGCAACCACAGTTGTTGTAGCCATGACATTGTTAGTGGAGCCAAACCACATGGAAGTCACTGGAAAGGCTACAGTGTCCTAAACCAAAGTCAGTCAGGAACTCTGGTTCCTTGTGGCACTGCTGAGCCAACAAACCATGGCTACAAGGATTTGACAAGGTCTATCATGCATTTATTACCCCCACAGCACACGTTAGGGCAGCTCATAATGCTCAAAGGAACATGTATTTTTTGCTATTACAAATAAAATGGTTTGAGGTTATGCTCTCTGCATGGTAACACTGTCTCAGTGTTTACACTGAACATCTTTCACATGGTTTTATTACCCAAACTCCCCCCTACATACATGATGGTGGTCTTGGAAAAACAAGAGAGAAGCATTCAAAAATGCATGCAGACTGTGTATATTGTTTAACAGGAATATTTTCACGTGTGTAAAATGAATAGTTAACCAAGCAATTCACAGCCAGGATAAAGCTACTCCAATACAAAAACTTTCTGTCTCTCTAAAATCTGGCTTATGTTATCACAGAAAACAAATGAAAATGGATTCCTTGTTCCTTTTCCAGACATTTCAATCAAATTTTTGACTCCCTGCAAGTCTCTGCCTGTCCTGCTGGCAATGACCTTCATCCAAGAGACAGGGCACGAAAAGCACTGAATGTTTTCACAATTTTCTACCTTCCTTGATTCACCATCTCTAACATCAGCAGTCCCATGTCTCCCTTGAATTATCACTCCTCAAACAGGCTCATATTGACACTGGAGATCTTCCTCCTACTTTTCAAGTAGCATTAAAGTCCTTAAGAAGATGCACACAAAATGGAAATATTTATAAAACTGTGATACTGAAATATGCTACATATGCTGAAGATTAAAGTAAAACAGCAGATGTCATTATTAGGCATACTTATTATATATTTATATTTTATATATCATTTACATATTACACACTTCCTGATTTTTTTTTTTCCGAACATCAACACACACATCAAATAGCTTTTTAAACAAAAGCCTGGAAAAAGCCTGCTTGTCTTCTCTGCAACCTCATAAATTTGCAACAACTCTTATGAAGAACTGTTTTGCAACAAAGTAAGCAAAGGAGTGGGTGGAGGAAAAAGCCTTTTTTGACAGGCATCCTCTTTGCTGATCTGGTTAAAGGAAACTGGATATTCAGACAAGTGGTTAAAATGTAAAAAAAAAAAAAATTCCATGTTTTGCAATGGCAATAGATGAAGCTGCTGATGTGGCACCTTCCCAGCGCTAAGAATTACCAGGTTTGTGATTGGAAGCTTTCCCTGCCCCAGTGAAATTTTAGGTGCTAAGGCACAGAGAGGCAACTCCTGCTGTGAGCTCAGAAAAGGTTAAGGGAACAAAGGGAAAATCAGCACGTTTGCTTCATCTCTGCCACTCACTCAATCCGGGGTGACTCATGGCTGCTGACAAAGCCTGGGCTCTGGAGGAAGCCTAAGGCTTTTTGGTCTCATTTTTTTAATTTCGAAGTGAGAATAGCTGTAATTATCATGTAGCTGACACTCATCCCACTAAAACTAGTACGTGCATAAAACAGCCAGCAAAACAAATAAATCAGAGCTGGATGAGAGCTGGTTATGGGACCGGTTCTGTGCAGCCTGCACAGCCCAGCAGCAGCTCTGGGAGGCAACCAGATCCCAGTGGTTTTCCAGCAGCTCACTTCCAGCAGAAGGAGNCTGAGGTTTCTGCAGCCACAGGGACCTGCTCTGGACAGACACAGGTCACCCTGAGGTGTATGAATGTGGGAGCACAGCACCCATGTGTAAGTAGAACAATCGTGAAGAAGGACAAATATAACTAAGCAGGGCTGACCCGCACTACTGTAAGAATTCAAAAATCAGTGATCATAGTCATGTAAGAGAGTTGCCCAGACCTGTAAGTAAAACTGAGGCATTTTCCATGGGAAAACTTCAGCTCATCTAAAGCAAAACAGGAGGCAGCAAATTCAATTCGCAGATTCAGCAAATTCAGAGGGAGAAAACAAGGATGATTTATCTCTGTGCTCTTGCTGCAGTCTGTGGCCAGCTTTCACTGAAATGCAATGTGTCTAATGCTTATACAGCATCTTCCATCCTGAACACTCCACGACACACAGCTCCACTGAAATACTGGACAGTTCTGTATCAGCACAAGCAGTAAGTAATTTCCACTGAAAAATAAAAACAAAGTATCTTCCTGAACTGCTCCAGAAAGCTGTGGGCAAATATCCTACATAAGCATCAAGACGGGACTCCTTTAACCAACATTCCCTTTCCAAAAAATCTAAACAAAATCTCATTTGGGCTGACAGTTCATTTTACATAAGGGAGGCTTCAGAACCAACTCACAAAGTCTATATATGAGAGTGTGTGCCAATATTAAATTTAGATAAGTCACGAAGTCTTTCTGACAGAGTTCTGGCAGCTGCCAGTTTGTGTTTCACTGATTTTATAGGTCAAATAATAGACATTCTGATGTCAGACATTTGAGTACATGATCATTAAGCAATACTTTAGCAAATCCAAAAGAGCTTAGAAGCTCCCCATATGGTCCACAGCTGATTTTAGCCACCAGTAAAGCAACTGTATGTTGCTATAATAAGAGATGCAACTGCTGCACTCAGATGACACCATTAATTTGGAAACTACTGAGCAGCAAGCAGGCCCTGATTGTTCATCTGCAGCAAAAAATTACTTACCCAGTGAGCCACACTGGTTGCTCAGTGACACACAAAGTGGGACCATGCAGCTTTTCAACAGTGAATGGCCACCACTGGATTGTTGTTGTCTGTTCTGTTGCTCAGTGCCACGTTGATGCCATGACCATTTTCTGCCTTGTATTTTATGTATTCTCAGTGCCCTTAGCATGCATACTTATAATTCCTTAAGTCTGATAACTTAACACAGTCTTGGTACTCTGGTAGACCAAACACCCTAAAGGCCTTGGGAGTTGGAGGCCAGAAAATCCTATGCTATCTTAAGAAACCAAGGTCCCCTCTAGAATACATCCTGTAAACTAAGATTAAGCCCATCTAAAGAAGAGTACATCAAAATAGAGAAATATCACGCTATTCAGTCAAGCCTCTCATTGAGATGTCAATGTTAGATATGCTAATTTGCAAGGTCTATAAAATTGTATACATAATCTACCATATGTGGGCATTTCGACATATTCCACCTTGGAGAAGTGCTGTGCCATAAAGATCCTTATTAAATAGTGAAATAAAAACCCTTTACCATGTCTCAATTTTGGGATCAAGGAAAAGGTATCAACGTGAAGAAACAGAAAACCAACCACACATGCACAGAAAGAAGTGACAGAAGGTAGAAATGTGAGAGAAAAGAAAAAAGGGAGATGGTGTTTGTCTCAGGGCCTCAAGAAGACAATTTCAGATGAGTCTGAAGTCTCTACAGCTGACATCCAATAAAGGGTAACTGTCACACTGAAGTGCAGTTCTGTACCTCACTGCCAGCACTGCCTGGCCCCAAAGAGCAACAGAGATCAGACAGCTGCAGTGCCACAGCACACACAGAACAGTTCTGTGCACAGCAAAAGGGACAAAACCCACCCACTGCTGGGCTCAGCAGCTGTGGAGAGGGTGTGTGTAGCCACCATGTCACACGTAGAGGTCACTGTACTCTGACACAGTCCATGCTCTCTGCACAGCTGGGCCAAACCCAGGAGCTGCTGCCCACAGCTGCTCTGCAGTGCTCCTCCTGCAGTCAGTCCTTCCCCAGCTCCAGCCACCTGCACACCAGGGGTCCCCTCTGCCTTTGCCACTCACCTGCCCCACAAACTGGTGAGCACAGCAGCCACAGCCCAGCCCAGCCTCACCCACACCTCCCAGGGAAACTGCCAGCACCTTTCAGGAGCTGCACCTTTCCTGCAGACCAAGGGAGAACATGGGATGACACAGGTAAAGCACAGGGAACTCACTGCATTTCCCCTACATGGTTAGGATGGGTTAAATAGAAAATTGTACCAAAAAGCAGGTATTTTCCAGGAATTATCTATATGCCTTGTTACCATGATTATCTTCACCTGATAACTTCCTGGTAGCTATTACCAAAAGCATATGGACAGGAACATATTAACTTCTCAGTTCCTATCTCCCACCATAATCCTTGTCCCGTGGTCTTTCTTTGTTCAGATTTTCTTTTGGAAATGATGGAAATGTGAATCATTTAAGATGTGTAATATGCTATGCAAGAAGAATGACACAAGTTGGGAGATAACTGAGACAAGCCATAGAATTGTATTTACACATGGCTCTGAATTTCTGCTGCCATTTGAAGGAGCACAAGGGCTCATTTAAAGCTAACAAATGACAAGATTTTGTTTTGTGTCTCCTGGGTTTTTAACAAATCAGCTGTTGCAAGAATGTTTTTTAACTCCACAGAGGGACTTCTTCCATGTGAAGAAGTTTCATAATATAGAAAAAGAATTAACCAAATCAAGGACCTAAGTAGGTCCTAATACATACTGAATTTCAACAGTCAGCCTATGAGATATGTACCCCCTAAACACTCTCTACCTTATTTACATAAATATATACACAAAGGATGATCGTCAAGGCTGTGAAATTACCTACAAATCCATGGAGGAGATACATGTAGCACATCACTGCAAATTATCCCTTATGTGGGAAAACCTGGAGGAGAAAAGATTGCTCATGCTATTTCTCCTGGTTAATATCTTTGACTAAATGAAATTACATGCTATTGTTACTCTTAACAGAGCAATAGCCAAAAAGGCACCTTTCTGTGGTGCCAGGAGGAGCTCAGCACCAGCACATTTCCACAGGCTCTGCCTTTTCTAGGTCCTCAGCACACCTACAGCTTATATACAAGCTATAAAAACTCTTACAAATTCCCTGCAACAAATTTAGTGGCTTTTTCAAACAATAAGATCAATGAGAAAGAGACTTAATATTTTTTTTAAATCCCACTAAGATTAGCAGGAAGATATCAATAAAATTATAATTTAAAAAACATTTTCTTCCAGCCTTACTTTATGTGAAATAAAGACCACCAGGAAAATGAAGATCACTTTTTTTTATTCTAAAGATCTGTGATTTTCTGTATTTGCCTTTCACCCTTACTAGAAGGCCAGAAAAGACACAATGAAGTGATACATCCAATAGATAATATGCCAAGTAATGACAGGTCTGTAACTCTAGTTAAAGATCTTAACTTTCATACTGAGGCCATAAAATATGAATGCATTGCTGTATCCTCCAGTTAACCAGTCTGCCAATTTTACCTCACCCTTTCTTTCTCATTTGCTTCAAAACACTTTGTAGTTGATATTTTGAGCAGAGAAAGACCTGAAACTGTGACCCAAGACAGAGGCAAAACTGTAACCACCACAAGTGATAGCAAAGGAGGCAAGAGGGCAATCTGGATTTTGAGATTTTAAGATCTGGGATGTCATTAAGTGGCTGAAGTACAAACACAGAGCAGATCAATGCACAAACGTTCCGAGTTGAAAGAAACATCTTTTGCTGTTGGTGGCAAACCAAAGACCAGAAAGGTTTCCTTTGGTACAGCATACTTTTTTGATTCAACCGAAAAACTACGTTCTCTGCTAACTTTGTCATTTATTTTTAGCACAGAAGAGGAATTCTTTCACAGCTGTACCTCAGAGATTCTGCCCAGGATCCTGTTTTCCCTGGGAGAACAGCGTGACTGTCCCGCGGCTGCTGAAAGAGCGCCCTGTGTGCAGCTGCAGCCACGGTGCCATCATCACCCTGCCCACGTAGGCTGCTTGTTCAGCAGGCCCTGGGCAGCCCTGGCTGCCTCAGGAAGGGCTCTGCACAAAAAGGGCCTGTGCAGGAGGAGCACAGAGGTGCTTTCAGTGCCCAGCAGGGCCCGTGCAGGCAGAGCCCGGCTGCGGCCGTGGGAGCGCCCAGCTCGGCCACCTCGGGGCTGATGGAGCCTTGTTAGAAAGGGAATGAGCCCCAAAGCCTGCCCAGCTGCAAGAATCACCAGTTCTGTTACTGTCCCCTGGAGCTGCAAGAAAACCATCTCACCATAAGCCCCAAATCCAGCCCAGCTCCAAGAATCACCAGATCTATTACTGTCCCCTGGAGCTGCAAGAAAACCATCTCACCATAAGCCCCAAATCCAGCCCAGCTCCAAGAATCACCAGATCTATTACTGTCCCCTGGAGCTGCAAGAAAACCATCTCACCATAAGCCCCAAATCCAGCCCAGCTCCAAGAATCACCAGATCTATTACTGTCCCCTGGAGCTGCAAGAAAACCATCTCACCATAAGCCCCAAATCCAGCCCAGCTCCAAGAATCACCAGATCTATTACTGTCCCCTGGAGCTGCAAGAAAACCATCTCACCATAAGCCCCAAATCCAGCCCAGCTCCAAGAATCACCAGATCTATTACTGTCCCCTGGAGCTGCAAGAAAACCATCTCACCATAAGCCCCAAATCCAGCCCAGCTCCAAGAATCACCAGATCTATTACTGTCCCCTGGAGCTGCAAGAAAACCATCTCACCATAAGCCCCAAATCCAGCCCAGCTCCAAGAATCACCAGATCTATTACTGTCCCCTGGAGCTGCAAGAAAACCATCTCACCATAAGCCCCAAATCCAGCCCAGCTCCAAGAATCACCAGATCTATTACTGTCCCCTGGAGCTGCAAGAAAACCATCTCACCATAAGCCCCAAATCCAGCCCAGCTCCAAGAATCACCAGATCTATTACTGTCCCCTGGAGCTGCAAGAAAACCATCTCACCATAAGCCCCAAATCCAGCCCAGCTCCAAGAATCACCAGATCTATTACTGTCCCCTGGAGCTGCAAGAAAACCATCTCACCATAAGCCCCAAATCCAGCCCAGCTCCAAGAATCACCAGATCTGTTACTGTCCCCTGGAGCTGCAAGAAAACCATCTCACCACGAGCCCTTTCAGGGGAATTCTCAGTGTAGTTCTCTAAAAAGTAGCTGGTTCCCATAGAAGCCTTCAACATCCCTTGACTGCCCCTGCAATAATTCAGGAATTCAAGTAATAATTCAATAGTTATGTATGGAAAATAAAATGACCTACAGAAAAACACCACACACAGACAGTAGTCAAAAACCCCCACCTAAATGAGGCCTTCTCTGTCAGGGCAGATCTTCAGTCAGGAAATCAAAGAATTTCTACTGCTCAGCAAAGAATTGAGCTAAAACCAGAAAAATGCTTGGACAGTCAACTGATTTACTTTTCTTCCATCTTTTATAGGCAACAATGTTGGGAGAAAGAGAAGAAAGTCAAAATTTTCCTGGTCCCTGGAGGTGGGCTGACAGGCTCTTGCTCCACCTCATGTTCAATGGCTCCACCTGGGAGCCCCAGGACCCTCAGCCCCCAGAGTTGTGCCTCTCTCAAAGGGGCTGGCTTTTCTCAGTCATACACACCAAACATTTTGGGGTAGCTTGTGAAACAAAACCACTACAGATCACTCTGACAGCTTGAATCCCACGGATTTAAGACGAAATGATATTTATTAGGGAAGACTCTTGTGCATTTTGTAGCTGCAGGAGCTCTCTGTACTGGAAAGGGTGGGGTGTGTCCTGGCTGAGAAAGGACCTGGCTCTGGGGCTGATGAAATCATCTCTTCCACACCCTCAGCCCATGGCAGCCCACAACTAAACAAGGAAAGTGATGACTGTGTAAGTGGAAAACAGTATTACCTTTTTAACCAGCTCCACAGGATGTCCCACAGCAAGACATGCATATGTGAGATTCAAAATAAATCTGCTCCAATTCTAATGCAGCTTCATCCCTAAAGAGAAGTTCTGCTGGTTGACATAGTTGGTACAGCCTGAACTTAACAGTCTAAAGGAAGCAGCTCTCTGGAGTCCCTAAGGATTAGTGGAGACAAATTATAATGAGCCCATCAGTGGCATAATTGCACAGCAACACAAGAAGCAAAGAACAGAAATTTTAATGTTCTTTGTTGCTAACTAAAAATCCTTAAAAATAACAGTTGCAAAAAAAATTGGCAGCCAATTACTGCACTTGGCTTGTTTCTTGATGCAAGATTAGGCAATGAGAATTTCCAGGAGCAGCTGCCAAGGCTGCTGGAGCTGCTGCAAGGAAGATTCATCCTCCCCTTGGCCCAAACATGGATTGGCCATGGCTGACAGCTGCAGGAGAACCTCTACAACAGCATTTATGCAATCAGTGCTTGCATGGTAGTTATTTATTTAAATTCAGGTTCAGAAACACAAGACAGGATTATACAAGTGCCATGACATTGCAGGTGATTTTCCACCAGCTCTAGAGCAGCTTTTACAATCCTGCTGTTTATATGCACTGCTGGTGAGACAGAGAAATCAGACTTAATTATTCACATGTGTGTATTTAAAATCTACAGGTAGTATCAGTGCACCACCCCGAGGTAATTTCACTCCAAGGTGTCTCAGGGGGACAGATAAATGCTGGAGAGGAATTACTGTCAGAAGGGACACGTGGCAGGATTTGCCTCCTGCTTCCCCAAAGCTGGGCAATTCCTCAAACCCACTTGAGCACAGGCCATTGCTGCCAGCAGCAAACCTGCCAGCAGCAAACCTGCCAGCTGGCCTCTTCCCTTCAGCTTCTTTTGGGCAACTTGGCTTCAGTTTCTAGAAGTACTCTGCAGAATGTGAATGTACAGAATCAATGTGCATTTATAACAATGAGATCATTTATGCTCCTATAGAATGTATCTGATAGGTGAAGTATTTGTAAAGCTAATGATCCTTTAACTGCACAATGGGACTCTGGTGCTCTCTACTCATTCCCATCAGACATTTCAGGGCTTGGTTTATGAAAGAAATTCTCTTTAGTGTACCAAATGGAAAGCCATGACAGAAAAATCCTTCCTCTTTAGCAGGAATAACAGCAACTTCCACCATGAGAAAAGTGTTTTGCCTTACCTCTGAGGTGAAAGGATTAATGTAAAACTCTGATGCTGCTGTGTTCTCTGTATCTACCTTCAAATTCTCTACCCATTTTCAGCTCATCCCAGTGGTATCAGTGGTAACTGAGCTCACTAACTCTCCCAACTTTTTTTTTTTTTTCTGTTTTCATGACATTTCCTGAAACACGAAGCTAAGGAAATGTTGCAACCATTTTTACTTCTAGAGAAATCACAGACTGACAACGGAGGAAGGCAACTTAATAGTTAACACAGTTCCACAAAGCTTTTGTGCAGAGAACTTCATATATTTGGCTATATATATATATATAATATATTTGTAGTCTGCTATGTCTATTTTCTCTTATGGGAGTTCAGAACAGTATGAACATACTGTCAGAAGCAGTAAAATAAAAAAGTTGGTTCCAGTTACTGTGATTACAGAGCTGGTGGGAAGACATCCTGATTCCACAAGGCCTGTCTCACTCTGGTTCCAACACACTGCCAGCAATCTCCTGCAGAAACCCAAGGGGTGCAGCAGGTCACACATTTACTGCAATCTCAAAATTCCTCTACTCTGAAATCCTCTCCTTTTATGTGTGAAAGCACTAACATGAGCCCAGCTTATTTATGCTGATTTAAAGAAATCTTTATGGAATTACACCTCAGCATCAATACAAATGGTCACTTAATTAATGCCTAGTTCAGCTTCCTCCTGTGACTGCTGGAAAGCTTCTTGCAGAGAAACCAGACTTAATCCTCCAGCCTTTTCCATCTTATATTGATTCAACCCTTCTGATTTCAATACTTTAACCAGCCTAGATTGTTTATTATCTCTTAGAGCGTAAGGAGGTGTCCCAGTGCTGCCTCCATTGTACAAGACCTAGCTGTGTTCTGGCTCATTACCAGGTTTAAACTCCACAGGAAATGAAACAACAGCAGAATTCTGTTGGTAGATTGTGTTGGTAGTGAAGTTCAGCTGCTGTCTGGGGGAGAAATGGTCCTCTGCACAACAGCAATGCTCACACACGGTGGAGCTTATCACATTCACACTTAAAACCAGTCAGTATCATGAAATACAGTTTTCCTAAAATTTTTCCACACACTTTTCCTAAATAGGGTGAGGTTTTGCACCACCCTGGAAAAAAGATTTACAAGAATCCATGAAAAATGTGGGCAGATTGTGTCACCACTCTGTAGTATTTAACATTTAAGCCTGCCCAGGTACAGACCTACTTCAGTGGATCAATGTTAATGCTGTTACAGCAAAGCCAAGAGTGAAATTATCACTAAATTGAATCTATCAAGGGCTGCTTTTGATAGAACAAAGGTGGTTATGTGTTTTTGAGGTCACTGGGATCACATATGCTTATTTCTTCTTTCGACTTTTAATCAGATCTATAAACTGGAAAATTATAGATAAACTGATGAGAAAAACATGGCATCTTTCTTCTCTCCTTCCATATGTATATTATAGGCAGAAAGAGTAAAAGAGCTGTGTAAGGCCAAGCCTGTTTAATCAGTGCTTTGCTGTGGGCAGTTTCACATTTCAGTAATATCCAGCTTCACAACATTGAGCACTTGCACAGTGGCTTCCCCAAAAAGACTCAGTTGAGTGCATAGTTTTTGTTGTTCAAACCCTTAATGTCTCTTCAAATGAGTAATGGAATAAATACACACAGATTTGAGTTGTTTTCCCATTGGACAAACACCTGATGTTTTTAGTGGTTTAACAGAACTGGATTTCTACAGTAAACCAGGATAAACCCTTTGCAGTGCTATTCAAACAAAGCATCAGAAGTATTAACCTGACCTTCTAAAATTTATGGAGAACACTTTGGATAACCTCAAAGCATTGAACAAAAGAATTGCAGTTCTTTCCAGTTTAATTGACAAGCAAATGATAATTTTTTACACTTGCAAACCAGACTAATTATGACACACACCAAGTAATCCAATGCAGACATAAACTCACTTCTGTTCTTTCATCAGCTCACCCATAATTTATGGGTGTTTTTCTGCAAGTTTATTTGGATTGATTTTAGGTTTTTTTGTCCCAAGCACTGGGTTTAGACTCAGGAAATAAGGGTTTAGGTGCAACAAAATCTTCTTTCTCTACTCTCCTAATGAGGATAGCATCACCTTACTTTATGGGACTTCAGCAAGAACAAACTCTCCAAGCCCTGGAGCACTGCTGGGTGGATGCCCAGAGGAAGCCTCTCCCAGCCCTGCCACACCTGAACTCTGACATCCAAAACCTGAGCCCAAGCTGCCAGCTCTGCTGGTGACACTGGAGCACAGGGGGCCTGAAATGTCAGCAGAAGACATAAAAGGTTGTATCAATTACTTTACAAAAACATAGCACCAGCCAAAATATTCACATTTCCACAGTCTGTGACTACAGCCATTACTACAGCAATTACATTCCTCTAGAAGTGCTCATTTTACACTCACAAATGCTCACTTTAGACTGCATGACCTAACTTAAATCTGCATTTTCCAAGAGCATTATTCCTACTTTTCCCACATGCATTGATACTTAAAGCCAAATTTACAAAGGTATTTAGGGACTTAGAAGTAATAACTGGTACTTTAGAAGGTAGCTCAACACCATCAAAGCAGGAATGGGAGTTGTACTTCTATGCCATTAAGTACTTTTCCTGTATTTTTACATGTCTATGTATCATAATCCATTCTGAAACAGATCTACCACATGTGCTTGTGCAGAAATGCTCTTTGCACAGTAAAATTCCCCACTACAGGGGCAGATGAACCAGTTTTATTCTGATGAACCTCAGAATAAAACTCACTGCTAAATTTACATTTAAAAAAAGTCTCCTTGAGGAATATTCCGCAATTGTTCCTATCTAACAAGGTAACTGTTTTGCACTGGGGTAAAAATTACCCTTTCTTTAAAAGTGGATGGGCACTAAACTTCGTGGCAGCAAAGATTATTGTCAAGCTTGTATCAGAGCTTCACACAGGACAGAGCCTCTGCAGGATTCCCAGAGGCTTCTCTGCAACAGAGATTGTTATTCTGGTGTTTTCCCCAAAACTGGGCAGTAAAGCCATCCCAGAAGAATGGTTATAAACCAACTTCACAAAGCAATCTGCACTTCATGGTAACTGCCCTTTATCATTTTCCAATCAACACTAGTTGGCTTCTAATTGATTTTATATTATGTCCCTTACCAGAAGTAAGAATATCGTGTTTACTAGGGCAGCACAAAGAGGGCAGGCCTATTCTTACTGCTGTATTTAATGCTGCTGCTAATCATGGAGATTAGACTGAAACAATTACAACAGCTAATTAAAGAACAATGCGGTTTTTGGCATCTTTTCTCAGACAGCACTACTGGGAATTCCTAACTCAGGCAAAGCAGGGATAATTAAAAATTGAGCTCTGGTTTCCCCTGCACTGGCAGCTGGATCACGCTGATTAAACTGCAAATAAAACACATGAAACCAACACTTTGTAGTGTATCCAATTTCACTTAAAAGGGTCTTTAAAACTGAATCATAAACAGAGAAACAGTGCACAACAAATTATTTAGCTGAAGCTGGATGTAGTCTTCACTGCAGTTGCTTCACAGCTCACTGTCTCTGGCATAGAGCATGGGACACTCATTACTGCAGGGCCTGGGGAGCCTCTTGAATCATCCATGGCCCTTCCAAAGGCAGCATTGTCCAAAACATCACACCAGAAACCACTGTGCTCAGGCAAACACCAGCATAAAAATCGGGAAGAACCCTGTGGAAGATGCAGAACTGCTCCCAGTGACACCTCAGGTCATCACTGAGGAGTAAGACAGGGCTAAAACCTCTTCCAGGGAGGCTCTGGAGGGTGGAGGAGTTGCTGAAGTGCAGCTGTTTTATGACAGCTACAAGTTCAAGACAGAAATGTAAGTAAAATTAAGCCTTGTCCAAGATTATCTGGTACTCTGCTATAAGACACCACCTACAGAAGAGCAGTCAGAGCATCCCTTAGTCCTGCTCAGATCTCAGCATCACCTGGGGTCAACGTGCAGTTACCCAGAGGGACTTACACAGCTTAACTTTGTAATGATGATAATACAAATAATAACCTTTACTCTTGGCTAGTGTTTGCCTGTTTACTTTTGAGTCACACAGGAGCAGTAAGAACACAAACAAACCCTAAGAATTAGACATGAAAGGTGATGCAAAAATACCAAATTACTTGCCTTAAGCTTGTTTGGGTGTTTAAAAATTTGTCTGAAGGTTGTTACTGTGCTCTCTGGACAAGTGCTTAATGCTTTGTTAAAAAACAAGGGGATCTTGTTAAATTTTTTTAACTAATGCCAATAAATTTTGTGTTCATGCAGCTCTGTGGAGAAACACCAGTATTAACTCATTTTCAATGATCCCACTAACTGGGCATACCTCATGTGAATTTGATAGTGGTACAGCTCAGCTACACTGAGTCTGTAAACCAGCAAGAACTCCACATTCCTTCAGAACCACAACTCTTTTAAACTTTGTATATTAAATAAATACATTTAACAGCAACAAATAATAATAAAAAGCAGGGAGGCTGCACTTGGCACCTGCAATACTTGCACTAAAGCAAAGTGCTTAAGGGACAGGGTGCTGATGCCAGCAGATGCAGAGGAAGGCATATAACTAAGGGGAAGTTTTCTAAGACAATGCCCTTTCAAGTTTTTGGAAAGCATTTGAGAGTTTGGGCTACAGGACAGAAAATCTGCTACAGAAAAGAATTAGAGACCAAAAGGGGAAATATACATATTTTCTACCTACCTACATGTGGTGCACAGATTACACAGCAGTCCTGCTTTAGCCACATGTCACGGGAACAGTTTGGAAGGCTGGCTCAGAGTTAATTAAGAATAAAACCCTGCTAAAGGTCCTTGTGGAAAAAGCCCAGTTAGCACAGTAGTACTTCAGAGGAAAGGCTCAAGTGCTCAAGAAACAATCAGCCTGGGCACAGAGGTGTTACAGACATGGGGCTGGCTTTTGTTGGGAAAATACCAGGGCAGTGGGGAGCATCTCCTGTGAGCCCTCCCTTGCCCTCTGCCCCAGGGAACACTCCTGGCCAGGGCAGCTGGACACTGCTACCCCAGTGTCAGTTCTCTGTGCAGAGGCAGACAGAACACACCAGAACAATCACAGCCCTGCCTCAGCTCACTGAATAAACCTGGTGACATTTTCAAAGCTCACAGAGGATTTTCAGAAGCTAAACTCTGGAGAGCTCAGAGATTCCACTGAGGCTTCACGACTGTTTCACCCAGAGTCAGCCTGAAGTGCCATCTTTTATTCTCTTCATTACCTCAGACAGAGAAATTTTTGCATTTCCCTCCATTTCATTAGCCCTATTTAGCTAAGACAAACTTCAAAAATAATGTTAGCAGCCTGGACTGCCTAGAAATCAACAGCAGCAAGCAGTAAAAGACAACATCACCCTGACAAAGGGCTGCAGGGAGAAGTGGCTGTTGAACACCAGTACCAGGAGAGAAGAACCAAAAAGCCAAATAAAGAAACTCAGTGGCCTGGATGGTGACTTGCAGTGTGGTCTTGAAGGTTTCTCCTCCACCTGATCAAAGAGTGACTGATCACGACTGTGCTGATCCCTTTTTGCCCACTTTCTTGCTTAGATGCACATATTCTTTATTACAAGGATGTAAGATACTCTTTTATTTTAAACTGTTTGTTATTTCCTATTACTTTTGTTAGTCTCTGGTAACACATAGCAGAAGTTTATACTGGAGAAGCAGCTTTCGTATTTTTCTCTGAAATTACAAGTTTGTTCTCAATCCCTGAGATGGTATCTCATGCTTAAATGAAATTTTGGCTAAGAAAAGCAAACCACTTCACAGCTTTCCTTCTCCATCTAGTACCATTATGTCTTTATATACCTGTGCAAAAGCAAGCTATGCAAATTTTCCTAAAAATAATGATGCTAGTGTAATTGTTCTTTCTAGGCTATGTTCCAAAACCAATTTTAAACTTGAAACAACCATGAAAGTGGGATAGCTGGAAAAAAAACCCCTTCATTTTTACTTAATAATAAATGCTTGAAAGGATCACAGCATTTTATAAGGTCATACATAACCCTAGTTATGACACCACAGTAATGCATTATTCAGTGCCAGCAAAGAATATAAATCCTTGTAATGTACACGGGTAAAATGTGGTTTAATTCTTATTATCCTTTGGCTTTGACTCAAAGTTCCTGCTGAGCATTATGATGTTTAGACGATGCAAATTCCCTGAGATGCTTTAATTAAACCTGCAATGTCTGACTCTGCCTCTGGCTATTGGTCACAGTACCTGGAATTTTCATTTCCAGAGGTACCACTCAGCAGGCTCCACTGCCCAGCCTGAGCTGCAGTGGCCATTCCTGGTGCTCAGGCTGGGACAGACATTCCATCTTTGCTACTGCATGGCTGAGGTTTAGCAGAAAAAGATGACAACCAGGAGACTGAGAAAATCAAATTCCTGCTCTAACCTCTCCTTTTTTAACAAGGAATATCTCTGGGGGACTACATGCATGTTTAAGAGCAGGAGTTTGCAGCACACGTGCTACTTCTCAACAGCATTTCCACTATACTCCAAACACTGGTGAAGAAAAGACTTCTGGAGTTTGTATTACCTGGTGACTGCCACAATTCTCTCCTGCTCAGGAGAACCCCTGAGCCTCCAGGACTTCTCTGGTATGTGCATGCAGAACACAGCACTGGGCTTAAGGAGTATCTTCTGCCCACCTTTTATGAAAATATCAAACCACACGGGTTTGTTTTGAAGTGAAAAACCACCTGAAATCTCCAAGCCCTACAACTGCCAAGAAAAGCTTTTCCTGCTCAGCTCCATGGGACTCTCATTCACAGGCAAGGACAGCTGGATGCCTTCAAGCAGTCTGGCAAACCCTCTTCAGCATTTTTAGGAATTTCACTCTATCTTTGCACAGCATTTGCACTCCTGTGATTGTCACCAGCCTAATGGATCCTTCTTTCCTACTGAATACTGAAGCAGGCATTTTAAATCTAGTTGTTCAAATGTGTTGACTCAAAGTGCACACATCCTGGAAATTCACTGCCTTCCAGCATTACTGCCAATAAATAATTTAAAAGCCTATTAAGACAGCAAAAGCCAATTCACTGAAATTACAAGCAAATATTTTTGCATCAGGGCCCAGACTTGGGGAAACACTTAAACAGCACCTTCAATCCAAAGCAAGTGAGTATTCACATTGAGGCAACTGCCTGACTTGCCATTCTTGTGTTTTACTGAGTCAGGGCTATTACTCAGCTCTGCAAATTACTTTCTCTTGTGGAAACATACAGTTATTCAAGATTTCAAAATATCTAGCAAAAACAACAGTTTCATAAGTAGAAAGGCTAGTCTGATTTCAGCCTAAGTCCTGTAATTTTGAATCTGGATAGAAAAAGCAAATAGTACTGACAGAATTTAGCCTCCACTGTATTTTTTCAGACATCAAAACACTTAAGTTATTCAGATACATACAATATCACAAAGGCAGACAATAATGGAAATAAGGACATCAAGAAAGTGTTCTACTTCAGGCAGCCTATTTACAAACATTACTGGAACAAAATCAACTGCCAGAGAGGGAACAGACATTAGGCACAAGGAATCTCAGCTAGAAAAGCATTCAAAAAATGGGACACATCAAACTAAAAGTTAAATTCCAATTAAGAACATGAAACCTAGGAGGAAAAGCATATGCTGTCAGAGCCACAGCATTTACATCAGTAGGTGATAAGGGAGAGAAGGAAAATCTGAAAAGGAACAGGGACACTTAGAAAAACAGTAAACACTTAGAGAAACAATAAACCTTCTTTTGGGAACAGAGCATCTCCGTTAGACAGCACATGAGTCTGGCAGCACCTCTTTCCAGACAGGCAAGTCCTGCTGACCCTCTATAGCTTCAATTTCCCAGGATGACTTTCCCCACCTTTCTAATTCTGCATTTTCATGACCAGCTGAGGTGATGAGAGTGAGGGGCAGGAGACTGTTTGATGATCTCAATGAAAATGAAAATTACCAGCTGGGACAGCACTGGTCCTTGACTGACTGCAATGCCCACCCTCCCACTCAACAAATAGATGAATGCCATTTTCTGAATTCTGCCAATGTGTGGATTGGTGTTGGATGGAGCACACAGGCTCAGACAGCTGTTTCAGGAGCATTTTCAAGGAAATCACGCTTTTGAAAGTACACAACCTAATCCTGGAGTTGAATGGATTAGCTCAAGATGTAGGACTGTCTACTGTGGAAAGTCATTTAAGCTAAAACAGAGCAAGAATTCACCTTGGACCAACAATTCTTGATTAACTTCCTTTGCTGGCAAGCTTAGTGTAAACTAGGCACTCTGCCAAAGCCTCCCAATCCACTCTGGAGCAAATGCAATTTGAAATGATGCTCTCATATTTTAACAGTGTGGACTTCAGGGTGAATTTTAGGTAATGGTCAGAAGTGGCACAGACCTATGGATCAGTTGTGATACTGGCACTTAGTGTAGCAATAAATCAAACCAGGTTTTTCCTAACTCCCTTTGCTGCACAGTAAAGGAACAGCTTCCAAAGCAGTGTGTGCATCACGGTGTATGGTCTGCACAGAAAAACTGTTACTTCTAAGCTGGAACCACAGTTCACCAAAACCATCCATGTTTAGTACAAGCTGAAACAGTGGGCAATTTATATGAAATATATTTTTAAATACAGTACATACCCAGACACAATCTCTAAATGTCTTTAGCATGAATGAGATCTGCATACCCCTGGATCCACAGGCACCACACCAGCTCCACCAACTCTGCAGAAGCTGCTCTCTGTAGCTTTGCTGTGACTTCAGGCATCCTGCAGGCAATGGCCTGGATTTCCTGGATTTCCAAACCACCTGGATTTCCAGCCTCTGGCACCACAAGAAACAGATCCATGCCAGAAACCTGTTTGCTGTGGAGATGGAAGCCAGTCACATCCTCAAATCTGCAGGCTACTCACACATATCTCCTGTAGACAGCTCCTCATGGTCACTACTGCTGAGTATGAACCCCAACAAGAGTTTCATTGGAGTTTTGGGCTCTCTGAGGCTTTTGGGCTTTCCAAGTCCATCAGTTTGCCTCAGACCAGCTGGAGCCATGCTGCGATTTCCAGCCTTCCTGCAGGAAAGCCAGAGGAGCTCTGCCCAGCAAACAGGCACCCAGTGAAACCACACAGACCTCCCCAGCTGCAGCTGGGGCAGCTCCTCCTGCACAGCACAACCTGCATCTGCTGGGGACCTTCAAAATAAAAATGCTGACCTAAATAATTCCCTTATGAATGGTCAAGTTTTACATGTGGTAAATCTCCCACACAGACACCAGTTCACTGACAGGAGCAGCACTGGCACATCCTCAGCATTTTCTGTGCCAGGAGAGCCAGAAAGAGACTCCTGCACAGGGTGACACAAGAAATCTGCAGCAGGGACCTGTGCATGGTTAAACTTAGGTTAAACACATCAGAATTTAAAGATGAGATAAAAGACATCAACAGTTTTACGTGTGTCAGTTTTGAAAGGCTGGGCTATAAAGAACACAAAGACACTCAGGAGAAAAAAAAAAAAAAAGAATGTGAAGAATATGTCAGTTTGATGCCTAAAATAAAAAGGTAACGAGCCCCATTTACACAACATCTGTGTTTGCACAGGCAAAGCAACAGCCAGCACACCTTGAGAAAAGGTTACCGTGAGCATGACTTGGTGCCTTATTTGTTATTTAAACTGTCTTTTGCTTTTTTGCCCTTAAAAAAACAACAAGCCAGTTATTAGTCAAGAGCAACTTTTTGACCTTTGTAAAAAGTCACAGTTGTCCTGTGTTCAGCTAGCAAGCACCACGATAACAGTGCCAACACAAGTTCAAAGCTGAGCTGCCAGAAAGGTGCTCTGTAAGCAGCAAACATGGCTTGTTTCCTGCTTACTAAGAAACCAAACACTGTTGAAGACCACAACCAAATTAGCATCTAGATAATTTGTAAATAATTAACTTAGTGTCATTTTATAGGCACCAAGTGCTTTCTCTTCTAATATCATGATTTAATTGTCAGCATTTATTAAAAATCTTTTGTTTGCTGTACATAAATGCAAACATTAGAAGACAGTCAAAAGCAATTAGAAATGTAGGTATCATTTACTACATAGAATAGAGCAAAATTAAATGCTAAAAGACACAGGAACAAAGAAATAATAATAATTCTTTCTGGTTCCTGTGGAGTCATGGAATAACATGTATAATTAATTGTATTATGCATAAGCAGCAAGATGAAAACTATTTCAGGTTCACAATTGTTTTACAGCAGACTCTCTAAGTAGAGCGAGGAGCTCATCAAACCTGCTTGTAGCAAAACCTTTCTTGGAAGCTCCAATTTAAAGCTTGGCCTAACAAATTATTACCCCATTACCAAAGGCAGCCCCTGGCACTCACTGCCTGACAGAATCCAGCACCACAGGCTCCCCAGCCACCATTTCAACCTTAAAACTGATTTTTTTTTTCTCCAGTTTAGCAGTACATGGGAAGTAGAGAAACAGCTCTGCAGCAAGGGGCAGGGAACTGCCCTGTCCTGCCAGGGACAGCATGGTTTGCACTCTCCAAGTCTGAGTGTGCCCACTTTGGGGCACAGGGCAGCGTGGCCAGGCCACCCTGGGATGTGGCCACAGAGGGGCTGTGCCATCCCAGCCTAAGGGGAGGGCTCCTCTGGGGCTCCCCAGGACAGAAAACCCCACCCCTTTCACAGACACAGGAAACCCTGACAGGGTGGTGAGCTTGGTTTGGATTTCTTTGAGGACACAAGCAATGCTTTGGGGTGATGGGCTGTGGATGCCAAACACAGGACAGGCACACCCTGGCTCTGCTAATCCTGTTCTGAGGCTGACAGCTCTCTACACACACACAGTGCACTGAGCTCAGGCAGCAATGCAGGCTCTGGCTGGAGCTTTGAAAGGCAAGCCTCAAATTCAGATGCTCTGTTGATTACTGCACACAGCTTGCAAATACTCACTCATACAACCTTATCTAATGCATGCCTTGCCATGGCTGGAAATACAACTGAGAGAGGAGTGCAAGGCTGATATGTGACTGCATGGGATGGTTCACAGCCAGGGCTGCCCCTGCCATCACAACTGGGATGCCACAAAAAGGTGCTGAAAGGGAGGGAGAGTAGCTGGTGCATGTGGGACATGCCATTTCCATGGCAAAACTCACCTGTGTGGCCTGGGCCAGCACAAGATGTTCAGCCATGGAAAGGACACTGAACCACACATTTCCCACCAGTACTAACAAGGGGCCATACCAGCAAGTCACAATTTTGGTTTCTTTTTCCTGAAGAGGAGGTAAGAGGGAATATTTCAAGTAAACCAAGATCATTAGATTCCTTCCTTAATTTCCCATGGAAACATGTCTTCAGACAAATTTTATCACCTCCACAAATGTCCAGCTAGCAGCTTTGGGAGTGACAACTGACAGATTGCCCACTGCCTCAGCATCATCACCAGCTGTGGCAATACACACCGTTGGTAAGGCAAGACAATCAAACATTTGTGTCTTTTCCTTTTAAATCTTGCTTTGGCATCAGCACTACAGCCCATCCAGTTGAGTCATTTTCCCACATGAAGCCAGAACACAGGAGGAGGTGACACAGAGCCCTGTATCTCCATGGCATTTACCAGCTATTGTGATACACTTTTATTGCCAGCCTAGAGGCCAGTTAATTCCTCACCCAGTGATACTGGGGAGCTCTGACAGTGAGCCAAACTCCAGGGACTGCACAGCCACATTAGACAAGGCACTCAGAGGAGGAGGAGGAAGAAGGTGAATGTGAAAAATGCCCATGTGATCTGTGCAGCAGCCCAGGCAGGTGAGCAAAACAAACTCCTGTGTAACTCACCCCACTTCTGTGCACTGGGAACATCAGCTCCAGGAGAAGGTTCTCCTTGTGCTCCAGGACTCACGGGAGAGGCAATCACAGAAACACACACAACCCCCTCAGTGTGTCACACAGAAGTGGGCACAGCCACTTCAAAGCTGCCCTGGCTGCAAAATCATTGTAACTAGATCTGGGAACTGCTGCATGTAAAACACAGCTGTGAATGTCTGTATTTATCCAATTATTATCTGATTGTTTGTAAGAAATTCTTGGTGTATTTTAATTTTCTGCGCTGTGCTTCTCCATCCCAGGAATGGAATCAACACTTTAAAGCACTTTGCTATACAAAAGCTATTTATGCCACCGAGGTCTATACCCAACGTAACCTGAGGAAAATTGCAGGAGTGTGTGTGGGGAAAAAAGCAGCACCACAAAAGCCTTTTCAGTTTTGTTCAGCTGTAGCTATTACAGAAAATGAAATAAAACACAAACAGACCCCACGTTTCAGTACCACTTCAAACCACCCCCAAAGTAAAATGCATCCCAGATAGTTTTCAAGCAATGCTGTGCAGAAAACACCCCACAGAGGGTAGATAATGTGATCCAGGTCACCTGCACACAGCTTTTTGTCCTACCTGCTGCACAACCTTCACCCTGGCAAGTCAAGTGGCATTTTCCTCCCTGGGTGCCTGTAATTAAGCAAGCTCTGCAATGTTAGCCCAGGAGGTGATGGATGGGGACCCACCCAGCACAGGACTGCAAAATAACAGGTGACTTCCTCCTGTTTTGGTGTTCTGACAGCAAGTGACACACAGGAAAAAGGAAGCAGCACTATAATCCTTCACAGCCCTCATTTCGACATCACAACTGGCACAAATGCATGTTGTATTTGCAATCAGTGAGATATGAAGTACTTCTTTTATTCCCAGATACATTTATCAGAACAACTTCTACATTTACTTCACTTAAAGAAATGAAACAGATACCCAAGCATTTAATTAGTCTCCAAATATTTTTGTTAGTACACTTGTCTATTTGTTATGAGAAAAGATGTGCCTTAGAGCTTTATTTAAGCAGTCAGCCAGACCTCATGCTATCAAATATTAATATTTTATGCTTTATCTCCACTACCATTACTCTGAAAAAAAAAATCAAGATATTTTCCTGTTCTGTGATGTCATTTGAAGTGCAGAGTGTAACCACATAGAATAACTTTACAGTACAGCAGAAACAGAATCAGAAGGACACATTTGGTTCTGAGAGCAATTGATTATAATTAACATAATTTAGATACACAAATTTTAAGGTATCTTCCCTTTTGCCAGTGTGCCTCATACAATAAAACCAGGCAAGCACAGAACTCAGTTTTCTTTCCTTCACCAAACTTAGCTATTGCTGCTAAACATTTTGAATGCAGTACAAATTAAAAGGATACTATTGAAAAATATCAGAATTTCCCTAATTTTTTTAAAATCATAGCTTGGAAGCATAAGGCTTTGGTGGGTGCACTGTTAAAAATATTCATTAAAGGCAACTGCATAAGAACACCCCATATTCTTTAAGCTTCATCCTGCTTGAATGGACTTAGGGACAATTAGAAACTTGCCCATTTATAGAAAAGACAAGTATGTTTTATTAAATAAGCATATAGAAGGGACAGACAAGCCACTGGACAGCTCAGGAATACTTTTGTGAACAAAAAGAAATCCAGCCCAATCCAATCCATCCAGAGAATGCAAACTGCTGTTCAGGCTTAATGAAACGAGAGCAAGGATATTTAGCAAGCTGTGGTTGCAGAGTTCAGGTGAGAGTTGAAAATCCCCTCCTGCCCATCACAGAAGTTCCCTTCTGCATGTGCTGGCTCTGGGAAGTTGGCCCAGGCTGCAGCTCTCACAGGAGATTTCATACTCAGCCCTGTCCATGGCACAGCTTTTACAAGCACCAAGCAGACTGAAAACAAGCTGAAAATACCAAACACCCTGCAAAGAACAAGGGAAAGGAATTACATTATTACACAGCACCCAGGTGCTTTTTTTCTTACGAAAATTAGAGAGCTTTATGTAAGACTTTTTTTTTTTTTAAAAAAAACTTGATTTTTAAAAAGAGATTTCATATAAAATTCAAGCTTCCCAGCATTGGAAGAAGGTTTCCAACACACAGTGTGTAGCCTTTTCATGCAACAGACTGTTGCAAAGAACTCCACTGGCCCTCAGTGCCAGAGTTCTCAGTTTATTCATAGCATGCAAGTTCAAAGCCATTAAAATGCTTCCTGTCTGTGTCCATGGCTGAATCCCATACAAGGATTGTAGGTAACAAAAGTGACACAGGGTGTGTAAGAGAAGTTAAAGCTTCCCAAAATACTGCACGAGATTGTAGCTCAGTGTCTTCAATGCAAATAACACCCAGTTAATGCTGCAGGCTATTTTCCACCCCTATCCAAAAGGGACCCACTCAGCAGATGCATTTGAAGATGCATTCCCCTAACAGTACCCAAACTCTTTCCTGTGTGATTGAACAATGGAGACATTTCTAGCCACTGTGTTTCTGGGCTTATCTTTGCCAAAATCAGTGTATCTGATTATTAGACAACAGCAGCTCAGCAATTTGACTGCAGTGGATGCTTCTATGGGGACTGCTTTATGAAGATTTCAGAGGGAGCCTCATGAATTCTACTTGTATTTTCATGCTCCTCAGCAGGAAGGAAAAACACACTGTTTCCTCTTCACTTTGACAGCTGAGTGCAAAATCCTCAATTACTGTGTGCACAGCCTCCACAAGAAATTGCAGAATTTTCCCCAGTGGCCCTGTCCCCTTAGACAGGTCAGCTCTTTACTTGCCTTGGCACATCATGAACTGGCATGGATCCCTCCTCACCCCCCAAAGTAATGCTGTGGAAGAAAAATATTTATCTGCATCCTGAAAAGCAACTACCCTGGAAGTTTCCTTTATCTTCACAACAGGATCTTATGAAACACTCCAGGCTTGTGGTGTTACCAATCACAATTATCTTGTCACAAAACCTGCAAGACATTCTTTTTCTACAAGGCTCCAAGCTTCCTGGATTCATGGGGTTTTTTTCACTAATATTTACTAAAACTGAAAAAATCCCCAGGTTTCCAACACGTGAGGCAACAATAAAACTCAAAGTGATTCCAAGAGACATAAAAGCAGCCACTTCCCACCAGACACATTTTCCTGCTGCAGGCTTAGCTCTGAGCACAGCCAGGCTGAGGGCAGAGGTAAAAACTGCCACTGCTGCACTGATTTCTCAGTCCCTCTGTTGCACAGAGCCCTTTCCCTCTGCCAGGGACAATATTCCATGCTCCTGGACCAGTCAGCCTTGGAGGGCTCCACAGCATCCCATCACACAGCTTGTAACAGGCACAAAGCCACAGCTTTTGGAAGGAGAGCAACTATCACCTCTGTGACCCAAAGACAATAACAAACTCCATTGCTCTGAGGGAATGAAAAGCTGGGCCAGAATTTATCTCTGGGCTGACTGCTGCTAAAGCTGTCCCATTTGGCTCCTGCTATTTCTGTGAAATGGAGGATGGGAAGTGCAAAATGGAAAGAGCCACAATCTCATTAATGGAGATAACTTTGGCAATCGTGAGAAAAGGAGTCACAAACAGCCACAGCTGCTTCAGATGTAATGTATAAACATGTAAGCTGCTGAAAACAGGTTTCATTCTCTTTTTGTTTGCTTCATCCCAGAGTTTGCTCAGCCTCTCTCTGTGTGATAGTGCAGGCAAACACACCTGAACCCTCCAAAAGAATCCTGACATGACCTTATCAAACACCTCAAGGATGCTCAGGGGTATCTGGTTTTGGCATTAGCCCACAGTGAGATTCAGAGATAGGAAATGGGAGGCTTGTTTTTAAAATGTTTGTTTTTGTTTTTTCCCAATTAAGACCAAGTGTCTGGGTTTTACCCTAGATGAGAATCAGCTGCAACACACTGCAAATAAATTTGCCACATCCCACTCCCTCCAACATAAGTGATTAGGTAGTTTTTAATCTGCTACACCAAATTTATAAATTACAGGATTCATGCTTTTTACACACCATTTAACATGAGAAAAGCTAAAGAATAGTTGTTTGTGAGCTATATAAGCTACATAATCTCACTTGGGGGAAAGAAAATCAAACCAGGAAGAATAGGAACTTAACTGACTGTATCAAGTTGTGACACACTGTCCCAGCACAGGTAAGTGAATAAGATAAGAGAATCACACTGATGCCCACTATATTGCTATTTGAATAGCACAAGTAGTGTGATTTGGCAGGTCTAATTTGAACAAACTGCTTTGAAAAGCCTTTAAAAGGGAGAACATGAGGGAATTGTGCATCTTTTCCTTGGAAAAGTATCAGGGAGAACACTTGCCTGGCTCTCAAGTCAATCCTTTTCTCTGTTCATTTGCACACAAACCAAACTCTATCTTTATATGGGAGTTCAAAGACATCTGCTGAAGCTGAGCACGTTGGAAGAGTACCTACTCTTCTTCAGAAGGTCTCCTGCAGCCATACCTATAAAATTTTCAACAGCTGTATGGCTGATTGAAAGACCAGGAAAGGAGGGGAAATTATATGAAAAATTCATGAGAAGGCCTCCAGAACACAGCATGGGTTTGAAATGTCAACATTGAAAATACCAACCAAACCAAGGCGAGACTGGAAACCAGAAGGCAGTGGAGAAAAACTCTCAAATGAGCTGATTCATGCCAAGATTGTGCAGGAAACCACCCAGCAGAGAAGCTGCTCACCAAGTGAATGCTCCCATCTGCCCCCAGGAAAAAAAGGAGGAGAATAAAGCATGCAGGAAACTTCTGCAAATTTGGAGATTCTTTACTAACCATAGGAGCTAACACCCTGTTCAAGTCTGTAAAACATTAAAGCTGCTGATGTTATTCTTCTCAAAGGGCTTTTTCAAGAGACACTTGCAGCTCAGACTGCTAATTTCTTAGTCAGGATGTAAACCACCAGCTTCCACTGTTAGTCTGAATGCTTTAGACCACTTCAGGTGAAGAGCAATGCATCCCTAGAAACCAAAGCTGCACCCTGACCTTCAGCTTGAGAAGGTCCTCCAGATGTACTTCTGCCTCTCAGAGAGACAGTCTGTTCCCTCCCCACTCCAGGACACCTTCTGGTCCCAGCTCCTGCATGGGAGGAGGCCCCACTCTACAATACTTTGGGATGGAACTCCATTGCCTATAAGAAGTTTTGACTCTCCTCATCTAGTTCAACGTCAGAAGAAATCAGCTTTCTACAGCAAATGGATTCAGAAGTGCATGTGGCTTTCAGTAACACTGAAAGAAATAATACATAACAGGATAACTTAATTTCTATCTTTATTATTCATTAAAGAATGTGCCTGTGCCTTCCCTGACCCCAACAATATTCAGGTCCCATGAAAATACAGAAACTTTGGGACTGGCAGTCTTGCTGAGAGTCTTAGCAAGGAGGAAATGGGCAGAAGAGGGAATGCCATGTGGGTCAGAGAGGATGCAGACTGGCAGGGCAGGGTAAGGAGGAAGTCTGTTGGGGCTGAAGGCACTCCCTCAGCTGTAATTTATAGCAACTGGAACCTTCCATCAGCTGGAGCTGCTGATCTTGTCACTTCCTTCTCCAAATGAAAAGTTTTCTCGCTCATATTCACACATGCATTCTCCCCTAACACCTTCACTAACACAAACTCATGTTCTTACACTATTTTAAGTCAGCAATAAAGCAAGTGTTCATTATTACTGCATATTTCTAGTTCCACATCATGCACAGATCAGTGCTTTATCACACACACTGTGTTCTGATACCACTTTAAAATGGCACTGTGTTTAACAAACTCTGTGTGATCCTTCCTTGCCAGTCTTGACTCACAAGCACTTGGCTCTGAAGTGAGGTCCATAAAATAGATGTAGTAGGCTTGTTGAAACAAATAACAAAACAGTCAAAAGCTTTCCCCAGAGAAAGGCCAGCAGAAGACAAAGGTAGAAATATTTATGCAGTCACTCAGGGGCATTGGAAATGTGTTCTGAATAAACACTCATCTTCAGTATGCAAGTTCCATAGCCCTTGCTGTCTTCCAAAGATCAGCCAGAATGGAAATCAATGATGCTGCCTTGTTAGAAAACACAAATCAAAGCATCAGTGACTTTGTAAAATCCCTTCTGTCACTTTGACCTTCTGGTGCCAGGCAGCTCCACAGATTCATTACCTTTCATTGTAATGGCTAAAGAAAAAAATCAGCAGCACAAGTGTTTGAGAGTAACACCAGCAGCAGGAATTGGAGAAAGGCTGGGAAGCAGAATACACAAAAAGAAATGAGAACACCATGAAAGGATGCTCACTCTGCCTTGAGGACTGTGTCCTCTCTTCCAACACACACAAGTTAATTCTGCTGTTGTCCAGCTTCGGGTCCTTCCCCACCATCTGCACCTGCTGTTCCCTGTCAGCAATCTGCTTCTCTCCTTGCCCAGCCAGTCATGTCAGCAGCTACTGCTACACCTGCACCCTCTCCAGGGACACCAACAGGGGCAAACACCATAAGCATGTGGTGTTTAAATAAATACGGTGGGCAACACCAGCCCAGCCCTCTCTTTCAGAGGATCTCTTGTCAGAAAGAAGTGGAATGGGGGGTAGTACTAACCTGAGTCTCCAAGCTGGTGTAGGGACTAGGAGGTTCAATCTACAAAGAGAGCAGACAGAAAGAGCCATTACTCTGGAATAGTGGAAAAGAAGGTGTCCTGAGCTGTCACTGGTCTAAAGTGGTGATATCAGTAGTGATATCAAACACACCCAGCTTGAACAAGGATGGCAGGATTATTTTTTTTTTTATTTTCTTTTAAGATTTAGCACTTCTCCAGACATCTGGAAATCACACAGAACTTACAGAATCTACAGTATTTGGATGAGCAAAAAAAGTTGCAGTAACAGGAGTATACCAGACAGCCACGTGCAGGCCCTCACATCTTTGATTTGATGCTCTTTTACAATTCTTAGGTTACAGCTGACTGGTTTTAGATCAGACTGATATTTGACTGGTGCTCCTGCACTTTCAAGGCATTAAGACCTTTTCAGAAAGTTGATCAAGACTTGATGGTGAAAGGGCTGACCACATCCTTGGCAAAATTTTTCTTCTCAACAGCTGCAGTTAGCTGTGGTTATTTTGTTTTCCATTAATTTCTTCCTAATGAACACTCCTCTCCAGTTCTGCACATTATAATGCAAGTGCACTGTACATTTTCTGCAGTCTGGCACTTTCCTTGGTGTCAAAATCTGAACTCTTGGCTTAGCTTGGCCAGAGGATTCAAACCTCATTAAAGAACTTCTAAACACAAAAGCACAAAATCGTCTATTTAGCCTGTTAATTAAAAGGTTAGCAAGAGAGAACATCCCTGTAGGAAACCCCATCATTGTGTTCTAGGATTAGCACTCAGGCAAAATCTTTAAAAGCACATCTTTTAAAGTATAAGGAACATTTAAAACCTCAGTTCTGCTGGTCCAGGTATTACTCTGCAAGGTCTTGCTCTCCACATCCTGTTTAATTGGAAAGTCTAACAGAGCAGAACCAGGTCAATGGTGCTCTCCCTTAAATCCATCACATCTGTCTCTATTAGACATTTCTAGTTTAGAAAATTCTTGTCTATCAGATTATCAGGCTCCTGAGACTAATTTTGAGTTTTGAGCCATTGTGTTGCTCATTTGGACTAAATCACAGAACAGAATGAAAAACAAAGTGGGCTTCCTCCAAGAAATTATATATTCCTTTTAATTATGCCTATGTTTTAACAATCACCATAAATGCACTAACGAAGAAACAAGCTATCAAGCCAGGAAGAAAAGGTTAAGGAGGAAATTGGCCTTGAAAGCCTTGACACACCTTTCCTCCACTCAGCAAGTCGTGGGTCAGGCAGCACAATGTGCACAGGTTAAACAGCCCATGATTACCTCTGACATACTGCTAACTTAGAACAGGCTGATGAAGGCTACATTTAACACCAGAGTACCATCATGACACAGATGTAGTAGATATTATCTGACAACTGGCCAAATGACACCAAGACTTGAAGGAAACTGAGAGACCTCAATGAAATCCAAATATCATGTCATCAGCTAAGCTACAGAGAAGGAAAAAAATCATCTGAAGGTGAGAGATGAGGTGAGAGGACTCTTGTCCTTGGACTGCCTTACTCTAAAACAAATGATGGCAACACTCACAGCTCTTCTCATACAGACTCAGCTGGGATAAACTCATCCATTCTGCAGCTGGACTCTTAAGCAATGCTAGTTTGGACACAACATTGTCCTCCACTGTCCCACTCACATTTATATCATAGCAGGAGGATCACAACACTAGCAGGTGTGTGGGGCAGATAGAATACCAAGTGTGTTTAAATGCAAAAAAGCACAATACTACTGCAACAAAGAACAGCTCAGCTGCACAGGCTCCCCTTTGGGAGATCATCTGGATTTTCTCAGTCAGTGCCAATTTGACTACAGACAAAAGCTTTTTCGACACGTACTGTTCACTTCCAAATGACAATACTTCCCTAAGAGGAAGCAGCTACTGTGTGCATAAAACACCCTGGAGAGATCAGGGGATTCCTGTAAAAGATAAGGCTCCAGACTACTGAAAAGCCAGACAAGCTCAGTCCAGCATTTCCTGACTAGAACGGATTTCTTATGTTAATTACCAATTTCCAAAGCTTCCCGGACCAATGGAAGCTGTAAATACAATCCAGGTTTTGAATGGCTTTATTTCACTATTCATCAGTGTGGGCCTGTGATCTGCAGCTTTTCCTGTTTATTTTCCCCCTGATTTGGCTGTGGTAAGCTGTATTCACTGCTGCAGTCACCACTGTGCAGCACTGCAAGGGGGACTGTTTTGCCCCATCATTAGAACACACAACACTCAACTGTCACATTCACTTACAAATTACCTGAGAAAGAACCAAAGCTTGGCTTTTATGGGCACAAGTATGAACGACCCACGTTAACTCCTCCCCCAGCTCACACTTTCTTGCACAATTGCTGGAGATGGTGATAGGGAAGAACCCAAACCTCACTGCAGTTCACACAGTACAACATTGCTGCCTCTCAGCCTGCACTCTGCTGACTGTGGATCAAAAAGATGTGGCTGTGTTGTCTCTGGATGCCACCTCTGCCTTGCACAGAGGTGTTTTCTTTACCCCATTCCCAATTGCCCACTCTACTTTCCTGCTTCACTCGTGCAGCTACAGGTACCACACCCAGGACAGCTCTTGGAGCCAACCTGAGGCTCCCCAAAACACAACTGCAGAGAACACACCCCAACTCTCCTCTTTAAGCAAGGCAATAAGGCAGCTGAGGAGGGTGAAGAAGGTGGGAGGACATAAATACAGTCAAACTTTACTTTCAACAGCAAAAAATAGTTTTTAAATTCAAGCTCAAAGTCAGAAAGACTTTCACTCTTACTGCAGGAAGAGGCATGTTCTTAAAATCATCTGCCTGTCACTAGTGCCAAAGAAATGTCATATTTTGGTAAAATACCACAGCTCTCCTCCAGCTCCTGTGCATGGCCTGATGCAGGGTTATGGATGACAATGTGCATTATAGCCCACATGTGAGGGATGAGGGTACACACCTTGTTTTTTTAAAGGTACAACCTCTGTTCTATGTCCAGCCTGCCTGCCCTCATTGATTATTAGTTGCTAACGAAAGGTAAGAGAGCAAATTATCACACAGAAGCTCAGGAAAAACAGCAGAACAACTGGCACCATTCCCAGCAAAGTTTTGGTTGGTCTGTGTATGCTCCACTTGAATTCTAGCAGGTTTCAGCAGCCTGACACAGAACCACAGGAGTTGTGATAACTAAACCCCAGGGACGTCAGCAATCATCCCAGCTGAAATTTCAGACTGCCATTTTTCAAGTGCTATGAATCATTAATCTCCAGTGCTTGTGATCAAATGAAATCTGTAGTGGGACTGGAGTGTAAACACTCTGACAGTGCTGTATAAACAGCCTGACACATTGATCACCTTTAAAGACTGATCAGGGTAAGACTGTTTACTATTGAAAGGTGACACCGAGAACAGCAACTCTGCTCTGGGGTTTGGCCACTGTGTTTTTCATAACGGGTTAATGTCTCACTCCCATAAAGGAAACAGACATGTTTTCAAACACTTTGCAACCTTCCCAAAACAAAACTAAAAGCTCGGAAGGCCTGGAGGAACTGAGGTACAGAGAAATAAACCAAGTATTCCAAAGCCACACAGGAAATATGACAGAAACCTACTAAGTCTAGGACCTTGACCACAAGACATGCCTCTCCCCCGTGCCACAAAAGATGTTTTTCCAGCAGTTTCAAGAGACACCAGGTTTGACCATGGTAATTCCATCTTTGCTTCAATCTAATCCCACATGAGCTCAGCCTGACTGCAGGACAGCCCAGGGCTCAGACTGCAGGTGCTGTTGGCTGCACTGGATTTGTTCCTGCAGGCAAACCTCCTGCTCACTGCCCCTCCCATCACTTCTGCACTGCACACCTCTAGCTCCTGTGCAGCTCTGTTCAGCTTTGGTGAGTGGGGCAGGAACTTCAGAAGACTTTTTTTATATTTGATGAGCCATTTTCACTCATTTCTAGTCACTTCTCTCCATCCCTGGAGGCAGCACGGATCTGTGTGTGGCTTGGCACAAGGCAGTGGCCCCCAGCAGCAGTGCCAGTCACAGGTGCCCTCCTCACCCCAGAACCTCAGCTCTTGTACTGCAGCAGGTTTTACAGGTTTTGTGCAGCTGGACCCTGAGACCCACAGGGGAACTGTCTTGTAAAGTTCTTTTTCAGTTTTATTGATTTGTTCTATGTCACTTTACAGCTGAATCAGTTCTTCCAGTCAGCTCATTCCACGAGGCAAAGCCAGCTGTGCTGGTGCAGCAGAGAGGGGGCCAGCAAAGCCAGGAGTGGGAGGGTACAAAGGAAGAACCAACAGTTAGGACAGGGTAACAAGGCAAGTAGCAGTAACAAATGCCAGCACCACCACCAAATACTTCTTCCCATGAAACCACTGGTGTAGACAAAGATACAAAATATTCACCTAAAAGTGACATTTCACATGTCCTCTCCGATTGCTGCGCTGCCCACCAGGCAGGACAAGGTAACAGCAGCTCCGTGTGTGGGCAGTGCTGTTGGTACAACTTGCAGTTGAGGGTTACAGCTATCCCAGGGCCCTGGCACTTCATCTCTTTGCTGACTCATTTTATGACCCAGAGATTTGTTAGCCTGCCAGCCTGTGGTTTTTATCTTACACTCAAATGTGGCTCAAAACCTTTGTGTGTTCACAGAAACGAGAAGTAAAACAAAACAGCAGGATTTGGAGGGACTGCCTGGACTGCCATTTCTGTCACCTCTCCACCAGTGAGGGGAACACAGGCCAGGTAACCTCCCACACATCCTGTGGATGGTGGTGACACCAGTGCCCTGGAGGAGCAGCCAGGAGTTTCCCTGCAGACATGTCCCTGCAGTGAAACCCAGCCTCTAATGACAGGAAGAGTTCAGTAACCTTAATTGTAACCCTTAGCTACAAGACACATTAACAGCTGCCTCTGCACCACCAGCTATCCATCTCACACACTGACTTATTTGGGCAAGAGTGACTTCCCAGCAGTGCCAGTCCTGCCAGCCAGGGCAGGAGCACAGAGCAAGGTACAGGAAATTCTGGTCACCCAGAAAATGGTCTTGCAGATCTGACTTTGATCAGATTACTCACCATCAGAAGCTGCACCAATGTCAGTGAAAAGTGAGCATTTGCAGGGTGGTCTCAGTGGCAGTGCAGTGACAGGATGTGCAGGTGGAGCAGCCCCAGCCAGAGGTGCTGGGTGGTCCTGAGCTCCTGTGAGCCCTGGGGTCACCAGAGTGTGCAGGGGCTGCTCCAAACCACCGAGCTGCCATCAGTGCCCTCACTGCCAACAACAGCCTCTCTGGTGCACAGCTTAACCAACCTGCTCTTCAGTGCCAACGTCAGCCCACGTGGCTTCTGCCAGCCCTTAATTCTGACAAATGAACTGTTTGTGTGGCCAAACTGCAGAACTGATCCTAACACAAACCACTGGGTGAAAATGTATTGACTTAAGATCATTTTCTCAACTAGTCTGCTGAAAGAATGGGAGGGCATCTTAAGCCAGGACACTCACCAAAATTTAAGATGCAGACATTCACGATCAGCTCCATAAGAGCACTGTCTTAGGGAACACCCCTAAGTATGCAATACAAGCTCTAGACAATCAAAACACTCCCTCACATACAGGGACACCCCACCTCCTCTCCTCCCCTGCCTATTCCAACTCTGGATATTTCCCCACCAGAAACAACTGCAGTCTTTAATAGCTGATGGCTTTGCTACAAACTGTTCTAATCCTTGGCCAGTAAAATAAATCTGTATAGCTCCTTCAAAGCAAAAAAATCTGAGGGTCTGTGTCTTCTCCCAAATGAAGAATCACATGCTTATCCAGCAGTGGAAGAGCAGCTCAGTTAAATCTAAGACCTGCTAGTTCCTTGCTTTCCAGTAAAGATAAAACTGTTCTCTTGTCTGCAGGAGTTGTACAGAAGACTACAGTCATTTACACAACCTAAACTGCAGCAACACCTACTATTCCTCAGCTTGCAATAACAGTCAGTGCCCAGAAATAGCCCAGAACTCCCTAATACCTCCATAAAAAACCATTACCCAAAATAAACCCATACCATCTTACGAATATTTAAGCCATACACTGAATCTTCTGTCTATTACTGTTCCAGTCACAAATGAAGTTGGAATTATTCCTATCTTAAGTGTCTTTTACCACCTGAAAAATATCTGCTGCAGCCAGCTCAGCACAGACCTGTGAACGTAGCCAGGGCCAGCAACTGCAGCACACTGATAGCAGCAGGGAGCTTTCCCAGATGTCTGTAAAATATGTCTGGCCACTGAGATGCTGCTGTCCAAGCACTGTTTTGACATTTTGAATATGTCAGCTCCCCAGGCCAGACATGCTGTCTCACAGGTACGAGCGACAGACAGTTAATGTTGTAACTTATTAACTCCAGGCACACTTATCTTTCAGCCCTGACACCTCAATACAGCACAGCTGCTCCAACACCACTTTCCCAAATCTGTGCTTAAGCATGATACATCTGCCCAACTCACAGCAAGGGTCAACTGTCCTGTTTTCCTTAATAATTTATTAAGAGCTGGCAGGAGGTACAGCTTTGCTGCTCTGTTCAGTTGTTCTAATAAACCACATGGTTGTTGCCCTCACAGTTTTCTTGCTTGCAAGTGTTTGAGGTCTTGCAGTGCTTTCTCACGCAGCTTCATGAAAACAATGTATATTTTTAGAATTTATCTGTGTGTTTACATTTTTCTCCTCTGGGTGGAGAAATGTGATGGACGGTGATGTTCACCATCCAGGTCCAAGAGGTGGCAACCTGTGTAGCCAATCTCTTGATCTTTGTAGAAATATATATAAGTATTAAAGTCAGATAATTAAAGGAGAGGAGCTCTCCCTTGACCTGCTGTGCCTGCCTCGTTCATCAGGCCACCCTGAAACTGGCACAGTTGGTTTCAGGCAGCAAACGAATTTCTGCATAAAATGCAAACGTGTACAAAGACAAGAGCACAGATCCAATGGATCAATATAACTGGGCTGCTCAGGGATGGCAGAGTGCACCGGATGCTGCTGACAAAGATCTTCTCCCCCCGTGCCCAGCCCATCTCTGAAAGCCCCACACAGCCCGTGCTGAACCACAGCCTCACACCCACTTCCCCAGCGGATGCTGCTGTGGAAGCCTCCAAGAGGGCACCCCAGGAGGTACAGCCTGCCTGTGATTTTCAGTCTAATTACACTCATGGATGTGGGTTATTTGTAGTTCTAGTGATGGGGGAAAAAAAAAAGAAAATTACACATGTCCTTATGCAACGTTTTAATAGAGCTGGAGGAGTCTATATTTATAGAGTAACCAAGTGTCTTAAACAGCTACGTAAAAAAGCACATGTAAGGAGACAGTAATTCACTTGAGAGTATAAGCATTGCATTTATAGGGAAAAAAACGTTCTGTCTGACAACCACTCCAGTCATCTTCTGTTATGAGAACAATCTGCCTGAATATTTATTATCTGACACAGGACACGGTGTAAAGAATCAGCAGGAAGACCCTGAGCACATTTAAAGATCAGGCTCATTTGAAGTGTCCAGACAAGTAAGTTAGCAGAAGAAAATTAAAGCCTGCACAGTAAGGAACATGTTCCAAAGTTAAAGGAGCAGCTGAGGAGAAGAGTTCAGGGCCAGTTTCAAAGCTGAGGTGGGTGCTGCTATGCTGTGAACAGAGATCAGCCAGTCAGCACAGTGCACAAGGGCTGCACGCTGCACTTGGAGCTATTGCAGCTCATCGAGCTGGAAATACACATCAAAGCACTTAGAAAAGACAGAGACACGGTGGTGGGCCAGCTTAAGTGGTGTTGGCATAACCCCACTAACAACAACAACAAGAAGAAAGCACATTCTCACCAGATACTGCACTGCACACAGGAAAAGACACCCATGCAGTCTCTGCTCTCAAAGCAGGGCTGTTCAGGGATAGCCACACTGGGGAGCCATCAGATGCTGCTGTGAGCAGCAGTTCAGGTCTTCACCCTCCTGAACCCTTCTGCCACCACCCAGGGCCCCCCCAGAGGGGGGCACAGCCTGGCTCAGAGCTGGGGTCATGGCCTGAGCCTTTCCATCCTGCTATTCTCATGAGAAGGATCCTTCACAAGAATAAACTGAGGACACCAGGAGGCTATGAACACAGCCCTGGGTCTTCCCAGAGGGAAAGGGAGAAGACAAGGGAGAATCAGCTTTAAGAAAATCCAGCTAAAAATCTTGAGGGTAATATAATGAGAAGCAGCCTGTATAGCTTCATACAGAATAAAGCCTGCCAGACAAATTTAATTGCTTTATTTGTTCTTTGATAGAGTTACAGGGAGAGTAGATTAAAGAAACACAGAGGAGGTCATATTTTCTGGACTTCAGGACAGCATCTGTGTCTCACGAAATCCTAATTGAAAAATTAATTCAAAAAGACTTGGGAAGGGGCAAGCAGAGCACTGGAATTGAGAACTGGCTGCAGGACTGTAAACAAATGATAATGATAAACAGCACTGTATTGAGCTGAGGGGAGGTCATATTGAACTAATTCATTAATGACCTGGGATGAGGATTAAAGAGCACACCAACAAGATCTGATGATTGCATTACAGCTCGATTGTGTCTGACGGATGCAGGGCTGCCATGAGGTGAAGAGGACACGTCCAGCACCAGGATCCTGCTCCCAGGCCCTTGGCAGGCAGGTCTGGCACACTCCAGCCACAGCTGCCTGTCATCCATGGCCCTCACCCTGAGCACACAGCACAGCTCCTGCCCCCAAAGACCACCCTGAAATAACCACGACTTTCTGCTGCCCAAGAGCCAAACGAGATGTGTGGCAGCCCCTGGCACAGGTCAGGAATGCAGGAGTGCACTGACAAGAGGAAGGCTGAGACCTCCCATTCAAGCACAGCCAGGACAAGAAAAATCCCACCACTAAAAATAACACAAACTCCTTAAATCCCACCAAGTCGTGTTTTCATGATCTCCCTGATACAGCTTAAAAAATTGTGGTGTTATGGATTGAAGTCCCTGATAAATCCATTTAGGACCAGACACTTCCTGTGCATGAACTTACCACATTCCAATCTTTATGACAGGGGAGAAGAAAAGAAAAGAAAGAAACAAACAAAAACTCTGAACCCAAAACAAGAGATACAACAAAAGAAAAGATTCCCAACTAAATGAACAACTTTTTGAAAAAAATTGAATGAAATTTTTAACAAAAGAACTTGGTAACACTGATCTTTAAAGGATGAAATAGATAATTTACTACTTTTAAGTACAGCTGCTGATTTTCAGCTTTGGAAGTACTGAGGGTTTAGCACTAGACTTTGGGTTTTATCAATAAACGACAGGAAAAGATAAAGAATATGCAGGTAGAACAGCAGTTTTGGCTCCCTTCTGCAGTTTTCATGCCAGAACTAAAACATATTTTTCCCAAATAACAGAACCTATCCATCATTTTTATTATGAGCCTGGATGCAGATCCAAGTTTCATCACTTGGTAAGTTAGAAAAACTCTCATTAGCATCTGTGTGTGTAGGGAGCCCATAAGAACAGCTCATTAACTCATTAAAGAGGATTCTCACAGAGATTAGCTTCGTCAATCCTTCATTTAGCTACCAATCCATTCATGTGATGCTATTAAGCCCCTCATAAACAGCCAAGTACTTAGTAATACACTGTAGGAGCTCAGGTTTGAACCCTATCCTGGTGCACACTGCTACTGTATTTGTGCTGCACCACTATGGAAATCACTGCAGCCCCAGAAGGATCATTTAATTCCAAATGACAGGCTGAAGACAAGATGGTGTACTAAGATGGGACACAGTAACAGTACCCAATCCCCATGATTTCAAACCATTCTTAAACAAACCCTGCTCCACATTACACATTTGATGACATGACAAGAAACATGTAGAGGCAAAAGAAAGGGTCACAGTGATACAGTGCAAAGCAACTGCTGCTCGTTGCCTGAATGGGGAAGCCATCAGTGAGGAACCTCACATCTCCCTCCCTTACCCTCCAGGGTTTTCTCCTTTTCCTTCCCTCTAACCCCTCTTCTGTGCATCACTGCTGTCACACCATCTGCAATCTATTTTCAATAAGCCACCTCTGCACAAACAACACATCTGCCTCTGCCAGGAGAGGCTCCCTCTCTCTTCCAGCACTGCTTTGGCTCACTACAGTCACGATGATGACAGAGAGGCAAAATCTGCCACTTCCACACATCAGACAGGTATTGTGTGTTGGTAAACAGCAATTGTCATCCAGATGGCCCTACAGCAGCTTCATTTTGCAGTGGCCTCCAGATGCCAGGGTGACAATCACCCCTGTAAGAACGTGAGCATGAGTCCTTCCATTCCTGCCAAAGCCTCTCCACTCCCTGCACTGCAGTCAGTGCTGCTTCCACACAGGAGGTGTCAGAGGATTTCAGCCCATCTAAATTCAGAACTTTCATACAGATGCACAGTTTTAATTTCAAGCTGAATAATTCAAAGGACATTAATTCACTCCCATCTGCTTAAATGAAAGATCTGTAAGATCCTAATCAGCTTGTATGTCCATAGTACCCTTCTCACCAAGAGCACTGGGTTGGTTCTGGCTGTGGCTGCACATGAAAGGCCCCACAACTCTTCACTGCAACTCACTTAGGATCAGCTCACAAACATTCAGCTCAGACCTAGCAACTGCTCTGTCACATCCAATCCACTCTGGAAAACATAAAATAATCTCTGTTACTGGAGGATAAACATGGCAGCTTGCAGGATGTGCAGGGGAGGCAGCTGTGCAGCAAGTGGCTTTCCAGATTTCAAGAACTCAGACAAAAGATGCTATTAATGGCACTTGGGGCTGGAGGGGGGGAAATCCTTGAATGTAAAGTTTCAAGTCATTGCACATTGATGAAGAGGAGTAAACAACAAGAAAAACTTGCCCACAGTAAAGCATTTTGTGAAAGGGAACTCCACAGCTTGATAGTATCACAAGCACCCTAGGAATCTGGAGAATGAGACGGGAGAAACTGTGGGGAGACTGAAGATAAAAACTGCACACTGCATGGTTCATTTTCCTGTAATTCCTTTTATTCATTGCTATAATCAACTTGACATGCAAAGCTGTTCCCAATTTACTGACAGCTTTTCAGCTGACATCTAGTTCTCAAGGTATTTTTTTTTTTAAACTTAAATAGCTAATTATTCATCGCCTTAAACCAGGATATACAACAATGTCAGGAAATCATCTGTTCAAGTTATATCAAAAAGCCTTTGGGGATTAGTTCATCTCTTTTGTATGCTGCAGAAAACACTCACTTGTAAACAATTAAATCATCATTTGAAATCTGTCTACACTTTTAGCATCTCTGAATGTAGCCTGAAAAACCATATAAACAAGTACCTTATTGCTGCATCTAGAACCCAGAGCTGAAAGGTTCCTCCACAGTATCTTATTTGGTAAAGGCTGAAGGCTGAATTTACAGGCTAACATAGGCTCTCTGTAAAACCTGTAATAAAACATCTAAATAAATGCAACAGCTGCTTACGGAGACCAGAGTCACACTATTCTCAAGTTATGCTGAGAGCAAAAGACATGCCATGAGAATATCAACACATTTTGGCACAGAGACACTTGATCTCCATGTAAAAGAATCATGGCTGATAGAAAAAAAGCATTTAAATTTAGCCATAAAGGCTCAGCCTTTGGCCTGAATCTACAGTAACCAAACCTCACAGTACCCTGCTTCAAGATGCAAAGCTCCCACAGAACACACATTAGAAGAGACTGAGGGACATCACTGGAGCAGAAGCATTTAAAACTGGTTTTAGATTCCTGCTTAATCTCTTTCTTTGTGGTCTCCTACTAATTCCTTGACTGCATTTTTAAGGGCTGCAGCTTTGTGGAATACAAACACAATGCAAGCAGAACATTCCATAGGAAGAAGCCTCTTTTAAGTGTGTCTTGGGCTGGGCACTGTAGCAGAAACTGAGCCTGGACAGTGCTCGTGTGCACATCTCATTACAGCTGTGAAGATGCAGCCTGAGAGCTTCCATCATCACCCCTGAAAGAGAGCAGCAGTATGCCACTACCCACAGTGCTCCTTAGTTTGGAGAATTTCCTTGGGGAAATACATATTTTACCAACACACTGGTCACTCAAGGTTTTCGTTACAGTTATCCCTATGCTCAGGAATTTAACTCTCTCTTCTATTTCTCCGAATCAAAAACCTGTAAAAGTATTGAGATGAAAGACAAACTTGCTGTCACTGCTTCATCACTAATTGTGTGATTTCGTGGCTTTAGTACCTTGATAAATGTTTTGGCTAATTCATTTGAATCACTGCAGCCATATCCTTTTTATGATACAATTGCTGACCCAGCCAAGAGAACAAAACAAAACAAATTATCTTCCTCACAGAATGAAAGCCAAGAAGGTCCTTGTGAAACTACAACTTCCTTTCAGCTAGTGGAAGAAAACACACAGCATTCATAAGGGCACAGAGACAGAGGGGATGCAGACAACACATCATTGTTTCAGAGAGGAACTGCTCCAGAGCCAAGAAATCCGCTGAGATGGGATCACTGAGGCACAGAGCCCTCACCTCTCTGCCACCCAGGGTGTCTTTGGCCACAAAAATGGGCCATGGGCACTTTCTGCCAGCAAGTCAGTGCCCAGATACAGGACAGTTACTAGGGTGGAAATTAAAAATATGACAAGACAGGAATGACTTTTATAGATTTCAAGGGTGTTTCCCAACACCTTGAGTCTCAAGCTGCACAGAAAAACTCACCCAGTACTAAAGGCAGAATCATCCCAAATTCCCAGAGGAGAGGTTTGGGTTTATTGTTTGGTTATTTGATTTTTAATTAAAACTGAGGAGTACATACTTCAGTTTCTGACATGGTACCTTCAAGTAAATCAACATGGAAACTGTAAACTAGTGGGAAGTTGAAGGCAGGTTCTCACCCAAGCATAAGGAAAAGTTTCCTACTTGCTGGAATAAAGCAGAACTTCTGAGAAGAGTGCAGACTGATCATCCAGGCTTAGTAAAAAAATAATTACAAGAAATTGCTATACAAACAACATCTCCTTTGATGAAAATACCATCCCTGATCTAAAGCGTAAATAAACACTTTTGCTCTGTCAGAGGCAGATAATTTACTGAACACTACATTGCTAATGGCAATATTATACAAGACACAAGTGTTTCAGACAAAAAAAAAATAAATCTGAAGTAGGTATTTCTCATTCTAACAATTCTGCAACTGACAGGTGACTGCTGGGCTGCAGATAGGAAATTCAGCTTTATCTGAGAGGAAACACACCTCAGCTCATTCTTTTGGCAGCTCCCGAGAGCCACAGCTCCTTTAAGGGAAGTCAATCAAACACCTCTCAAACTATAAATAACAAGATTCCTGTATTTGCAAAATAATGCAGTTTTTCAACATTAACGTCCTCCTAGAGTAATTCTATTCTTAGAGAGGTAACAAGTTTTAAAATACAAAATTTCCACAGCAAAATCTGTCAATGTAATCAATAGTGTTCAGTTCATTCTAAGGCAATGGCTTTGTTGGTTTTAAAGAGTCTACTAATAAACTTTCAAAAGAAGTAATTTAATGTATTTGTATCACTTTGATTGAAAATAAACTGAAAATTTCAGGGGAAATCAACCATAAGTCTATTTGAATATGAGCTAACATTGCTCCTGCCCAACCATGCATGTATGTTTGAGCTGACACTGCTCATGCCTATCATGTACCACACCTGTATCAGACCAGAATTTGACTCCGAGGATGTTTTTAATTTGAATTAAAAAAGAGCAAGTCACCACATCTGACTTTTGAAAGGGCGTAAGGGGTAGGTTTGTAAAGAAAGGATAATCAAAATAGCAATCACTGGCTTTTTAAACAGATGTCTTTGAAAGCAACCAAACACACCCTTTCCATCCATTCACTCATCCCTTAAAGGCCAGGAGAAAACCTGTCCCCCTGAAGCACAGCTCACTATCTGAAGACAGAACAATGGTATTTCTTGCTTACTGAGAGAGCCCTAAGCTATGCAGAAACCTAATTAATGCACAGCCCTTCTGATCTGTTTTAATGGACTGAAGGTTAGGAAACTTTACGACCTTCTTCCACATGTGCTAATCAGGATCTTTAAATAGTAATGGATGGGCCTTCTCCTCAAGTTCTGCTAAAAAAGACAGCTCATTTCCGAAAAAGGAAGCAAGGAAATGAGCCTCTGAATTTTTGATTGCTAGCTGAGGAAGAGCAATACACAAAAGCTAAAAAGGAGGAGTTAAAATGCCGAAGTGAGATGACTCAGAGTACTGCAATTAAAGAGCTAAAACCTGCAGACAGCCCCAGGAGGACAGGAGCAGAGGCCAGGGTGGTCTGGCTCACATCAAGCCTGGCCATGATTTTCTGGAAGTAAGGAAAGATCCAGATGAGAAGATCACCAATGAGGAGATAAAAATACCATAAAGTGAGGTTTGAAAGATGGAATTAATAAGCACTTTACTGCAGCAGAAAGGAAGCACTACTCCCCATGAACACTGGGACTCATTCATTCCAACACTGATGTGCTCAGCACTACCCCAACACAACCAAAATGCCTCTTGACCATTAAGAGGTTTTAATCCTTTACTCTGTTTATACTCACAGATATGGAAGTCTCTATTTCAGAGCATTACTCTGCTCTGAAGTGACCACAAAAGATGCCCACACCCTTCCCACCAGGACACACATTGCAATGTTTTTTTGACCAATGCTCTCACAAAACTTCAGATGGACTGGATTATTTGCCTCCCTATTCTGCACCACAACGGTTGTGAAAACCTTTCTCTGAATTTACCAGAGCAAGTCCTTTATGCCTTCAACAACTTAAGGCTGTAGGAAAGATTTAAGCCTAAATTTCTCATGAAAAATTAAAAATGAAATTTTAAGAGAGTACATTCAGTAACATGAGTTGATCACCTACTTAGAAGCCAAAAGAGTGTATTTTTTAAAATGCTTAACACTTCATAAATCCATTTAACTACTCAGTAACTTTGCTTTTTGTATTAATTTCTCCAAAATCCACTTTCTTACTGCATGGGATGTAAGAGCAATTAGCATGCTCTTTCCTTTCACATGTGCATCCTGGGGAGAAAACAATGCCATATAAATCAGACTTTCACTGAACAGGGAGATTATTATATCACTTTACAACAATCTACTACACACTAATTCCTTCCAGTTTAAAGCCAAGCATGCCAGCTGATGGTGTCTAAGGCAAAAGTATCAGGGCAATGAATAAACTCCAACAGCAACTCAAGTACAGGTCTTGAAGGCAAATCCTTTGGTCCTGCACAATCAGCCCTTGTTAATGGCAAGGCAGAGAGCTCTGAGGATGCCAACACTCACTGTGCTGGCATCCTACAACCTTGGCACCAGGGCTCTAACTTTGTTATTTCCCCGAGGAGCAGCGATTTTCTTTGTGCAGCAGCAAGGCAGTGTGTCTTTCCAAGGGTGCCTTGCAGCCAAGTTTTACACTTTTGGTGAAAGAAGGCCACTGAGTGTGGCTGCCAGCAGCATCCCAGGGACTGACAGGGCTCCCTGTCAGGCTGCCCTCACCTGTGACACCAGGGGGACATTAACACCTGGGATTATTACACAGGGAGGCAGCCAAATTAAATGAATAGTGATTATGAGGTTTTAGCAGCAGTTATGAATGTTGCAGGGCCTTGCATTTCTTTTCCTTGGACCAAAAATGACTTGAATGAACCCCAAAGAAAGCTGGGACTGACTCCTGAAATTAGCAGTTACCCAAGAGAGCCAACCCTCAAAAGGCAGCTGGGACAGGGCTAACCTGAGACACCAGCTGAACATCTGCCAGACTGTCTCTGTTTACACACCATTTTGCCTGTAGTTCTTGCAAAACACTAGCCAAATTTCTTCTCTTTTCACTGCATGAAACAATGGAGGTATTTGCTTTTCAATTTTTAGGAGGCCACCAACAGCTTTAGTGTAACCAGAACATTTTGAATTGTATTTTCCAAGTTCTTTGTAACAGACTCAGACACAGTCAAGCCCACTGAAATTCACAATTTAAACAGATGCATGTACAAGGTAAATCAAATCCAGTATTTTGCACCACAGTATATTTAAACATTTCTGAGCTGATATCAGGCACTGCTTAAATCCCATCTAGATAATGAATTGATAGGAGCACCTACAGCTCAAAGCTCTGGGCAACTTCTGCATCAAGAACAAGTTGCAAAGAGCAATGGAAGGTAACTAGACACATCCAGGGCAGGACTGGAAGCAATCTGCACTAATGCAGGAGTTTGGAGAAGCAGAGCCATTCTGCACTGCTCTGCTCCCAAAGGAGCCAAAGGCAAGGCCAGTGCAGTCAGCAGACCAAGAGTTACCCCATCCTGCTTGGTCTAGTGCTTAGAAATATAAACAAGTGCAAAACAAAACAGTGGTGTTAGGGAAGCAACCTAATTTACAAGTCTTTTTTACTGTCAGGTGTGAATATCAGTACGAGCAGAGGTCTGAAGTACACCATCACAGAGTGTTCTGAAAGTGATAGAAAGATCCCCAGCTAAAAAGAAGCAAAGCTCTCCTACACCTTAATATGTAATGCAAAAGCTCTTTACTTTCCTTCATACAAAAATGACAGAGCTAAGTTGATCACTCACAGACTATCAATTAACATGTTCTTGTTCACATCCTCCCAACAACAGCCAACAGCTGGCAGCCAGTGGTACCCCTTGTCACAGATGACCTGCACACCATGGCCACTTTAACCATGAAGCCAGCAGGAGTCATACAGATGGGCCCTAAAATATTCTATACACTGTCATTGAAAATTGTGGCCAAGAGCAACTTGAATTGTGCAGCTTACAAAAATCACAACAGCCTACCCACGGATCAGTAAATAGCAAGGATAAGCAACTTGTTATTAATAACTTCAACCAACCTACAGAGTGCTTATCAGGAGAGGACTTGTTTGGGATTTCTGCAGGGTGTATTTAGGTATTTCTGCCTGACGTAGCTTTTATGTCAAAGAGGTAACACAGCAGAGCTCACTGAACATAATTTGTGCTCACTATGCAAACCACAGCCAGCTGTGAATTTAGTAAAATCCTTATTGCAATAACAATATCCCTTCAAGCATGAAAGTCATAGTTCCACTTTCAGGCTTAGTCAGTCGACTTAGAAAAAAGGAGGGGAGGGTTGAGGTAATAGTGTTAATGGTGTTTAGGTGATCAAGTTGAAAACATGAGGAACTGAGTAGCTCCTACAAAGCAGGTCTGCTCCTCTTTGCAGCTGCCCCCAGCAGAATCTCCTGTGGAAGGGCCCAAGCCATGGGCTGGGGCTCTGATCCCAGCCAGGCTGGGACACCAGCCCTGGCAACCCAGGGAAACACTACTGGCTTTTGGTAAAGATGAATGATGCATCACACACACAAAATGAACTGCTGACCTTGTTCAAAATCTTGGACACACCCTCCCATCACCATTTCAGAGCCAGCCAGCTGCTCCAGTTTTCCATTCACTTGGCAAATAACTGAATTTTTCAAAACTGATGAGACTACCTGCAATGACTGAAGGTAGTACTATCTGTGGATAACACGGAGAGAGAGAAGTCTTCTTTGATGAAAAGAAAACAAGGATCCAGACAAACGAGGGCAGATTCATGCTGCCAAGAGATGAGGTCTTCATTTCTTACTGTAGATCTGCCACCAACCCTTTGTGAGGCCTTGGGTGTACCTTTCATTTCCTCATCAGATGTGGCAGCATATTCATATACATTTACAAGGCACTACACTTGTACTGAGGTTAAAGAAAATCAGGAATCTTTGTACCAGATCATCTTACAGATTTCCAGCATTACTATCAAGTGGATTACTCTAACCTAATCCAATTTAAAACAATTTGATGGGAAAAAAGCCCTCAGATATTTTAAATTGATACTACAGCCCAATCTCAGCAAAATATCATGGGGGTACCTCCTTTGCCTGAGGGCTCTCACCCTTTCAGAGTTCAAAAGCTCACCACAAAAACAGGTGTGACAGCATTTCAAAAAAGGCTGCAACCCCATTTTCTTGTCAAGCTGCAATCTGTAGTTTGCAACAGAGCAACTGAAATGACAAAAATCACTTTTGTGATAATCTCTGCATTTATCTTCTTTTTCAAAATCATGTAATATGGCTTTACCCTAAAGGGATGACACCTGAAATGAACATAATCATAACTCCTCATTGGCCTATTAAATCAAATCTGTAGGGAGATAAAAGTTAGCAATAAAAAAATAACTTAATTCCTACTTAAAGTTGGGTAGAAATTTCACTGTATTAATTGAAATCAGTTTGCAGCCAGCCCTTGCTCTCTGCCTCAGTAAACTGCATCCCATTGATGCAACACTGTGGAAATGAACCAAGCTCCAGCACTGCTGCCTCTCAGACAGTCCCAGCCCCAGCTGATATCCACTCCAGGGTGCCTTGGCCAGTGTTCTCACTGCCTTCCTTGCCCCAACACTGGTACCTATCCCAAAATCCCATAAATCAGGCATCCAGATCCCACACACGGCAGCATCCCCTGAGCAAACATGCAATAATACATTGGACTTTGTTGTTGCTTAAATGCTGTGTTTGCAGAATGGAGCAATAAAACTTCTTGCAGGTCATGCTGGCAGGCTACTAAGTGGGAAATTGCATGTGAGAAACAAGGGGCTCCCAAGATGATGTAAGTAGGAAGCAGTGGTGATCCCAATGGGGGACTGTCCCACTGAAGGACACACAGCTGAGGTTTCCAAAAGGGGCCAGCTTCACTCAAAACTGATGATGTCTTCATGCCTAAGCGTCAAACGCTCTTCAAAATTACAAGTGTTAACAAATATTCAACTGGGACTTAACTAAAAAGTGCCAAATGCCCTCTGGATGGTGCCAGAGATCTGCACTCCATTGAAGTTCTTGAAAATCGTGGGTGGTTGCACCCATAATGAAGTGGGTTCCACATATGTACCCCAAAAATCCCAAGGCTCAGCTTGGGAGCAGTCTTCACTTTAAATGATGGATCTTGACTGCCTAGCATCACATTTCAACAGAAAACCAATTGGAGACAGACGAGTGAGAGAAAAAAATAAAATAAAATACACCATTTGCTTCTCACATGTGATGTTGGTTCATCCCTGCCAATAAAAACAGCTGAGATGCTCCTCATTGTGTCTATCTAACCACTGACCTTTAAAAGAACAAGTCACTTAGTTTCAGAACACTCAAAGTTCCTGAAAAATAAAATAAATTTGTTCTGTCACCAGAGGACATGTCATCACAATGAGTAGATATATAATGCCATAGGCATCAGCAGCAGCAAATTACTTTCAGCACTACACACACTACACAGATTATCTGAGCAATTATTTATGCCAAGCTGTGAGGTGCTGAATGTACACCATGGATGATGTTCTGAGCTGGCCAGCTCCAGCCACTACAGGAATGTAAACCATCCCTCAGCAAAACCCAACACACAGAGCAGCCCTGCCCATGTTTACAGGACAGGAGACATTTCCACAGCCCCCTGGCTGTGTTCAGCCCTGGCCTCACTGCAGCACACATCTGTACAACAATAACAACTTTCTTAAAACCATGTAGCCCAGTACAATGACATATGTTAAATATAGCCATGAGAGAGCTGGGAGCAGAAATCCATGAATAACTGTATTGATTGCAGTAAAGAAAACCTGGACGTATTTGGAGTGGAGACATTTCCTGATGAAATTCTTTCCAATTGGTAAAAACACAGACATTGTCTTACACCTTTCCACGCACTAAAACAGTAAAACAAAACTCCAGACACTACTGTTAAGAGTTCAAGTATCTGTTCAGCTATTGCTGCAGACAGGGACAGAATATGGATCTTCTAGCACAAAGAAAATCTGATGCTTTGAAATTAACTGTAATTCTTAATATCAAACAGAAGTTGGAAAATTTGAATTTAGATATACGAAAATTCTAGATAAAATTTCTCAAATGTTTTCTGTGCTTTCACTTTAGGAGATAAAGAATTTACTCTAATGTCCACATTATCCTGCATGTAATAGTCATTACCAGATACTGGATATTCAGACTATATTGTAAGTGATGGGATAGAACAAGGGACAACAATGCTGCGAGGGTGGCAGAGCAGTAGTGTCAGTTCTGGCCTCTAGTTCTTTAAAATCTTACACTGAGTTTTCACACATGGAACTATGTTTTCCAATGTTAACTGCTCTGTTAATAAATAAATTAAAAGTCAGGTATTCTACACTGACTGTCCAGGCTGTATGTGAAATTCCTCAAGACTGTGGCTGAGACACAGCCTAAGCTTGATTTTACTACCCCTGAAAATTCAGGCAGTTATTTTATGCAAGTATTACCGGTTTCAAGAATTGGCTCTATTTGCCAACAAACGTTAGGAAACTTCCCCACAGACAACTCTGGCCCTCTGAAAGGAAGAAGCAGCACTTTTGAGAGTCACCTCTCGTGGCAGTAACTTGCCTGGTTATCCCTTTAACACTCCTAACTCTGTGTGCTGCTGGCCCCAGTTCTCCCCGCTACAGAAGGTGACAGGAGCCAGCGCTGGGCAGCTCCACAGCTGGGCCATTTTGTGCCATTTTTGTGGCCAGCAGGCAGCACTGAGAGCAAACAGGAACTGGCTCAGCCTCGGGCACAGGGTGCCACGAGCACCCAGCAAAGCTGGACTGAGGCTGTGCACAGAGAGCCCAAAGAGGAAGCGCCGCAGCAGCGAGAGTACGGCGCACGCGGCTGGGGGAAAACTAAAACCAAGAGTGGTTAGAAGATGAGGAACAGGGGTGACAGCCAGGGAAAGGGAGGGAGAGGTAGAGATAGTGAGTTTAAAAGTGGGAAGCTGAGAAAGATTTTTACAGGAAGCACAGACGGGAGGGAGCTCGTTCTCTTGAGCATCTACCTGTCTGCAGGGGCTGGCAGAACACAGCGAAGCACCCAACGCTGGCATCATCTCCATGACAGGCACTTCAGCAAAAAATAAAATCTTTCTCTTCCTGAAAGTTTAAGCTCTGCCCTGAAACATAATCCTCTGCTGTTTGCTTTTCTGCTCGTCTCCTTCCATCAATCATTTCAAGCATGAGGAACCTGCAGTCCTTGCTGTACCCAACACAGTTTCACTAACGATACCTCTGCTACCTTATCCAAAAGGTCAGAATTTCAAAATCTGCATTGTAGGACACATCTAAATTCCCTTTTGAAGAAAAGGCCAAAAAATCCGTAATGAACATGCAATAATCTATATTGCTGCTGTGTTTATCAAACTTCTTCAGGGAATCCTCTGCATAACATTTAGAATCCCTCTGCACAAGACTTTCAGCCACGCATGAATTAGATTTGCAGTGAAAAAACAAGAAACCCGTTCTTTTCTCAACAGACAGATGAAACAGCAATGTTCTAGCACAGAACAGCCCCCCTATACCCAATAGTACTCTTGCCTTGTCATTTACTCACATTCAGATGTTCATCTTTCTGTTACCTAAGCAGCAGCATGGAAGGTTGCTGTCACACTAACCCATACTGTGTGAAACAGAGATTTTAAGCAGGTAAGCAATGTTGAGATTATTTTCACACAACAAAGTAAGGAGACAAGAGTAGTACATCCTGACCAGTGGCTCAGGATCATTACTTTATACACAAGCTTGGTGCAACTGAGAAATCAACACCAACACAATGATAGCCCATAACAACTAATTACTGTAAGACAGAAAGTGCTTGCAATCAGAGTATGTGTGCAGGAGAGCACAAATGAAACCTGCAAGTGTGCAGGACACACAGCCTTTTTACTTCAGATGAGCCTGGCAAAAAAAAAAAATTACAAAGATAAAGACAGAGGCGACCCACATTGTTATCAAAGCCCAGTTTAATTTATTTTTCCATTTGTTATGCCTAGAATATTTGGGCAGGTAAAAGCAAATTTATTTCTTTTTCCGAAGCTTTTGTTCTCTCTGCTCACACACATGAACATGAGACAATGTTTAATGCCTGTTCTTCCCTGGAAGCTCCAAGGAGCCCCTTGCCTGAGCAGAGCTGCTGAGGGATGTGATGCTCAGCTGCCCTGACCCTGCAGGGTGGGTGTCCTGCTGCTGGAACTCCTGGGAGCAGCAGCCCTGGGGTCACTGAGAGCCCACTGGCACAGCCTGCCCAAGGCAGGTGCACACAGGTGGAATTCTGATGGGTTCCCCTGCACTGCCAGGCTTTGCAATGTCCAATTTTACCTGGGCTGGCTGCTTTTGAGGCACTGTGAATGAGCCAACACTTATAACTGTGATTTTACAAGATGACTGAAGCATCACATCCCAAGCAGTGCCTGCAAAAGACTCCAAATGCAGATCAGGCCACAGAGCCCAGAGAATCCCAGAGAGAGAAAAGCTGTGCAGCCCCATCACACAAACCCATCTGGCATGGCCTTGAAATAAATCCTAATACAAGTTTCTCCCTGACAGAGTCCACATCAGGCCCCTTGCCCTCCAGAGAAACAAAACAGGCATTTTTGTATGGAAACACTCTGCTCCTTTGCCTCCCGTAGACTTTGAAATCACACACACTTATTAGTTATTCCATGCAGGCGTGTGAACCTTTGCACTTGGATGTTGAAGGAAAAATTTATCCTTGACATAAAAATCAATCACATTAACAGTGCAACTTTCCAAACTCCTGCAGGTTCACTCCAAAGAGAGCACTAATTCTTTTTTTAACTTTGAATGAGTCAGATAAAGTGTCTACTCAGGGCTTTGTTTGTAGGAATTAAATATTTATGTGAGATCCCTGAGAATTTTATGTAACAGCATTGCAGAAAATAATGTTCCCAGCCAATTTTTAGTTGAATTTGTATTCAATACCACAGCTTTTTCTTCTGGTATTGTATTGTAGCAACTGTTTCAGAGCTCCCAAACTCGTTCTTTTCCAAACTAGGAAAATTTGGCAAATTGATCAGAACTTATGAGATATTTAAAACATAAGGATAAATGGCAACGGGAAAAGTTTGACAAGCTGGTGAATAATCAGAAAGCTAAAGGAAGAACACCTTAGCAGAAAATGTTACAAAGAAGTAATTTATTCCTCACAGAGTAACAAGCTTCTATGAGATAAAATTCAATTTTTAAAAGGTTTACCATCCCTGCAGTTCGTGGATTGGTTTAACTATCACAGTTAGGAAACTGTGGTGATTTGTTGCCAACATAACATTTCTGAGAGGAGCAAACAGCAACATGTACCAAATCATGCCTGTAAATCAATCTGCTGAGAGACAAGAAGTGCTAAATGAACCAAAACTCCTAGTAAATAGTATGCTGTGGAATATCTCTTCAAAGATGGGTGCAAACAGAGTAACAGAGCTCTGAAGACAAACTGGTAGAGCAGTGTAAAGGTAAACCCCACAAAGCAGAGTTTCAGGACACACTAATAAAGCTCTAAGAGTCTTGCTGTCAAATCCAAGAGGTTTGAATAGAGAACAAGCAGCCTGCTCTGATGTTAGCTCCACAAAAGTCCTAGGACCAATTACATCTGTTAAAATAGCAAAATAGGCATTAGGAAGAGGCATTTTCCTGAACCATTTAGATGCAGCGAGGAAGAAAAGAGAAACTGAAAATCTGGAAGTGTGGGGAAAGCTGCAGCTAAACATTTCTTTTGTAACAAACTGCAGTTTCCTGAAGTCAAACAGATATTTATGTGCAAAGCTGCCTTCAAACCAGAAGCACATTCTCCTCTCTGGGTTTGTTTGCTTTGCCTTTTTTACAATGCAGACCATCGTTACGTGTCACACAAAAGCCCCTGAAAAACCCCACTGGGAGTGGGGGCCTCCCTGTGCTGAGCATATAGAAAAATAACATTCCTGCTTCAAAGAGAACTTACAAGATCCAAAGAGACAAAAGACTCAATCCAGAAAGAAAATGAGGCACAGAGGCCACCAAAGGCCACAAAAAAAGGTCAGCAAGAATAAAAACTTCCGAGTTCTGTCCCCCTGTGTGCAGTATTACCCCTGCAGAGTCAAGAGGTCTCCCAGCATCGACTGAGCCTTTCTCCCACTCCCAGTAATAAACTGCAACATCCTCTGAAGTCAGGAGGAGACACAGGACAATGAGGGAAGCCACTCTTGCACTGTGCAGAACAAAAGTCATCCCTATAGGGTCTGCCTCACAAGGCTTAAGTGTAGAGTTCACTTCTCTACAGGAACCAAGACAAAGATCACTCTATATTTAATTTAACTGAGGTGAATTTACTCAAGCGGTGCTGGACAACTTCACTGAGGCCTAAACTGCAACTTGTAACATTAATTTGAAATTCTTACTAGAACTCAGAAATTCAGGTTTATTAAATTATCAATGCTTTAGTAATCAAAAAATAATTCAGGCTATGAATTAATTTGAAATTATAAAACTAGAGACTCTTCACATAGTATTAATTTATCCGTCTTTGGATGCTTTATTTTGAATAGTGATTGGTTCATTACATATTCTTACCCTAAGATACATTTTAAATATGGTTTAAAATTCTAAAGACGGCATTACCAACTGAAATGTGGCAGCAAGAACTAATTTAAATAGAGAACAAATAATGAATACAGTGATAGCTTCTGAAAAACTGCCAGATAACAAAGAAAAACAAACAAGGTCAGCACCCCACTTGCTGTCATCTTGTATTTCTCCAAGTTTACTACAGGACTTAATTTGAAGCATAAAATAATACGCTTTTCTAACTGCAAACATGTTTTACTTCCTGAGAGAAGGCTCAGAGGTCACTGCACGTTACATTTTGCTGTCATATCTGTCCTTTCAATTTCTTCCAGCTAGAAAGATGCCAACAGGCAACAGGAACTACAGGTGCACAGGAGCTACTTTGTGCATCAGCTCCTGTAAGGTTTTACCAGGCATCACCCCTCCATCCAAGGGGGTCCTTCTGAGAAGTTGTTACCTCAGCTGAGGTTACACAGCTCTGTCAAACATCACTCAACCATGAGATGCTCCAACCACTCCCTACCCAGAGGACACTCAATCCTTTCTCCATGATGACATGCCCTGCCTGCTACTGAGAAGCAACTGATACACACAGGGAAAACATTTCTTCAGCTCTCTTAAAAGCAGAGGTAGAAGAAGCAAGCCAAGAAAGGAGGATCAGCTATTTATTTGACAAAGAGATTTTTTAACACAGCTCTTCAAACAAAGCTATCATCTTGGCGATACGAAGAACAGCTACCAATATTATTCCAGGCTTTAGAACCTCAGAGGAAACTCTCAACAAATGCACTGCAACAATAAAAAAATGGGTAATTTAGTTTGAATATTTAGTTATAATCTTTCAGGCAATGCCCAGTCATGGCAGGATGCTGCTCATCACTTTCTGACAACTTTCTCTAGCAGCATCCTGTCAACAGCTCTGGAATGGAATTGCTCATTACTGCTCTGCAGACTCACCAGTCCTCTCCTCTTTATCATCTCTTTTGCTGATAACTTCTATCAGACCAGCAAGAGATCAGTTTCCTTTGCAGAAACTGAACTATTTATGCTCCAAACCCTTGGTGACAGAAACATAAACACTGGGGGGAAAAATACAGAAATAGGCAAAAGATGGGCAGGATCCCACTACAACCTCTATAACCAAGGAGACTGCAAATAAATACAAGATATCACACTTCTATGCTGTTAGAAAGGTCAGCAGATTATCTACATTTGTTTTAGATAAAGACAGACTACTTCCCTTTCCAAGTCTTTACGTTATTGTGCTTTCTCTTCCAGCTATAAAAGAAAAGTTTGTGCCAATTATGTACTTTGTCATGGAGTGAACATGAAACAAAACTCAGCTGGCAGTTTTTGTTATAAATACCAAAGAGAAAAGTTTCAAAAAGGAAAAAAAAAGTAGCAGGCAGACACTACTTCTCAAACAACAGGGTAGGAAAATTTAAAGTTCCTTTAAAAAACCTGAAGGCTTTACATAGCCTGAACCTAAAATCAAATGTGACAAGAGCTTTTGGATGTGCTGCAAGACTAATAGCAACCATTTTGTTAAGAATAAAAAGTTGGTTTGCCACAGCAGCACAACTCTGTGCACAGCCTACATCTCCAAACACCTGAGCTGTGTATGAATACAAATTTCAGCTTGTTATTTGTTGAAGTTCTTTTTCCTCAAGATTCACTCTCCACAGATTCAGTGTCCTTGTCTTCCTCTATGCAACGAAACAATGTTCACTGGGAATCTAAAGCTGCTTCATGCAAGCATCAAAGTCCTACATCAGTCTTTTTATAGTGCAGCTGGGATGGGCTGACACCCTACTGCCTTTTCAGGGAGAGCATTCACCCTTTGATCTCAGCTTCACACAACAAGAAATCTCCTCCACCACACAGATATGCATATAAACATATCTGTGTATGTATATGCATACATGCACATATGCACACATAAGTAAGGGTGGCTGATTTGTCTACAAATAGGGTGCAGGGGAGCATTTATTCTAAGTGCATTTGTTTATACCATATTTGAGACAAGTGCATCTCACAAGCAGGGAGAAAACTCCCTAAGTGCTTTGCATTGGCAAAAGAAGCCTAAACATCAGCTCAGGATGTTGGTGCATCTGCCAGGGTGTAAATGTCACAGCACAGCACTCTGCACTGCCTTAGCTTAGGGCAGAGCTTGTGCTGCCTCTTGGGTGATGTGAACCAAAACTGAACTGCATTTCCAGTAAGAAACGTTAAAGGAAACATCAACCTGAGCTTAGAGAACAAAATGTCAGCTTGGTGAAAAGCTCCAGGTGACTCTGACTGCAGTCAGTCACTACCAATCACTACTAAATATTTCAGGGCTCACAGCTGTGCCAGGACTTTACAACTCAAAGGACAAATGCTGGAGCAAACAAGCCTTAAGGTGAAATCTTAACTCCTTCAAAGTAATAGGCTGGACTTGATGATCTCAAAGGTCTTCTCCACCCTAGTTAATTCTGTGATTCTGTAATTGGGAATTTTTCCACCAACTTCAAAGGAGTTGAGAATTCACTACATATTCGATGCTACATATTAAAGGATAATGGACACAGTCATTTTATTTGAACTCATAAGAGATCCTGAAAAGACAGAAATTAGAAATATCAAGCCAAGCATCCTTGAGCCCAGCTAACAGAAACATTAGCACCACATAAAGCTCCTGCACAGCCACGTGGGTTGAATCACATACAAATGTCTCAACAACAGCACTTCACCTACAGCCTGGGCTCCCTACCTGTCTGCCCTTTGATATTCCAACACACCACAAGCACAGACGTGCTCCACTAAGGCCAGAATATTATCCTGTGATATCTAACTTGCAGCTAACTTCCAGCTCCCCTAGAAACTCTAGTCTTCATTAAAGAGAATTCAACATCAGAAAATTCACAGTTTTCCTAAGAAATTCCTTGCACATTTAAGTGATTTTACTGTTAATACAGTTTATGGTATTTCACACACCGTTTGCAACCTCCCCATTATGCCATACCACATTATGCCACCATTGCAGTGCCCTTTGAGAAGATGTTGATAACCCCTCATTCATATTATTCAGTATCTGAAAGGACTGTGAGTTCATATCAAACATGAAGCATTTGCCAGGGTCCCTTGCTGCACAAATAAAAGCTACGTACCAGAAACACATTTCCAGAGGCAATATGGATAAGCACCAGCTACAAAGACACTACAGAGTGTGTAAGTGCATAATGTGAATTTCTACATCCACTTTTTTTTGCTATTGATCAAAGTTGGTCTATCTCTGCAAAAAGGCGACAAAACTGTTACTCAAATGCTCAGAAACAATGAATTATCTTTGTTCAGAAAAGGGACGGAGGAACAGAAGTGGAGCTGCACATCAGTGAGAATAAAAAATGAAAGGGAGAACAGGAAAATCTGATCCTTAGAAAGAAGAAAGGTGCGAGCAGAGAGGGAGCACAGACGTGGACATGAAAGCAAGTTTCCATGGCATGCTAAGGGGGGATGCAAACAGAAAGTTCATCTCTGCACCAGTGAGGAGCTGTCCTGCAGGTGAATCATCCACGTTTTGTGGGGTGGCTGAAGGTGCAGCCCCCAGCATTTCCAGCACAGCCCCGGGCAGGGACAGAGCACAGAGCTGAGCTTCCATGTGCCACTGCCCGGGGCTAACAGCAGCTGCAGCCCAGCCTGCCGGGGGGATAAACCAGCCAGCCCTCAGCACAAAGGCATTTGGGCAGCAAGCACAGCAACAGAGTTACCAAGAAGTCAGTCAGGAGTGGTAGCATAGTAACAGAAATCAGCTGCTCTAAAATAATTTAATCCTACACAAGTTGCTTTGAACTTCTCACGGGCAAAGTGACTAAAGTTACCTTCCAGTAGCAACTGATACCTCTAAAAATCCATGAAACACAGAGTCTGAAATCATTATTAAAACACAAGTCCTGGCAAACATATGTCAAGTGGTTTTTTATTTTTTTAAACACAACAGCAGTGTCTAAGTGGTCAGATTCCTCAAGCTTGCTCTAAAGCTTTAACACACCGCTGTCCTCTACAAACCATGACTTGTCTGTAGGCAAACTGTGAGAGCTGCCACATGTGGCACAGCTTCACTGAAGATCTGGACATTGTTTCTGGCTGCTCCTTCACACCTACCCCTGTCCAACTCTCATCTATAAGCATAAAGATCTTACTCGGGCAAAAAAAATTGTCTAAACAAGGAAAATAGGTGTAAAAAGAGCAAGAAGGGAGGCAACTTGACCAGAGTAATAGCAAAGAGTTGCTTTGTCACAACGTACAGATTGCAACCAATTCATGGTTATTCCTCCTTCATCATGTGTAGAAAGTTTCTTAAAAAAAATGTTAAAACCAGCATGAGCTGAGTTTACACAGAATAAAAACACCTGTAAAGGGTTTCTGTACAGTACTGATTTTGATTCTGGTTTTCTTCACCTATGAGCCACATAATTGCCCCCAAGAAGGGCAGGCAAATGTCTGCTCACGTGCTCACTCCTCCAAGGATGGGACTTGGCCTCAGCAGCACCTTGCAGCACCCTCACAGCATTTCCATGTGGCAAGAAATGAGCTTTTGGCTAAATTAAACACCTCTGGGTAATTCATTAAGTGGTTAATAAACTGTTGACACAAAAAGGTACTACTCAGCAAGCCTGTTCAACTTCACAGGAAGTTTCCTTGGGTAGGACTGAATTGTTTGGTCCACAGATTTCTGCACACAGAAGTTGCAGCTGAGCAATGCCTTGAGTAGAGTCTTCTTAGGGACTGTACCACCGGTGAGGAAACATCTGTGTTCATTTTGTTTATTCAGCAAGCTTTGGAGCATTAGGGATAATAGAAAAGCTTCTTCTCGAGGACTTATGCTCAGAGTCAGCAGCTGGAATGGCCAAGGGTTTGGGGGTTAGTTGTTTTTCAGGGTTTTTTTCCCCTTCATACACACAGAGAAGAACTACTTAAGGAGATTGGTAACCTTAAAAGAAATATCAGGCTTGCAGCTAGGTATGTTCAGAAGGTACTCTTATTTATGCTGATACATGCAAACCAAATGACTTCATAAACATCTGTGTTAAATCCTTAAAAATAAAATCCATAGAATTGAAGCAGCATAAGCTGCTTCCACTACTGGCAAGTGAGTGCTGAGCTGTAGGAAATGTCACCTTTCACTGCCTTCCTCCAGGCTGAACACAGGTTTTGGGCCACAGATGTGTGCAGCTCACAGAAAAATTACCCCCATTACTGATGGAGCAGAAGGAAGATAAAACGAGTTCCATCCACCAACTGCTCCAAAACAGAACCAGCTGCTGCAAAGTGAGCCAGGCACAACCCCAGCCTGTAGCACTGGTTACAGAATCTAACCATCACTCTCCAGACCTGGACCACCCATCCCACCAAACCAGGGTCTATCAGACAGCTGAAGTGGAAGGCTCTCCTCTTCTGGGGCAGGAAAGGTGCCTGCAAAACACACCTGGGCACCTCGAGGGCTGCCAACTGTTCTGTTAACTGTTTGTTAACAGTTTCAGGTTTGGCTCAAACAAATTCAAGACACTGAAACAGAGGAAAGAGCTCGGCTGCTTCTGGGAATCCTGCACAGGGTGATCAGGCACATGACTTATGCTCAGAAGCTGTAGGCAACAGCCACTTTTTGCACTGGTATTGGATAAGAATTTGTCACAGCAAAGTACATTTATGCCATCTCCTTAGTCACAGCAATCCCCAACAGATATTGTGGCAAAAAAAACCCAAAAAAAACCAAACATCTCAAGCTTTTCTTCAAATGCACCTTCTCTTCTGCATTCCTCAGTGAGTCACTCACCAAGTTAAGAATGTCCTCTAAGCCTTCAAACTCCTTCGGGTGAGTGCTCTATCCAGGACAGACACCCTGTCACTAACAAAACCCCAAACAACAAACAAACATCACTCCTCAGTACATCTTCAATCCACGTGTGTGCTGTCTGCCAGGCACTGGCACACACAAACCTGGGCCCTGTCCAGTGACTCAGGGCTTCTGTTTGCCTGGGAAGCAGAGACAGGCAGCCCCTGTTTTCCTCCTCCAGGAGAGGCCACACGAGCAGCGTTCTGTAAAGCTGGAAGCTCTCACACATACACAGCACCTTTCTTCTAGACCCTGAGGCTTTGTTTTATTTTTCATCAAAGTTAGGTTCATACAATCATAGCATCATTTAGGTTGGAAATGACAGTAAGATCACTGAACCCAACTGTTAAAAACACCATAAACCTGCCATTGAAGGTGACACACTGTATTTTACAATACATTATCTCTCCTTATGTGTTCAATATTCTAATTTACAGTGACCAACCCATGTGAGATACAAAACTTACAATACAGCCTATAAGAACTGCTATATTACCATATCACCCTGTATTCTAAACTCTAAAGACTGTCTTCTTATCTATCTTTTCCCTGATACCTTAGCAAAATAAAGCTACACCCTTAAGTCCCTTAGTGCCCCATTGTTTGTTACAACCACCATCTTCCTGCCTGCCATGATCGCATCTCAAAGCTCAGCTTTCACTTCTATTTCATTCATAAATTTTATATTCTCAGTATTTCTTGCCAAGCAATCATATTTGTAAGCTTTTCCTGTCCCATCTTTCCCAACAACTATACAAGCTGATCTGAACATAAATGTTTGCATAAACATAAACTTCAACATAAATGCTTGCAGTTGAATCTCACACTGGCAGATGCCTGGGCTGATCATCACTTATGGGTAATTTGGATATCTCCTCAGGTGGGGATCAATACATTTAAATTAAATTCTAACACAGGCAATCCACCTGAATACAAAGCAGGCATTTTAAATCCATTCAGAAACCCCACCCATTCCCTCCAAATCTGGCCCAAGGAAGTCCACCAGTTGCCCACTGAAGCATGTGACCCCTACAAAGATGAGTGAGAGAATCAGAGCTAAAGCAGAATGGAGCAGAGATGGATTCAACACACCTGCCATCAACACACTATTTCCATCATGCAAAACTCAGAGTGCAGTCTTCCTGCATGAGCATCCTTAGTAATTCAGCATGGGAGTAAATTATTAACATTCCACGACTTTCACCGAGACCAAACAAGGCCAGCAGAATATGAAGAGCCCTTAAAAAAAAAAAAACCCTGAATTTTAAGTTTTTGCACTCATAAAAACACTAAAAATGGAGAATGGTTGTTAAATGATTCCACCACTGGCAAGAGAAGAATGCAGGAACTCAAGCTGTAACTGCCCAGCACCATCAATCTCTCCTATCAAAGGTAATTCCATTCAGAATAGAGAACAGAAAAGAGCATTATATGTGAGTCTTACAGAACCAATATTTATAAAACCCACTTAAACAAGTCTTGCTACCAAATATTTTCTTTTTTCTTTTCCTAGCACCCTGGAACACTCTAGGACAACAGAACAACCTTTAAGACCCTTTTCATTTTAACAATTTCAACGAAAATACAAAGACTGTATAAAAATCCCACCCTAACACAATCATATTCCCAAGACTATTCTTGACTGATGTTACATCCACATCTGCACTCCGTGTCCTAATGAAGACACTCCATGGCTCTGCAGAACCACAGGTCACTCTCAGGGTGCTGTTTCACTTGAGCTCTTACACAGCTGCATCTTCATCCTCCAGCAAACAACTGAGCACAATGAAAAAAGTGAAATTCAGCTGACAAGGGTGTCTCCAAATCAGGCCTGTACAAAAATCTCTCACACAAACTTACACAGGATAATGATCAAAGGTGGAACCAACCCTAAAATGTGGAGATTTTCTGAAAGAATCTGCTACTAAAAGAGCATGAACTTGCTGAAGTGATGACTTGCCACACACTAGACTTGTTGAAACTGCACACTGCAAAGCAAAATTACCTCTAAGCAACATTCAGTCTGGAAAATCCTAACCTGAGCAACTCTTGCTTTGACCACAAATATTTGGCCACTATGGAATACAGGTCTGCATGCATGCCTCTGTTTGCATGAGAGTTGCAGTTGAGTTCAGTTGAGTCCTGAACACACTTTACTCTAGTAAACAGGAAAGGGAGAAACACAGAAACCACCAAACCACCAACTCTCTACTAAAGAGAGGATTCTAACACCTGTGGTATCTCTCCGTGTTGCTATGAAACTACCACCCTAACCTTAGCAACAGATTTAAACCTTTGAGGATACATTTTGCTCTCCGTGACACGAAACAGACAAGTGCTGCAGAAAGATTTATTTTAAACCAACAGGAAACAGTACTTCAAACTGGACAGCACGAGTTGGGAAGAAAGCAATTTGTCAATGATACCCCACACCAATTCATTCAACTGGGAAACAGTATTTCATAATGGAGTTACTATTTACCAAATGTGGAATAAAGACCTGAAGTACTTTCCTCACCATTTACCTTAATCCACTTCCTAACCAACACAGTCCCAGCTGAGCTACTGAAGTCACTGCCATAAATCCCAGCTGGAGCCTGGACCAGCCTCTGCAAGCACTGACAAAAGCCCCAGAAACAGGAGGGAATTGTTCAAGGACAAGGAGTGAGTGAGTACACAAGGCTGTGTTAAAACTAAAAATAATATACAAACATGGACAAGCAAACAAAACACACAGCACCTCGTTCACTGCCTACCAAAGGCTTGAAAGGACTGAAGCTTAGGTGGCAGAACTTAGAGCAAAGCCTGCCTAGTTCTGGTAATTGAACTGGAAACACAGCCCTGAAGCTGAATCCAGGAAAGGATGAAATTCAAGGGCTTCTTTTCACTTATCCCTTCCAGGTAACACCACTCCACAAACACAGAGCATCTGGAGCACAGTGCATGACTGCTGCACACTCTCTGCAAAATTACACTGACACTTCAAAAGCAACAAAATGCTCCAGCGGCTGCTGAGCTGTCCACATTGTCCAAAAACAGAGACCTTGAAGAACCATTTGACCTGCAAGATCCTATTTTTACTTCTACAATTATTCATTCATAGGTGCCTGATATGAGAATTACTGTAAATGTACATCAGTGCAACTAGAAAGTGAAAATCCCCCTGAAGAACTCAAACTACAGAATAAGCTGTTGATGACATTCTGGGAGAACACGAGATCGTTGTTCAGTCTGACAGAGTTGTGATGGTACTAAAACAGACAAACCCCAAACCACTCCAAATAAATGCATCAAATTTGTCTGAAATCTTTTAACTTATATATTTGGTTGTATAATGGCAAACGAACCCTGTAACAACTCTCACATGAAATACTTTCAGGTGAAATTCTGCTGTGTGAAATACGTGCATAAACCCATGGATCCCATAGAACCTGCAGAATTAAGAGTCCCAGGCTACACAAACCTACCCAAAAATTCCAAATTAACCTGGTTCTTTCTCTGCATCAACTACCTCTTAAAATGGCTACTAGTTATGATACTTGCTACTGGAAAATTCCTGTCCTCTGAAAGCACAATAAATGCATTTATATTTATCCAACTTTCAAACTGGTTGTGCTCTCACAGGTCCCACAGAGCCTTACAGCTGTCCTAACTTTTTGTTCTTCCCCACACAGAAGCCTGTCCTGCAGTACAACCCTGTCCTCTTGCCCATTTCATGAGGCATTTCACTGAAGCCCCTAACCAAGGGGTGCAAACACCCCCAAATTCACACTCTATACACCCACTGCAGGTTCACACAGGAGGGCAGGACAAGGCCAGTGCAATCTGCTTTTCTTAGACATCCAGGGATGAAAAAAATCAACTTCAAAAGAAAGCAAAGAGAAAAAAAAACCTGCATTTTTTAACTGGGGGTTGAGGGTGAGGAGCAGAAATCTCTGTTTACACTGTCTGTGAAGGGAGCAGCTTTGAGACCATCTCCTCCTAATAAATGCTCATTAATCACTGGCAGTCACTTGGCACAGGAGGTCATGCAGTGGCAGCCTGGCCAGTGTAAATGTTTAATATTGAATTAGATCAGGAAGGCTCAGGACAGTGTCATCACAGCTACAGTGCTACCTGCAAAACCTACCCAACCTTCCTTTGGTTTCAGTATCACTGAGGCCTGACTTGGGCTTTGGGGATGAGATGATGTGGTCCTGCTAGGAAGGTGAGGCACAGCAAACATCACAGAGCTAACCACAGTGAAGCCAGATGGCCAGGAGCTTATTGCACCACTTCATCACTGCACTGCTGTCAACAGGTAAACAGGTAAAACACTGTCACCTATTTGGATCATATCTTTGTTATCAGAAACATGAAGGCAGGGGTGATGAGCTGCCTGTAGGGCAGACTGCACTGGCATCTCCAGCTCTCTCCTGGGGGGACCCACCCAGCACACACCAAAAATACACACACAAACATCCTCATTTGTGTGCTCAGAGCTGCAGGAGCAGGACTCAGATGGCTTTACAAGAATATTTCATAATCCTCCTCCCCCTGTCCTCTACTCAGTTAGCAGCTCAGTCAGAGCCAGCTACAGCTATAATTATTGTCATAATTATTATTTTAATGAGAATCAATGACTTATCAAAATATTGCACTGAAGACTCTCATGTCTTTTGTTGTAAGGCTGCCAAAAAGGCAGCTCATTGCTGAGGTGCTGCTCCATGTGCTCTGCTAGCAGGCAGCACCTCCAAGCTTCTATTTCTGCCACTGAGTGACTAAACTCAATTCCAGAGAATGCCAAAACGTAAGCAGTTTGAGGCACAGTAGCTGTGCAAAGTATTATTATTCTCATAGTGCATACACACTAACAGCTTTGTTTACTACATTCACTCCTCTTCTGCTTGTCTTCTTGGTTTTACACAGTGTGGGACAAATTGCTGAACTCAGATGCCATAAGGTAGCCACCTGAATACTTATTTACATATCTGAACAGCTGTCAGGCACCCACAGCAAGTTTCAAGAGCATAAGCAAGCCTGTAAACATCTAAGCCAATACAGTTAGGTGCCTAGAATTATCCCCAGCCAGCCAAACATGGGTCTCTGCAGACAAGTTGCTAGTTTTCATGAGAGGATTTTTTTTCTACAAGGCAGGATTAGCTTGATAACAGATTATTTTTTATTTACATGCCTGTTCAAGATGACTCCAATCCAGATTTCTGGTAACACCCCATTTCCATAGAGAAGTCCAGTTTACATTTTCAGAATTAGCAGATGGCCATTTACTTAATTACAGCTCCAGGTACACTGCCACAGTGAGAAAAAAGTTCCTTAAATACCTAATGGCACTGGAAACTGTGGGACTCCTCATCAAGGGTGGCCAGTTGTCACCCTGCTGAGTTCACAGGTAGGACTCTACTGGCCTCTGTGACATGCAGTTGTGCAATTCTAAAGAACTAAAAAAATCCCCTGGAAACGACATTTTTCAGGTCTGTTGTGCCTCTCCCAAGTAAGGGTCAGCAGGCTGGATGTAGTTTCAGGGAGCTTGCTTCACTTTAGTCAATGCAGTCATGACCTCCAAGGCTTTTTCTTTGAAAAAAGACATTTTAACTGAACCGTGTGTGCTCCTGGATCAGAGAGAAAGCAATTATAAAGACAACGAGAAACAGGTTGAGTTTTAAGAACAAAATGAGAGACACCTCAGAAATTCAGACAGCATGAAATCCAAACTGACCACCACAAAAAGTCAGCTAATAGCATCAACTCAAAGAAAAATATTCAGATTTCACCAATAGAACTGAACCAAAAAGTACATCCAAAGGGCAGGGAAAGGCTGCAGCATGAAGCAGAAATGAGTGTCCATGACTCATTCAACCAAATCCAAGTTAAACTGAAGTTTGCAGTGTCATTCAGCTTTGTAGAATTGTTTTAAATAAGCATCCCACTTACTCTCTAATAATAGAACAGCAACAGAACAGTAGCTTGAAAACAAAATATATGTGGGAAGCATTCACGATCTGACCTCAGAGTCAGCCACACACTAGTGTGAAATCTTTCTTAGCTAACTTTTTAAATTAACTGGTATTCATTTATTGGTTTAATTTCATCATTAAAAAAAAAAAAAAAAAAGAAAGAAAAAAAAAAAAGAAGAAAAGCAGCAAATTATAGATGTGTTATAAATAGTTTGTCCCTTGGAGGAATTCTCTAATCATCTCTAAAAATAAGAAGTCATATGATTTCCCTGTCCTGTACTGACCCTTTCAGTACTCAGCAAGGTTACACTGTATATATATGTTTAGGTAATGCTACATGTTGCTCACTTTTTATATCCATGCAGTTATAAAAGCCTGGTCCTTCACTTGTAGTGCATACTCACACTCAGTAAAGCATTCAGTCCTGTGTTTGTAAAGCTTGGCAATCACTCCTTAGGAAGTACAGGGCCACAAGGCACCAAAACTATTCTGTGCTTCCAAGCAAAGCCTGGAAATATCCTTTACTTGCCCAAAACTAGCTGGGCAGCCAATTTACAATACAATACCAGCCTCTTGCTGTGTTCTTGCTTGATCCACCCATGCTAATCAATCCTTACACTCATCCCACCCCCAGGCTGCACAGTGCCAATCACAGAGAAATTCTGAGTGGTGAGTGGCAACCACTCAAGCAGGGTTTTTGGAAGGTCCCTGATGGTAATACTGCAAAGTTCCCTTTGTGACTCTGGTTAACTGCTAGCAGCTCTAACTTGCTATTCAGTCTGTAAACTCTTCAAGACAGAGACCTTTCCTCACACGTGTCTGTGAAACTTCTAGTGCCCAGATGGTGCCATGCAAATGAATAATAATTATATTTTCATGTAGACCATTATTGTGCATAATGTAAATTACTTTCACTGATCCAAGAGGAAATAATTTTCTCATTTCGAAATAAAAAGAGAGAGTAAAAATAATGATTACTTGTTTGATGCTATCATTATAACAATAATTACATTTGTGGGTCCAGAATCCCCAGCTGGTCTGTACTGACTTTAATGGAGTTATAACAACACACGGCAGCTGACAAGCTCCTGGTCCAGCTGAAGACCTCAACTGCTTCACAGGAACAGATTCCTTCAAACCCACACCACTTCCACAAAGGATGGGATGTTAATTAAGCTCTTTGCAGACTGAGGAAGACAAACACCAGACCTGGCATCTGCAGAAATGGATTCCTGCATGAATGGCAGGTACCTGAGCATCACTCCCATGGCCCCTGCCTTGCTGGCACAGAGGAGCAGGCTTCTGCACAGAGGCACACCTCAAATGAGCTGAACTGCCTTCTGGAGACACCCTATGAACTCTATTCATGAGAAGGCCTCAGACCCCACACGTTTGTGAGATTCAGCCCAGGCTTAAGCACCCAAAAGGAAACAGCCACAAGCAGCAGCACCAAGTGTGAAAGGGAAGAATAAAGTTGGGACTGCCAGGGCTTGGCTCCTCTGGAGGAAAGAGATAAAAACCACAATTATCAGACCAAAGAGGACCAGTCTGGAGTACCAATAACTGAAAAACCCAAAACTACCTGTCACCCTTAGCTATGGGGCCCTGAACACTTTGCTAAAGATGTCAAGAGGTTACTGGTGAGAGTAGGCAACCAAGACTTCAACTTGCCCTTGCCCCACAGAGCCGTGTCCCATTCAACATGAGCTCTGTGGAACAGCATCAAAGCCCTACCATTACCTAAAAAAGAAAAAGAATTGAGGTTCCAAATCTAAAAAAAAAAAATCAGACTCAAACATTTGAAACTGCTAGTCCTCAAACTCCAGTCACACAAGCAGTTATACACACCAGAACCCATGTGCCCTCTGAGGATCCATGCAGGGATGCTCCTGCCTCTGCCCAAATCAGACATCCCATCAGCCTAAGTCAAAAGGAAAAAATACAGGGCATTGTATTCCAATTAAAGAGTCACTGCAAAAGCTTCAGCAAAGTGCCAGATCTAATTTTAACACTGTAAAGAAAAATCAGGAAGTATTTGATTAAAATTAATCCTTGAGGTTATGTAATTTGACTGTTGCTACAAATTAAGATCACTTCATGCTTTCATTGTAGTCCTGGCCCTTCAGCAAGCACTAATAAGATGCCATATCACAGATCACGGACTTCCAATGCTGAGAGGAAGAATTACTTTGAAAAATGTCTCTGAATAGAGCCAAAACATGTGGCAGGTAATGAGGGCCTTTTACACCAAAAAGTACCCACTTTGCAATAGCTGACAGGAAGTAAATGGGATTTGTATGTCCCCTGTACAACAGCTGGTCTCCTCTTGCTAAAAAATTAAAACGCTTCTATTTCAAAGGGAACATCTGCAAAATCCCATCACACATTAAGGAATAAAAAACCCACACAACAAAAAATACACCAGTGGCCTGGAAAAGGCTTCCAATCCTTTTCATAGAACACATTCCACCGTTCCTGCAGAGAAGATGTTTAACAAGGCAACTGCTGCAGGAGACCAATAGTCTAACCTGGTTCTAATACTCCCCTTACATGATGCATACTTTAGTTCTCTTGATGCAAAGATCTGTTTGTTTTACTAACTTGTGTGCCTTGTTAAGTGCTAAGACTTTGTAAAAATGATTATGCACCTTGCAGCTGCAGATGTATTGTCTCCCCCTTTGCCATTACTACATGATGAGTTGTCTCCATTCTCCTTCTCAATTGTTATTAAAGCCACGTTGCAGCATGATTAAGCTCCTGATAATAAGTTAAACTGTACTTAACAGTCAGGTCAGTACAATGGACCCATTCTCTAAGAAACATATAATTTTTGGCCACATAATAGCTCGATGCTAATTACTTTATTCACAATGAGTATCTTAACTAAGCTGTTTCACTGAGCCTGGTGTACTAAAGTGAGACTCAGTTTCCAGAGATTGATTCATTCTGGACTGAAGTTTAACACACAAATTATTAGTTCACATTAAGTTTCTTTGCACTTTTCAGGCCTGGAAATTTTTCTGAAAACCAGTTTTCCCTCATTTCCTGTGTTCAGATTAAATTGCTGAGGCCACAGGTCTATATCAACAAGATACTTAGAGTGGAATATGTTTAAATAGGTATCATTTGATCATGTCTACATATATGGAACCCATACATTCGCTGATTTAAGCAAAAAGGATAAATCAGTGGTGGAATAGTTCCTTTTTTCGTGAAAACTCATGTTTTATGGAGCTTAACAGCTTATCTCACACTTAAGAGCAGCTCTGCCAAGTGAACTCCCAGGGACCACAGTGACTCTTCCAGCAGCAGCCCAGTTCCTCACCCACAGCAGAGGCTCCCTCCTCCAACACCCACCTGCTGCCACCCCTGTGCAAAGCTGTGTTTTAATGCTGCTGCTGCACTGAAAGCTGCTCCCTGCAGAAACTCACTTGTCCTGTACCTCCCACACAGATGCTCGGCAGAGGGTAGGTCCGGCCTCTGTGCTTGTTTCTGGCAAAACAGTGCTGGGAATCCACCTGCACAACTTAAATAAACATTCCAGGGGCACACACACTTCAAAAGAAAATGCTCGTTTCCAAACCTGAAAGAATCCCAGGCTTTTATACGATACACAAGGTGAATTCTGCACTGGTCTTAGTTTGGGGGAAGCATTCGGAAAAGGCTGGGGGGAATAATTGATGGATGAATCTTAGAGAAAGTGGAGAAAAATCTCCTGGGTTTTCTTTCCTGGATGATTCCCACAGTGTTTTCCAGCATTAGAGCTGCTTCTACTTTGCTTTTAGTTACAACAACTGATCACAGTTTTTATAACCCTTAGCATGGAGCAGAGCAACCCCTGGATGCCTTTCCTAGCTTCAGTAACCAACAGGGATTACAGAGTTTAGGCACACATTGTAATTACTTTTTGCTTCTTGCACCTTTAACCTGGTGGAGCTCAGCAGGCATCACCAGGAGGTGGCAAGGAAGGAAAAAGCAAGAAAAAACCAGACTTGAGCACATTCAGCTGATGAATCCATGGAGGACTCAGCCTCACTCTCCACACTGCCGGGAAAAGAAAAAAAACTATCACATTTCCCACAGATATGAAATGAAGGAGAGGCATTGGTGATCCTCAGGACTGTCCTCCCTAGCTTAACTTTTGCTTGGAATTAAAACTGCTCACTGACCCCAAACACACTTTCTTTTCATTCTACAGCTCTCAACATTCTGAGCTATTGATACGTTTGGCTCCTTTGACAGCTTCATGCTGCAAGAAACACACCATTTCTTTAAAAGAACACACTAAATTTCAGACTGAAGAAAGGCTTTGATCCCACACCAGCAGGCTAGAGCTGTATTTCACTGAGCTGACAGTAACAGTGCACTGGCATTTCTCCTTTGTGGCAAACAGGCAGCAGTGAAAACCCAAGGCTGCCAGGAGGCACAAAGGGAGCAGCACGTTCCACATCCAACACCCAGTTCCAAGGCAGGGGCCTCAGCTGGGCAGCACAAGTGCATCCCTGTGATGCACAACAGCCTGTCAGTGCCACATCACAGCAGCAGATGCTGTGCTGTCACATCCCTCTCACCCTCAGCAGCCCCAAAGCTGAGACCTGAATCCCATTTTCATCCCTTTGGGCTCCCAACACACAACATCCACAAGCCCCTTCCACCATTGCTAGCAGGCTGCATTAAGGAAACCCGAGACTGAGCAGCATGCTTATGGTATTTTCACAAAAAGCTGTTGCACACTTTTCAAAGATAAAGACCCTTCCATAAGAATCAGCCCATTCTCAGAAGGGGGCTTAATTCTTCTGTGCTTTTGACACTGGAGTTATGCAGCATGAATAAAGATTGTGCAAAGGGTGCAGCTGCAAGAACGGTTGCAAGTACCCACTGAAATCAGTGCTAAAGATACAGTTGATACTTCTTTAGAAGTATCTATAAGCTGGTTTAATTAAATATGGAACAACTGCAGGAAACTGCTTATGACTAATGAAAGCTCCAGGTGTATCTGGTCAGGGCATCTAGCACAGTGAGTGTTTTCAGTTGCAAAATTGCTCAATTCAAAATTGTTTCTTCTGCCAAGTTGGCAATTCCCATTCAATTACATCCAGGTATAGTGGAAAACCTTTTACTACAGTACAATGTCATTTTATCTACCAAATGACAGTGTTTACTGCACGTGTCTGACAGCATTTAATAAAAACCTAAATATCTTCTAAACACCTGGTTCAAAGGATTATGTTTCTTTTCCTGCAGACACAGATTACCAAATCCTCACATTACTTATAACTAACTCAGTGAAGTAAAACAGGCACCCCCATTTCAGTCTCAGTACACACGACTGAGACAAATCAAAAACAAGATACATAAAAGCACTGTAGCCTCATATGGCAACTTTCAGACATAGGTTTGAGCACTGCCTTCTGCCAAGTGTCCAAAATCTGGTTTGCATAACTATTTAGCATAAAGGCTCATATAAGGGTAGTTAGCAGAGCAAGCAAAAATAGTACAAAAACCACCATCGAGTACTACACCACAGATGAACATTTAGCAGCCTTTCAAAAATATACACCTCAAAATGTATTAAAACTCAGCACTCCACTTACAGACCAAAGACACATTGAAATTAATACTGTTTTTGGTTAAAATGCAAGACTGAGAAATCTTTGAAAAATCCTTGGAGGGCCCCTCAGATGTGCTTAACCCAAGACATGTGGATATAATGGAACCACTGTATTCACACCAGGCAGCTTCTCCAACTGAGGCAAAACAATTTGACATACACAAACTACGGGAAACTCGGATTGAGAAGGATGCTAACTTTGCTTGGATATTAAATAAATTGTAATGTGCAAGCAAAGCAAAAGGAAAACAAAAATCTTCCTTTACACAGATGATATACAATTCCATTTCTCACAGATTTTCCTCGTGAACCGAGTCTGAAATCAAGACTGCTAACATAGGCAAGACTGGAAAACTTTACCTACCAATTTAATACAGGTGCCAAGTGTTTAAGGCAAAAGGCTGCACAGAGCCAATTTCCCTATCACTTTTCCACCAAGCACACATTGCAGTCGATAGATGGATACTGAGGTGTGAGGTTTTGTATAAGGATGGTGGCCACTTCCCAGTGTGCAGGCTAAGCAAAGCCACAAGTACCATAAAGTCATCTTGGAGAAGCCTTGCCAAATCACCCCTTGACAAAGCATCATTAAGTACACCGCCACTTGCTTTGAGCATTGCTGCCTTTTTTTATTTTAATATCAAAGTCAGACATTGTGGCACAGCCCAGTGTGATCCATACTAGTCATTTAGGTAACGAGGGGAAAACAGGTGCTCCCAGCATGTGTTTTAAAACATGTTTTCTATTCAGAACCCCAGTGCTCCATCTTTAGGTCTTTGATCAAAACTGTATGCAAAAGGCATGATTCATAACTGCCACCATCAAGATACTCACATTCAGTGTCTGCCTGTGGCCAGCACGGAAACAATGAGCTCTCAACCCCAAACGTGGCACTCATTCCAGCACATCGGGGGCAAACTGGACACTGTGCCAGGACATTTGTAGGACAACTGCTCAGAGCACATGTCCCAACACAGCCCAGAGCCCACAGAAGAGGATCGTTTCCTAGAAAGTCTGGGCAGCTGGGAAGCAGGGCTGAAGCTCCAGGTGCAGCCTGCCCTCTCCCGGCCCCCTGCCTGCCCAGGTAACCCACAGCCGAGAGATCAGGAAGGAAAAAAGCTGGAGAAGGTGAGAGATGAAAGCGTAAAAGGATTGACGGACAGGAAAAGAAGCAGAGGGCAAGGTGCTGGAGGAAAAATAGTGGAACCTCAATAGCTACATTTCTGAACACAGCAAATACCAAGGTAAGATTATGTGTAGGGACAAAAACTGAGTTCAGTAAACTAGAATTTTAATTTTCACATCTAGAAAGCACAGAAGGATCTGCACGCAGTAGATGGGTACGTACTACAAGCTGTCCCAAACGTTAGTGATGGAGGGAGTATTGATGTGCTGGGAGCTCAGCTCTTTGCATCCTTTCGAGGCCAAACCACTCACTGTAATTTACAAGGGTAAGGCATTTCTGAGCACCAAGTTGTTGCATTTCCTCTCACGGATGTAAACAAAAATACAGAAACTGACAAAACTAAGCATGCACTTTGAGAGGCATCACTTAACGTGAGCCTAGTGCTAAGAGAATAAAATGAAAACCAAAGGAAGCTTCTCTTGAGCTGGAGAATACTAGTACTGGTGCTACATATCTGAGGTTTGCAAGAACACAGTTAATTTGCTTTTTCACATGCCTAATAGAAAACTCAAAAATAGAAAACTCAAAAATAGAAAACTCAAAAAT